>SJYA01000587.1:127793-296847 GCA_006410615.1 Neotragus moschatus | reverse complement strand
GTGTGTGTGTGTGTGTGTGTGTGTGTAGGTGTTTGGCACAATGGTCATGGTACGGGTAAATGTGGGAATGAGGGAAATTTTTAGCTTTTACTCCAAATTTTATTTAAGTAAGAAACATTCCTCAAAGAGAAAAAAAAAGAAGCATGCCTTTTGTAACAAAACATGAAAAAGCTAAGTGAACCTTCATAGTAGTGTTTAGGAAGCTACAACACTGCAATTGTGGTAAGAAGACTATAATGACTATGCTACTAAAAAAGGCCTGAAAAATAAGCAAGGAAAAGCTTAGGACTCCAAGGCTGATATTAAGAGAAATTCACATTCCTCTTGGTATTTGGAAGAGAAGCAGAAACAAAATTTTGTCATTTATATAATTTATAGTCATAATAAATCATAAAATTCAAGCTCAATAATAGTCCTTTATACATGATTGCTAATCTAATATTCTGCTTACGAATATGTAAAACTTCCTACTATATCTCCTTTACAAATTCAGTACATTTCTACTGAGGCATAAAGTGTTCTCATTTAAGTTTGGTCTTGTCTCATGATGTGCTGATGCTTTTTTGTGTTGTAAATTACTTGCTCCAGATGGAGGAAAAAAGAAAAATAAATTGACTAGGGCTAGTCTCTCAATTATCTTTTATCTTCAGTATTTATGTTTCTTTTTTTTTAACCCATCCCAGTGGAAGAAAACTTGTGTCCGTTTAGAAGCAAAATTTAAATGTATAAAGAAAATGGTTTAAAAAAAAAAACCTTTGAAAAACTCTTAAATTTACTTGTATATATTAAATAATATTTGTATATACTATACAATAATGGTTTAGATGGATGGCATGTTAAAATTATTGTTAAAATTACAGCACTTCAGTACATATTCCACAATAAATAAATGTAGCACTAAGTTAAATAATCTGATCAGCTTAAAATTTCTATTTTACCACCATCTTTCTCCTCCTCTTTCACATGTATTGTCAAACATCAAATATATGAATGGAATGGAATCATTCTTAGTTTCTCTCCTTCTTATAGTGAAAGATCCATCCAAGTTTATTAATCCCTTAATGCCTTTTGGTTAACCAGAAATTTACCCTACTTTTATGTTTCTATGTCTTTTTTTTCACTTCATACTTCAGCAAATTAAAAAAAATTTCCTTGAATTACATGTCGATTTACAATGTTAATATCTTAGGCCCAGCAAAATGACCCAGTTATACATATGTGTATTCCTTTTCATATTCTTTTCCATTCTGGTTTATCACAGGATAGTGAATACTGTTTCCTGTGCTATACAATAGTGCCCTGTTTACTCAACAGCCCTTCTTTCTGATGCAAAGAGTACACAGTGTTTGGTTATTTTTATGACTGAATTGGTGTGCTACTTCTTAAAAGACGGGAAAGGCCAAGGTTTATCCTTTAGAAGATACCTTCTATAATATAATATTTTCCATCATGAAAAAATATAATTACTTGTGTGTAAATTTGCATTCTCACTTTCTTCAGGTCTTTACCTATTATTCTAATATACTTTTTCTATGAATATGGATTTTTTTTTTGTATTGTATTATATGGGTTCTTAACAGCTACCTCAAATTTTGGTGGAACACAAGAGACTGTAGAAATACATACACTGGTATGAAGGTGTGAAGAGTAGAAAAATGGCACATTAACAAAAGGGGAAGCAGGAGCACTAAGACAACATTCTCCCTTCACTCCTTTTCAGCAGAATATACATAAACGCAGTCACAAAATCCACGGTCACAAGGAATGCAAGGCTATGGAAAAGAGAAAGCCAAACAGAAAATGATAAACTCTCCTCTGCATAAAAGAGAAGAGGAGGTACATTTACATTTTTAGAGAGCATATATATAATGCTGATAAGATAGAAAATACAGAATAATGAAGACAGAAGACAACAGAAATGCAAGATAACAACAAAGCATATATGCTTAAAACAACTTCATAACATCCAGGGGAGCTTCTCCTTAAGACTGCTTCCCAATCAATCTAGGAAAATAGAAATGTTTTGTAGAATGAGTGATTATTCCATATGCTTTGGGATTAAACGTTTGGCTTTTTGCTTTCCAAGAGCCTACAATCCCTGGTACGAGTTAAAAATCAACCAAATCAACCAACCAACCAAGAAAAAAACAAGCAAGCTGATTATCCTGAACTGAATCACCAATGGAAATCTTTTCTGCCTAGGGCCTCTTGAGCTCTTCCCTAGAAAATGACTCTACAGTAAGTTAGCTATTTAAAAACAAATTCAGCAGTTGGTCTCAATTTCTGGTAGGGATCAAATTATTGCCTTGCTATCAATTCACTTTGTTGCTGAAAATCTTTTCAAGTCAAATTTGTAATACCAAAAAGAGAAAAAGAAAGGGTAGAGAAACTGTCTTCAAGTAAATGTTCAAAATACTAAAGAAAAATGAGGAACAATAACAGACCTCCAATCCTAAATCCTTTCATGTGATCCTTTTTTATTTAGGAAACCAAGATAACTGAATAAAGATGTTTCTTTTGCCAAGACCTAACCAAAGACAAAATAGACCAAAGACTTTTAAAACGTATTTTATATTTAAGCCATCTCTACCTCATTCTGGGTGGGACTGCCAAATTTTAAAACAAGACTATTTTCATATTACATTCAGTATTTCTGCATGTATACCAGTAAAGAGAAGATAACAAACTTTACAAGAGAAGTAGCAGCGAAACTGTCATTCCATCCCATTTACTCACATCAGACTTCTTAAGGGCATCTATCACTGCTTAGAAAAAGGATTATGAAACAAACCAGATATTTCTTTTATTCATATAATCAAATTTCAAATTTATACTCTTATCATTATAGCTTATTGCCATGGTTACAACTGAAATGCCTTAAGAATGCTGAAAAGTAGGCAAATTTAAGAAAACACACAAGTAACATTAATGTAGTTAAAATAATAGAGTGAAGCAAACAGCATTTGTGTTTGCTGTGTTTGACGGTTATGTTTCCCTGAAGAAGGAAAGAGGGTAAGTAAACGTAATACCTCCATGCTGGAATATGAACTTGTGCAGGAGTACACTCTGATTTAAGTAAGGGTGAAGTATAGTTATCAGGTGTGAATTATGAATGTCCATGTGGTGAAGACAGATGAATTACTGAAGCTGTATTTCCCTAAACACTGAAGTATTTGGTGAGCTATTTGGCATATGTATAAAAATAAAAGATTATACAATAGTTACATATTAAATGAAACATAAATATAATGTTTTAGAAATTATCTATAATATTTTATCTATCTCTATTTTATGCATTAGTAAATCATGAAGAAAGAAAGAAAGTGAAGTCNTACTGAAGCTGTATTTCCCTAAACACTGAAGTATTTGGTGAGCTATTTGGCATATGTATAAAAATAAAAGATTATACAATAGTTACATATTAAATGAAACATAAATATAATGTTTTAGAAATTATCTATAATATTTTATCTATCTCTATTTTATGCATTAGTAAATCATGAAGAAAGAAAGAAAGTGAAGTCGCTCAGTCTTGTCCGACTCTTTGCAACCCTGTGGACTGTAGCCTACCAGGCTCCTCCATCCATGGGATTCTCCAGGCAAGAACACCAGAGTATTTTGCCATTTCCTTCTCCTGGGAACCTTCCCAACCCAGGAATCAAACCCAGGTCTCTGGCATTGCAGACAGATGCTTTACCCACTGAGCCACCAGGAAGAAGGTGGTCAAATGACTGAAACTGAGTGAACACACTGGTTGGGAGGAGAGGTAGAAAAGATGCTAGGGGATGGTCATTCCCTACTGGGTGTCTTCATAATCTAAGCTCATTCTCTTTACGAGTACATCAATACAATTACCTCCTGTCCCTGCCTGGCTTTAGTAGTTACAAATCTGCAACTGCACCCTCCAGCTTACTTCAGCCAGGATGTCTCTCTGGGTTTACTTTAGGCAGCACTGCTGGGAAGGCTGTGTCTCCCTCGTGGCTCTAGCTAATGCCGGAAGGCTGCCTTAGTCTACCTCCCACCACTACTACAATTTGGTGGCAACCCACGTAGCGCTTGTTCCTTGCAGTCCTAGACATGGCAGCAGCTTCCAGGAACAGTTACTCCTTTGGGTGATTGGGACCTGACTGATACAGCTATTTTCCTTGGGCTGCGAAGAACTTCCGCCTATCAAATGCTAGCATTCCAAGAGAATGGGGCAATGACAGGATATCGAAATATTTTGTAGCTAGAAATATAAATGATGACACTAACGAGGGAGTGAGAGGACTGATCTCATATACCAAAAGGGAGGGAGAATGAATACAACTCTTCTAGGAAAACAACTTGGTTATACATCTAAAAAGCCTTGACAATGTTCACATACTTTGAATAGTTTTCTTCCTTGGGAAAACCTAGCCTAAAAGGTATATCAAAGCTGCAGGTGTAATTTTATATACAAGGATGTTTACCATAACGTTATTTATACCCATGAAAAACACTTGAATGTCCAAAAACAGAGCTATGGGTAAATATAATATATACTTATAGTTTTTCTTTAAAGAATTCCCCTCCCCAATTTTAAGTGTATAGAGCTATATATCTCCACTAGACTTGAAACACTTAAGAGGGCAAGAATATCTGTTTTAAACAGTGACACCTATATGCGAGCCAACTAAGCTCTCAAGAAATATTTTTGGAATAAATTAATGATGCAGTATTAAATACAAACTTACAGGAGAATTTTATATTAAATGGTAGAGTTCTGCCATAGCTTAGTAGCAGATGCACTCTGTATTTTTCTTTAAACTGAAATCTTCACATCTCTTTTTAATAGTTCACAGCACTGCCACATCTCCTGAGGAATGTTTAAATCGAACGACTTTTTGCTCAAAGGATTTCCAGTAGCTCCCCACGATTTGTAGGAAGTTCAAAGTCCCTGGTATTTACAGATCTCTATAACTTGGCCCCGTGTGGTCTTTGCCCGTCTTATCATCTCCCAAACCAGTTTTAAATGTTCCCATGAGACATTTTTGTTGTCTCTGCTGCTGAGACAATGACAATACTCTCTCCACAGCTGGTCTGCCAGTCAAGCCCCAGGCTCTAGGCTCACCCCTGCAAAGTTATCTCACAAATGGACTGTCCATTTGATGACAATGTTTCCTGCATAATACTCACTTGGCAGTTAACCACGTATTATTTCATGCCGTGTCTTTCCTGCTATTAAACTACTGTTTGTAAGTCTTATTGTTAAGGAGATTTTCACGTCTCTTCTTCATCTTTGTGCTCAGTAGCTCGGTCATGTCCAACTCTTTGAGACCCCATGGATTGCAGCCTGCCAGGCTCCTCCTTCTGTCCATGGGATTTCTCAGGCAACAATACTGGGGTGAGTTGCCCTTCTTACTCCAGGGGATCTTGCAACCCAGGGATCAAACCTGTGTCTTCTGCGTCTCCTGCATTGAAGGTGGATTCTTTGCAAATGTGCCACCTGCAAAGCCTCCATACTACACGTCATCTATGCTTTGAATAAAACACTACATTTCTTGGGAATAGCTTCTTTAGAAAATAGCGAAGAGCCTTGTAGACACTATAAATAACACCAGAATCCTCGTATCAGGTTCAGATAAACTCAGATACCAGGCATTTAGTGATTTGAGTTTTATTGAATTCTCCCTTTGTTTAAAAACTGTCAGTGTATTTGGATATCAAGGCCTAATCTAGCATTTATAAGTTGCTGGCATTGTCCTGCACATTATAAACTTCATGAGANCAGGTTCAGATAAACTCAGATACCAGGCATTTAGTGATTTGAGTTTTATTGAATTCTACCTTTGTTTAAAAACTGTCAGTGTATTTGGATATCAAGGCCTAATCTAGCATTTATAAGTTGCTGGCATTGTCCTGCACATTATAAACTTCATGAGAGGCAAAGCGCATGTGTGTGTGGAGTCCATCACTATCTAATGAGCAATGTGTATAGTATATGGTTCATGATGTGGCTGCTCAGTAAACGTTTAATGAGTGGAGACGTCAAACATCTGTGAAAGTGGGAGACACTCTCCTTAATGTAATTCATTCTTTATATGAGGTGAACTTAAGATAAAAAGAACATATAGACTACATTAGAATCTTCCAGGCTACTTTAGAAGCTATCAGGTAGTCCACATTTGAGTACAAAAAAATGAACATTTCAGGCAACTCTTCTCTTTTAATATGAAAAAAAAAAAAAAAAAACTGTGAAAGGAAAGACTCTGACTTAGATAAGTGATTAGCCAACTTCCCAAGATTGTACAAAAACCTGTGAGTAAGGGCATTGCTGTATTTCTTTATGATAAAAAATTCAAATATTGAATTGACATTAAAAAATTGATGCTCAATCCTTTAATTTCTTTACAAATGACATATATAAATAAATCTATTCAAACATGTTAAAAAATTAAGCATATTAAGAAGTACTACCTTTAAGCAAAGTAGCTCAATATTGTCACTATTAAAGTTTTGGTTTAACTGATCACATCAAGAGACAGTAAATTTAGAGAGCAGACTTTGCTTGGGCAAAATGTAAGAAAGATTTTTTTATATGATTAAAAACTCATACCTGTTGATCTCCAAGGAAATGACTTCTCAGTTGAGCTACAGAAAAAGAAGGAAAAAAAATGGAACATTTATTTCCTTTGTTGTAAACTTTAATTGTGGATCTGTTTTGCATATAAACATTTAATTTTCACATTTGATTATACAAAAGTATATTAAAATCTCAAACAAAATTTAAAGTGACTGTTCTAAATTAATTTTTAGAGAGTATTTAACCCCCTGTATCAATCTGGGACAAATTTGTATTTCTTAGAACTTAAGGCAAATGATAAAAAGACATACGATTGTCCTTGAATAAGACAAATACAATAGCACAGCTAACTGTGACCTTCATAGTACTTATATGAGGGCCTATGCTGCTTTATCAGAGAAGGCAATGGCACCCCACTCCAGCACTCTTGCCTGGAAAATTCCATGGATGGAGGAGCCTGGTAGGNGATTGTCCTTGAATAAGACAAATACAATAGCACAGCTAACTGTGACCTTCATAGTACTTATATGAGGGCCTATGCTGCTTTATCAGAGAAGGCAATGGCACCCCACTCCAGCACTCTTGCCTGGAAAATTCCATGGATGGAGGAGCCTGGTAGGCTGCAGTCCATGGGTCACGACTGAAGCAACTTAGCAGCATCAGCAGCATGCTGCTTTATGTGGAATAATTTATTTGAAAACCACATATAAAACAACATATATATCATACACTGTATGACATATACATTAAAAAGAACCAAAAAGGTTGTTATTAAGTTTATTCATTTTACTTATTTTCAAAGAAGCCTTAGATGCTGTAATAGACATATAAGTTAATGGGGTCAGTTTACTGAATGTTGCCTTATAAAATTTAAATGTCATAAATCTTTATATCAAAACACAAAGTTTTACAAATTAGGGGTAAATTTTAACTATATATTTTTCTTAGTTTATAGAGTGCTATGCTCGGTCGCATCCAAATCTCTGCAACCCCATGACTATAGCCCGCCAGGCTCCTTGGTCAATGGGATTCTCCAGCAAGAATACTGGAGTGGGTGGCCAGGTACTTCTCCAGAGGATCTTTCCCACCTAGGAATAGAACCTGCATCTCCTGTGTCTCCTGCATTGGCAGGTGGATTCTTTACCACTGAGGCACCTGAGAAGCCCAGTTTATAGAGTACCCATTTTAAAAATTAGTGCATAAAAACATATCTGAGCCTCCNCAGCAAGAATACTGGAGTGGGTGGCCAGGTACTTCTCCAGAGGATCTTTCCCACCTAGGAATAGAACCTGCATCTCCTGTGTCTCCTGCATTGGCAGGTGGATTCTTTACCACTGAGGCACCTGAGAAGCCCAGTTTATAGAGTACCCATTTTAAAAATTAGTGCATAAAAACATATCTGAGCCTCCCTATCCACTCCCTCCCTTAAAATAATACAGGAAAGCATGGCTCTCAGGGGACAGCGTGGCAGAACAAAGTGATAAGAGAGGCTGAATTATTAGGCATTCATTAAACGTTAAAGTGCCTCACCTATATTATCTCCTGTATACTATTCACAACAACCGAATAAAGAGGCACCTTATTATCTTTACTTCACAGATTGAAAAAGTGGACAAAGTCTTATTCCACTAGTAAATGGAAGAATTGGGACTTAAACCGAGGATGGCTGGATTTCAAAGTCAGGGCTTCTTACCACTGAGCTGTATAGAACAGCTTGTGATTCCATTTTTGTATTAAACACATACACATGCACACACAGAGACACACAATATGCCTAAGAAGTGTATAAAAATAAAAATCAAAGTGCTAGCTGTTTTTCCTGTGGGTTACAACTAAAAGGATTTCTTTCTTTTCAAACATTTGTATTTTATTTAGAAATCAGAAACAAATACATACTGAAGTATTTTGGAAGTGTTTATTAAATTTAAGGAAAAGGGACATGACTTTGCACTTAAGGAAACTCTAAAATAAAGAAAAGAACAATACTTTCAGAGCTGTAGTTTTAAGATTTTAAGTCCATGTTAGTCCCTTGGTTTTCCCCTAAGTCATTAAGTGGCTGATGAAACTCTTGTTGGTTAAAAACTCTAGATTCAGTAAGAACTCCCAAAGTTCAATTTTGCCTGTGATCTGCGAGCAGCTCACATTCTGGGACCTTGAACTAGCTGTGACCAGGGGGACATGCTCCCAGTGAACAGAGTCAATCAGTTAATGCTCATCTTCAGCACTCCGATCGTGATCCTCCACCTGATGCACTTCTAACTAATTTCAAAAAGGACTGATGGGAAGAAGAAACAGCTGAAAATTTGGTCAAATATCAGTAAATGGCATATCTGTCTTGTTCCTGAAGATATTACCACATTCTCAAAAGTGGTTTCCAAAACTGAATTCCAATTCTCTTGAATATTATCATTTAATCCTATCATCTAAACTAGCTTTCTAAGCACCAAAGTTGCTATTACCCAATTGTGTTTCTCTCAACATATTCACATTTTTTGTCAATATTAAAATCAAACTATCAACCAGAAATGTTTAATATACTTCAGGTGTCTTGGGAGTGGTAAAGTCTATTATCTTCTGGTTGAAATTTACATAAACCTTAATGAAATATCTTTACAAGTCTTTTTTAATTTTGAAATTTTAGATCATAGATTATATGTCATCTTAACTGCTCAAACTGGGCAAGGGTTGAGACTGTTTTGTGCATCTCTTTAGGTCAAGTGTACTGCATATTGCCTGGCACACAGATGTTTTTTGTGTGTGTGCACAGTCGTGTCCAAATCTTTGCAAGCCCCTCTACTGTAGCCTGACAGACTCCTCCATCCATGGGATTTTCCAGGCAAGAATACTGGAGTGGGTTGCCATTTCCTACACCAGGGGATCTTCCCGACCCAGAGATTGAACCCTTGTGTCTTGTGTTTCCTGCTCTGGCCAGTGGATTCCTTACCACTGTACCATTTGGGAAGCCCCTAATATATATGGTTTTAACACAAATTGTGAAAAAAGTATTAATAATACTGAGTTCTTCATTGTTCTGAGGGATCAGGTATACGTAAATTATTACTATTTTGTTCATAAGCTGGCTTGAAACTCAGCATTAGAAAAAACTAAAATCATGGTATCCAGTCCCATCACATCATGGCAAATAGAAAGGAGAAAAGTGGAAGCAGTGATAGTGTTATTTTCCTGGGCTCCAAAATCACTGTGGACAGTGATTATAGCCAAGAAATTAAAAGATGCTTGCCTCTTGGGAGGAAAGCTATGACAAACCCAGATGGTGTATTAAAAAGTAGATACATCACTTTGCTCACAAAGGTGCAAAAAGCTATGGTTTTTCCACTGGTTATGTACGGAAGTGAGAGTTGGACCATAAGGAAGACTGAGCATCATAGAATTGATGTTTTCACACTGTGGTGCTGGAGAAGACTCAGAAGGATGGAGAAGCCTGGTGTGCTGCAGTCCATGGGGTTGCAAAGAGCCAGACACGACTTAGCAACTGAATAACAACACTTTGTTCAAACAGGTCAAATTATTCTCCCCTACTCTAGGTAGGAAGTTCCAGTAGTCTCACTGTATAACAACCAGGCAAGCAGCATTTCTGGTGCTGAAAAGACCTTTGGTCATCAAAATACAGTAAGGCATTCCAGTCCTAAAATATTCATTGGAAGGACTGATGCTGAAGCTGAAACACCAATACTTTGGCTACCTGATGCGAAGAACTGACTCATCTGAGAAGACCCTGAAGCTGGGAAAGACTGAAGGCAGGAGAAGGGGATAATAGAGGATGAGATGGTTGGACGGTATCACCGACTCGATGGACATGAGTTTGAGCAAGCTCTGGGAGTGGGTGATGGACAGGGAGGTCTGGCTTGCTGCAGTCCATGGGATTGCAAAGAGTCAGACATGACTGAGTGACATGAACTGAACTAAGGTGAAGGCATGGGGAAGTCTGAGTTAAAATTACTTTTTCTCCTATCATATTCTAGACAAACAATAAAAAAAAATCACAGGGAAAATAAGTTAATATTGAAGATTAAAAATAAAAAATTCCATGGTATATTTTGAAGACTATATATTTAGCCCAATTACTTTCGCACTAATTCCACAATCCTGGCCATTATATATTATCCATAATAGTCCATTTCTTTCTGAACCACCACTCTAGGATTCAGGGATCAGGCAGTAAATACGTGAAGTTCTGAAATGCTGTTTCAAGTCACTTTTATTGGAACAATAAAACTAGAGGTAGCTCCACATGGCACATAGGTGTATTCCTTCCTCTCTCTCTCCCTCTAGCCATCTATTCCAAAAAAGATTTCCCCAACTTTTACTGAATGTCTACAACATGTCTCAGAGCACTGTGGCCACGGATGACTCCATTCCATTCCCTTTCACTTCTCATCTGAACATGCCAAGAACCTCCTCTGCAGTGTGAAAACATTTTAAAATACAAGAATGGGATCATCCATGACAACTTTGTTTCAGCGGGAAGATGCATTCACAATTTCTAACAACTTAACTATCGACGACCTTCTGGAATGAAATCCATTTATAAGTTTGGGACTGTTTGGTTAGACAGCAAACTACAGTTAAAAGCCAAATCATCAGCAAATTAATAAATCAAGATAATTCATTTTAATGAGAAAAAAAAAATCTTAGTTTTAAGAAAGACACCATGCCTTCATCACAGTATTGATGAGAAAATGCAATAAATCACTATAAAATTCTGTGCACTTATTTTTCATTCACAGACATAAATGGAGCCCAAAATACCTTTGTTGAATATTTATTGCAGTCTTTCAGTTCAGTTTAGTCGTTCAGTTGTATCCAAATCTTTGTGACCCCATGGACTGTAGTGCACTAGGCCTCCCTGTCCATCACCCACTCTCAGAGCTTGCTCAAATTCATGTCCATCAAGTCAGTGATGCCATCAAACCATCTCATCCTTTGTTGTCCCCTTCTCCTCCTGCCTTCAATCTTTCCCAGCATCCTAGTCTTTTCAAGAGTCAGTTCTTTGTATCAGGTGGCCAAAGTATTGGAGTTTCAGCTTCAGCATCAATCTTTCCAATGAATATTCAGGACTGATTTCCTTTAGGATGGACTGGTTGGATCTCCTTGCAGTCCAAGGGACTCTCAAGAGTCTTCTCCAACACCACAATTCAAAAGCATCAATTCTTTGGTGCTCAGCCTTCTTTATGGTCCAGTTCTCACATCCATACATGATGACTGGAAAAACCATAATTTTGACTTGACAGACCTTTGTCGGTAAAGTAATGTCTCTGCTTTTTAATAGTCTGTCTAGGTTGGTCATAGCTTTCCTTCCCAGGAGCAAGCGTCTTTTAATTTCATGGCTGAAGTCTCCATCTGCTGTAATTTTGGAGCCCAAGAAAATAAAGTCTCTCACTGTTTGCATTGTTTCCCCATCTGTTTGCCATGAAGTGATGGGACCAAATGCCATGATCTTAGATTTCAGAATGTTGAGTTTTAAGTCAGCTTTTTAAACTCTCCTCTTTGCCTTCATCAAGACACTCTTTAGTTTCTCTTTGCTTTCTGCCATTAGGTGGTATCATCTGCATATCTGGGATTATTGATATTTCTCCCAGCAATCTTGATTCCAGCCTGTGCTTCATCCAGCCTGGCATTCTGCATGATGTACTCTGCATATAAGTTAAATAAGCAGGGTGATGACCTATAGCCTTGACGTAGTCCTTTTCCAATTTGGAAACAGGCCGTTGTTCCATGTCCGGTTCTAACTGTTGCTTCTTGACCTGAATAAAGATTTTTCAGGAGGCAGGTAGCCCAGCAGGCTCCTCTGTCCATGAGATTCTCTAGGCAAGAATGCTGAAGTGGGTTGCCATGTCCTCCTCCACAGGATCTTCACAACCCAGAGAGCGAAGCCAGGTCTCCTGCACTGCAGGCGGATTCTTTACCATGTAAGCCACCAGAGAAGCCCATAGCTGTCTTTGAAATCCCCTTATTGTGATGTTTTCCTATGTTATAAGTGAGAAAACCAGCCGCTCACAGTCCCTTGCAGCCAGAGAGCCGGTCAGTGACAGGGTCTAGAAGGAGGCTGGTCAGTGTGGCAGTGGCGCAGCAGAGACCAGCAGTGGGGGGCAGTAGTGGCAGTGGGCACTGTTCCCATAATCCCCACTCAGAAGCTGGCTCTCTGGCCTTCCTGGAGATTCTGAAAATTGACACCTCACAGCTTCTGACAAGTTCTTTTCCAGCTTACACAGGCCAGAGGGGATTCTACTGTTTGTAGCTGAAGGTTCTGACTGATGTTTATGACTGAGACCAAATATAAACGGCCCTCTGAAAAGAGATAAAACCTCACTCCTTAACTCTTGACCTGTATTTCCAGCTGTGTACTGGATATAATACATTTTGTACTTGACACACTGAAACCCTATTTCCCCCCAAATAAATTCCCATCTAATCATTACCACCTAGTCACTCACTGAAGAACATGGAGCTGTTTTACTGATTACCTACTGTCCCCGCACCCCCTTCATGAACAGCTCCACAAGGGCAGGGAAGTCTGCCTCGTTCACAGATACACGTACAGAACCCACAGCAGCTTGTGGCACACGGCTCTCACTCAAAACATACCCTTCTGAATCCATCGCTACCACCAAGTACACAGTTCAGGCTTTCATCCTCTCATGGTCTCTTGGGTGGATCATTCTTTCAGGCGCTCTCCTAGCTGGTCTGCTTGGCTTTGATTTCTCATCCTTTCAGGCTCTCTTCCAGGCTGTTGCTACGGTGATATTTCAAACACTCAAATCTGAAATTCTCCTGATGCTAACGCACAACAGATTCATACAGGATACATTTCAAGCATCTTGGTTAGTATGGCAGAGATTCAAACATCTTCAGATGGTGCAGAAGGCCCTCCACCACCTGGTTCCTTCGAGTTTGCCCTTTCCCACACAAACCTACATTCTAGGCTGCTTCACGCTTCTAGTGCTATTTTGGGGGCAGAATGTGTAGAACACAGTCTGGAAACTCAGAATTACACAAATTTCAGAATGGCATACGTGGTACAATGTTAACAATATATATGTCATACACACCCATAGATTGGAATACTCTAGTTTACTTTCACTTTTTAATCACTTAATAATAAGAGAAATATCTTTGTAAAATGGTCAACATCAGTAAGTCAGTCCTCGGTTTCCTCCTGGAATTCTACTGTGTCTGATGTGAGCTTGAGAGGACAGTAGTAGCAAGCAGCAGGAGAGGGAGGAGTGGAGGAAACCTGAAGCTACACAGTAACTTCATCACGGCATTTCCCTCACCTTCTCCCTGGTCTCGTTGGGCCTCTGTCATCACCAGTGAGGTGCAGGCTACTGTCACTTTCTTGTCCAAAACACACTGAATTGGGATACAATCCAAGTTATTCCATTGTTTTATTTAGAAAAATAGCTGTTAAGAAATTTTATACTTCACATAGAGACACATATGTGTGTAAGTATATGTACAGCCCTTATTAATACCTCAAGAAGTTAAGCACAGTCAAAACTCAAGCTTCATTTGGTATCAGTGGACAGGAATTACTGGAAGGATTACACCAGAAACTGTTTTACTTATGAACAGAGTATGGGCATGTACCATTGTCTAGACTACATACCCTCCATGACATTCTCTCTGGTAAGCACTAATCATTCTTCAAAAATTAGCATGATGAAAGTTGATTATTTCTTCTTTATATTAACAATTAATCTACCTTGATTCTTGTTTTACATATGACTGTAACAGCAATATTTGCTTATCTGTTTCCACTACCAGATTATGGCTCTATTGAGAATAAAGATTGTGGCTTAATTCTATTTGCATCCAACTACAATTGAGTAGAATGCTAAATAAATGATAGCTGATATTAATCTTTGAGTTGCTTATTATTAGGGATAATTCTATGTTATTTTAGAATTGTTTCAATCATTCTACAAAGGAATGTTTGGCTTTTTCTACATCTTACAGAAAAGATGTCTACTGGAAATATTACATGAACCCATTCAATAAGTATTTGTTGATCATCTACTGAGTGCCAGACATTGTTAGAGGCTGGGATATAATGGTGAAAAGAAGCAAACAAAGATCAACATTGTTAATCAGGGAAATGCAAATTAAAACCACAATAAAGATGTCACTTCATACTTGTCAGATTGGCTATCACCAGTTCAGTTCAGTTCAGTCGCTCAGTTGTGTCCGACTCAAGACGCTATGAACCGCAACACGCCAGGTCTCCCTGTCTACCACCAACTCCCAGAGTCTACCCAAACATGTCCATTGAGTTGGTGATGCCATCCAACCATCTCATCCTCTGTTGCTCCCTTCTCCTCCCACCCTCCATCTTTCCCAACATCAGGGTCTTTTCAAATGAGTCAGCTCTTCACATCAGGTGGTCAAAGTACTAGAGTTTCAGCTTCAACACCAGTCCTTCCAAAGAACACCCAGGACTGATCTCCTTTAGGATGGACTGGTTGGATCTCTTTGTAGTCCAAGGGACTCTCAAGAGTCTTCTCCAACACCACGGTTCAAAAGCATCAGTTCTTCGGCACTCAGCTTTCTTTATAGTCCAACTCTTACATCCACACATGACTACTGGAAAAACCATAGCCTTGACTAGACAGACCTTTGTTGACAAAGTAAAGAATATAAAAACCAAACGTTGGTGTGGATGTGGAGAAAAAGGAACTCTGTTCACTGTTGGTGCGAATGTAAATTAGTACAGCCACTGTGCAAAACACTGTGGAAGTTTTTCAAGAAAAACGAAAAAATAGAACCACCATATGACCCAGGAATTTATTCCTGCGTATATATCCAAATAACAAAAACCACTAATTCTAAAAGATATATTTATCCCCAATGTTCATAGCAGCATTCTTTATAATTGCCAAGATATGAAAACAACCTAAGTGTCCATTGACAGATGAGTAGACGAACGTTGTGTGTGTGTACATACACACACCCACACACACTCCTCAGAATACTACTGTTGCTGCTGTTAAGTCGCTTCAGTCGTGTCCGACTGTGCGATCCCATAGACGGTAGCCTGCCAGGCTCCCCCGTCCCTGGGATTCTCCAGGCAAGAACACTGGAGTGGGTTGCCATTTCCTTCTCCAATGCATGACTAATCAGCCATAAAAAATGAAAATTTTCCATTTTCAGCAACATGGATAGACTTGGAGGGTACAATCCTCAGTGAAATGTGTCAGAGATAGCAAAAATTATGATATTACTAATATGTGAAATCTAAAAAATAACACAAACTAGTAAATATAACAAAATGGAAACAGATTCATAGATATAGACACAAACTAGTGGCTACGAGTAGGGAGAGGGATGAGGGGAATACCAAAATAGTGGTAGGGGATAAGAGGTATAAACTATGTATAAAATAAATAAGCTAAGGGGATATATTGTGCAACACAGGGAATACAGGTAGCATGTTATAATGACTATAAATGGACTATAACCTTTAAACATTGTGAATTACTACACGGCATCAGTTCAGTTCAGTCACTCAGTCTTTTCTGACTCTTTGCGACCCCACGAACTGCAGCACACCAGGCTTCCATGTTCATCACCAATTCCTGGAGCTCACTCAAACTCATGTCCATCAGATCAGTGATGCCATCCAGCCATCTCATCCTCTGTCATCCCCTTCTCCTCCCACCTTCAATCTTTCCCAGCATCAGGGTCTTTGCAAAAGAGTCAGTTCTTCGCATCAGGTGGCCAAAGTATTGGAGTTTCAGCTTCAACACCAGTCCTTCCAACGAACACTCAGGACTGATCTCCTTTAGGATGGACTGGCTGGATCTCCTTGCAGTCCAAGGGACTCTCATGAGTCTTCTCCAACACCACAGTTCAAAAGCATCAATCTTCGGTGCTCAGCTTTCTTTATAGTCCAACTTTCCCATCCATACATGACCACTGGAAAAACCATAACTTTGAATGGATGGAACTTTGTTGGCAAAGTAATGTCTCTGCTTTTTATTATGCCCTCTAGGTTGGACACAGCTTTCCTTCCAAGGAGCAAGTGTCTTTTAATTTTATGACTGCAGTCACCATCTGCAGTGATTTTGGAGCCCCCAAAATAAAATCTCTCACTGTTTCCCCATCTATTTCTCATGAACTGATGGGACTGGATACCATGATCTTCATTTTCTGAATGTTGGATTTTAAGCCAACTTTTCCCCTCTTCTCTTTCACTTTCATCAAGAGGCTCTTTAGTTCTTCTTTGCTTTCTGCCATAAGGTTAATGTCATCTGCATATCTGAGGTTATTGATATTTCTCCTGCAATGTTGATTCCAGCTTGTGCTTTATCCAGCCCCGCATTTTGCATGATGTACTCTGCATATAAGTTAAATAAGCAGGGTGACAATATACAGCCTTGACCTGGATGCTGGGAAAGACTGAGGGCAGGAGGAGAAAGGGGCAACAGACAATGAGATGGTTGGATGGCATCATTGACTCAATGGGCATGAGTCTGAGCAAACTCTGAGAAATAGTGAAGGACAGGGAAGCCTAGTATGCTGCAGTCCATGGGGTTGCAAAGAGCTGTATATGACTAAGCAACTGAACAATAACAACAAATAAATACCTTGCTATCCTCTAGGCATTACAAATTGCTTTTTAATAAACTGCTTCAGAATCTTCTTAGATATGAAAGTGGGACTCCAGAGTTCTCAGGTAACTCTAGATTTCCTATTATGCACCTAGGATTTTCTCTGCCAGAATCTGGCAAAATAACTACTAATGATTCTCAACTTTTAGTCTATTTGGAGTGTTACCAGATTAAACTTAAAATAAATTTCCTTAACTGAGTAACCCAGTCTATCCAACACTTACATTTCTCTATTTTCACTAATTATAGGTAAAATTTCAACAATATGGCAATAACATCACACCATACTCTGAATCTTCTAAAATTTCTATCTAGTATTGCTTTGATTCCCTTTTAACTAGTACATTTAAAACATTGTCAGTTTCTCTTACTGAATTGGTAAAATATTCCATTATTATTATTTTTTGTGAGTTCTTAGCTGAGTAAAGCTCACTGTGTGCTTCAGCTTTCTTGAGTGCTCTTGAATTTATGGTTGAGAAAACCACGTTTTGAAGATAATGCCTGTGGAAGTACCAGGTCTTAAAGCATTCATCATGTAAGCAGGTCAAATTTTTCTTCACCTTGACCTCAACGAGAACATCTTTGAGTTTATTTTATACTCATCATTAGCAAGGTGAGAAGTGAGGTCTAGAAGCCAAAGATGGAATCAAAGGGCTCTCTAATATCATGAAGCGTCTTCTGATGTTCCAAGAACTCATACCACCTACCAGTAGGTAGCTGATAGGTTTTAACTAGTACTGTTTGTCTTATGTTTGCGAAATGTACCTCATCTCTTGCTTTTAGTTAGGTAAGACTTAACTAGGAAATAAATAGCTTACATTAAACAGAGACCTACCTTTTGTTTTCATGCCTGAACTAGAGCAGTAAGACAAAATTAAATAATACATCATGACTATTCTTCTCAAGACAGGCGTGCATAGCTATTTTTCCACTAGGCTATTTCAGTAAATTGAAGACAGGAAGACCAGTACGTAGACAATGAAGGTGAACTGCTTTGCCTGCTGAAGCAAAGGAGGGGAGCTGGGAGGCAGACCGCTATCACAACTCACCGTTTTATTGTCCCTAAGGGGTTCTGAGGATCCTGGAATAACAAATCATTAGATAACAAAGTATCTTAGCAGTGATACTACAATTTGGGGAGCCTCTTCCAAATTTACTTATTGCCTATTCACAATCAATCTCAACAAACCAAAACCAAAATTTCTTCCTTCAAATTCAGGATTTCTTTATTGTGTTATCAGACCCTAGAAAATTTTCTATTGGAAACTGATTTCCTTCTTCCTACCCAAGGACTACTTGATACCAGCAGTCAAAACAACTGAAACCAGGTCTTCCCTGGTCTCAGTGGTAAACAGCCAGCAATGTAGCAGACACGGGTTCAATCCCTGGTCCAGGAGGATCCCATACGCTACCTATGGAGCTAAGCCCATTCACCACAACTATTGAGCCTGTGTGCTAGGGCCTGGGAGCTACAACTACTGAGCCTATGTGCTGCAAAGCCTGCACTCCCAGCTCCGCAGCAAGTGAGGCCATCACAATGGTAAGCCTGCACACCGCAACCAAAAGTAGCCTCCACTCGCTACAACTAGAGAAAAGCCCACATAGCAACCAAGACCCAGCACAGCCAAAAATAAATAAATAAAATTATATTAAAAAAAAGAAAAGTGAAACCATGACAACACGCTCTTACTTGTAGTTTATTATTAATTGTATGTGTTATAGTTTTAAATTGCCCCTGAAAATGGTATATGCCTATAATTTGAACTAAGCAAGGAATAAAAAAATGAGGCAGGGCAAAGGATTTCTTTTCATAATTATCTGTAAGTCTGAGGATAACACTGAGGATTAAAAAGAAAAGGCACTGGAATTAAAAATGATATCCTTCACATAGGATACAGCTGCTCCTGACCCATGAGCAACATGACCCTGAGTTCCCTTCCACTCCTGGTGATGGATTTCTGCCCAGCAACCTGCCCTCACATGTCACTGTCACCTGGGTGACCAACTGGAGGCACAAGCAAGATGGCTGCAGGAAGGCAGGCATAATGCTTCATGAATATGGGAAGGGTCAAAGGCTTACAGTCTGACCCATATTCTCCTTCCTGTTCAGTGACACTTTGCCTGAAAAAACTGGCCTTGCTCTCAGAATGTGCTTTTAAAACATCAGTCTTCAAAAGATCCTGAGGAACAGCAAGGAGTGGGATAAAAGTGCAGTCCTATTTTCCAAAAGCTGCTCATGAGTTTTGAGTAAAATGCACAACTGAACACTGGGGTGAACGTTTTTGATCTCATACTGGCTCTGTGTAGTTCTCACCCTTGTTTACTCAATTCTTTCTTCCACTCTTCTCTCATGCCACTTCACCATATTTTGGACCCTTATAACACCTGTCTGAAATACATTCCAGGAAAGGGTAAGATAAAAAATAAATAATATTACAGTGAGTCTCTGAAAGAGAAAACTATGTACTTGGTGCACAGCAAAAACACATTAAAGGAATAGGAAATATCAGATTAGCCATTTAAACAATTCAAGTAACTTTCATGGGGACTGAAGGTGAACACACATTTTAGAAGATAAATATTCTTTGACAAAAGCAGTTTGTGTTAGTACTTTGAATCTATGAATAAAAGATTCAGAAGACCTCAGGGGAAGGGGAAGATCAAAAAGAATGTAGTACTAGACAAAAATGAGACAAACGGTTCCCTCTGGTATCTCCACAAATTATACAGGAAGCATGACTTCTGGTTAAGCCTATCCCATAACAAGTGTTTCAATCATAAAAGCAGAAATCAGAATAGAAAGGTTTTCTAACATTTCAGCTGACATTTGAAAGAATGAAAGAAACTGAGATGAAAATAGTAAAATGACTAAACACAACACCAAACTCTCTTTCCTAAGTATTCTGCCATAATGTCAGTCCAGTTCAGTCGCTCAGTCGTGTCCGACTATTTGCGACCTAATGAATCACAGACGAAAGGCCTCCCTGTCCATCACCAACTCCCGGAGTTCACTCAAATTTGCGTCCATCGAGTCGGTGATGCCATCCAGCCATCTCATGCTCTGTCATCCCTTTCTCCTCTTGCCCCCAATCCCTCCCAGCATCAGAGTCATTTCCAATGATGTAGGGTGCTATTAATATTTAGGCAAAGGGTCAAGCCTCAGAATAGATGAGCTGCTGTGAATTTGTGTTGAGGTCTACAAAATGTTACTNCCATCTCATGCTCTGTCATCCCTTTCTCCTCTTGCCCCCAATCCCTCCCAGCATCAGAGTCATTTCCAATGATGTAGGGTGCTATTAATATTTAGGCAAAGGGTCAAGCCTCAGAATAGATGAGCTGCTGTGAATTTGTGTTGAGGTCTACAAAATGTTACTGTCTTGCCTTTCTTCCAAAGGCAAAGAAACAGAAAGGGAAAAGGTTTTCTTTTAATTTAAGATTTTTAAAAAAATACACACATACAAATAAACTCTTTTAGAAAAACGTAAGACAATTCAAATCTTACATTTCAAAATAAAGCTGGCACTGGTATGGAACACAGCAAGGGTTCTGTTTTTACTCCTTGCTCTATAGGAGGTGGAGCACACAGTTAATGTGGACTAAGCTGTAGAGACCTGTAGTAAGAGATCTACTGGCCGGCATCCTGAACCCTTAAAATTCCTCATTATAAAGCCTATAATTTCATTTTGAATATTATTTAGGATATCAAGTACTTTGAAAAGCCTATATAAAAATTCACTTAAAAGTAACTTTAAGATATCATAAACCTAAATGTCTTATTAAACATACTGACCACTCTATTTATCCTGTTCTAGCATTCAAAAGCAAATGATATATTCACATAATTTCTTTGATCTCATGTACAGACAGCATCAAATTTAGTATGTGTCTAAAGAATGATATTCACTTTCTAGCCACTGATTACCCAGAAGATTTTAATTTTTTTTTTTAACCAGTCAAGTTTCTTAAATGTCTGAGGAAACTTTTCATTAAGAATGTAAAAATACATAATATAACAGCATTTTCAGCCCTCAATTCATGGACATGCACCATAAATAACTGTTTTGAGTCCTCCTGTGGGGCAGAGTACAGGTCCTGCATCATCAATAAATGCCCAGGAAGCAGAATGGACACATAAGGATACAGTCAACATTTGGCAGAGCATATCCCTGACAGCTCAGTTGGTAAAGAATCTGCCTGCAATGCAGGACACATCGGTTCGACTCCTGGGCTGGGAAGATTCCCTGGAGAAGGGAAAGGCTACCCACTCCAGTATTCTTGGGCTTCCCTTGTGGCTCAGCTGGTAAAGAATCTGCCCGCAATGCAGGAGACCTGGGTTCGATCCCTGGGTTAGGAAGATTCCCTGGAGAAGGGAAAGGCTACCCACTCCAGTATGCTGGCCCTGGAGAATTCCATGGACTGTATAGTCCATGGGGTTGCAAAGAGTTGGACACGACTGAGTGACTTTCACTCATGCCAGGTTTCTAGGTATTAAGACTTAGGAGCCTAGCAAAGTGGTAATGGAATGCTTTAAAACTCTCCTAAAAGCTCTCACGGATCCCTAATTTGTCCCACATTCCCTCACATAATTACCCTGTTTCCTTCTCTTCTCTATTATCCCCCAACATGAGTGCGCAGGGTTTCCAAACTACTGAATGGGGGAATGAAATAGGAAAAAAAGAGTCCTGTTAGAAGGAATGACTATAATGAAAATGGAAAGTAAAGTCCTTTCAACCAGAATTCTTGATATATAATGGGTGAGCTAAAAACACTGCTCAGGCACCCTCCATGGCAAATGGACAAGTGGCTGGACAGGACTGTTAAATTCCTAGTTTTAATATCCACCATTCTTCTTTTAAGAAATATGAATGAAAAGAGGCAAGTGAAAAAGGAAGCAGTGGGTCTGTTTTGTCTTTCTTTCTCCTCTTTGCTCCCTTTCCCATTCACTGCCACAGTGAGCCAATGTGACTATGGACAATGCATTACAGAGCATGGTGGACATACTGTGCTGATGCACAATCCAATTCACTTTTAATAAATACTCTTCATTTAAACTATTAAAGAAAGCATCCATCACTCAGATTTTGAGAACTATGACCTTTCTAGCTTTATAAAAATGAAAAAAAGTTTTAACTGTAATTTTAGTCAGTGTGCCACAACAGAGACCCAGCACAGTCAAATAAATAAATATTTTTTAAAAAGAAAAGAAAATTAAGAGTTGGATCACTGAACATTTAAGCTTTTTGTTATACATTTAAAACACACATATACGTGTATATATAAAAGAAAACAGTATAATGAAGCCTCTATAGATTCATCACCCAGCTTCAACAAATAAAAGGAAACATGTGCTCAATACTTTTCACCTATTCTCTTACCCACTATTTTCTCTGCATTACTAGATTACTTTGAACCAAGCCTCAGATATCTTATTACTTTAGATGTATCTTTAAATATAGGCTTTTTATAAGATTTCTCTTTGATGTGAACCATTTTTCAGAAAGTCTTTGTCTTATGTTTTGGTTTTCTGGCCACGAGACTCAAGGGACCTTAGCGCCATGATCAGGGATCAAACTCACACCCGCTGCCTTGGAAGGTGAGATCTTAAGCACTAGACCACCAGAGAAGTCCTTAAACACAGAGCCTTTAGAAAGATCCTGACCACAATAACATTATCATACATAAAAAATGACCAGGAAAATGCTTCACATCAGCAAACATCTAGTCAGTGTATTCAAAGTCCCTGTTTGAATTTTTTAAAAAACAGTTGTTTGAACCAATACCAAATCAAGGTCCACACATTGTATTTGGTTGCTATGTCTCTAAAAATTTCCTTTCACGCAAAATTTCGCCCTCTCTCTTACTTTTTCCTGTTTCAACTGATTTCATTTGCTCTGCAAAATTCCTGACAGACTGGATCTAACTAACACATCAGCACAGTGTCATTCCCTCTGTTTCTCTGTCTCCAGTTTCCTATGTATTGGTACTTAAATTCAGATAACTGAGAAATCTGAGGGCAAGAATATGTCCTAGGTAATGGTATGCACTTCTCATTGCCTCTCATTAGAAGGCCAAAAGTTCCGTCTGTGCTCTGCTTTGCAGAACATAAGATCAATGAGTTCAGGTGCTGTCAGCCTGACCCATTTACTGTAAAATTTCTCATCAATTTTCAGTTAATGATTTTAGCCAGTCACTGATGATCACTGATGAAGATACATTGTTTTGTTAGTGGCTGCAAAAAAACCTCAGCCAAGATTTTAACTTTTAGACTTTAATGTACTACTCTAGTCAATAGTAGTATCTTTGTATTTATGTTCATAAGGAATACAAAAGTGCTTTACTTACTACTTCTAAATAAGTTTTTACTGAAAAGTATTTTGCTAATGCTGCTCAGGAAATAGACATAAATCTGTATTTTGTACTTCCAAAACACCAGTTCTTAGATGACGGTTGACAATTTTGCTTGACTTTTCTCTGTGGCTCAAATAGCCTCTTTACTGATAATGTAACGAAAGCTGGGTATAGATCAACCTTTAATTGATGTGTTCTGAAGCAGAAACAACAGATCATAAGATCCTAGAATAACTGGCTGCTATTTTCTAAAAAATAAATAAATAAAAGGCTAGAAGAAATAAGCACACATGCACACCCAAGACATTCTTCCCTGGCCTCTAAGCAATCCAGTAATGCAAACCAATGCTGTATCTAAACTATGTGACAGTGGTTAAAATGCATAATTGTTTAATGTAAGATGTTTTAGCTATGAAAATCTGTAGCCTGCAGGCGTTCTTTCTCTTCAGTTTTAGAGTGGTTTCCTCCCTATTTAATTGGAAAGTAACACAACAGCAGAGCAGAAAAATCTATGCAAGAAACAGATTAGATTGATTTGTTATTAAATAGATTGTGAAGCCTCAGGGAGGACAGCTATAATAACAATTTAGTCACTACAAAGTCTGGCAAACTTGTCAGTTGTTTCTCCCCGCCCTTGGCAGACATGCCATGCTCATTTTTATGGCAAGCTGATTAATTGCTGAAAATGCACTAATGAATGGCTCTCACTTTTAGGTGGATAATCACACTTCCAATTTCCTTTTCTATACATCATTGGCTGCAGTGTATACAGTAGTTCGTCTCTGAAGGACTAAGGAAACATCCCATCACACACATCAGTCTTTCTCTGCTGTGTCCTTAACCTGCCAAATGATAATGAGAATGTGAGCTTAATAACAACCTTCCTTTAGCTCATCATAGAGAGTAAAAGGGTTAGATGAAAGCATGGTAAACTGCCCCCCTCCCTGCCAAATGAACTGCAGAGTACATTAGTGGCAATTTTTCTCAAGACTGTTTTATAGAATCTTCGAAATAATATCTCCATGACTTCTTGCAACATGCCTATGACCAACCAAGAACAGAAATAGCAGCCAATTCAAAGTTTCTGTGAAGGAGAGACAAAACAGTGGTAGTAACTAATTCTTGACAGCATGGTGGAAAACCAAGAGAATAACGTTATCTTTAGGAGAAAATATCTTAATGTTAAAATCAGGTTAACATTATTGTGATTGTATGTTATTGTATGTTATTACAATAACAATAAAAACCAAAGCAAACAAAAACAAACCAAAACAGAAACCCCTGAACAATAAGCAGANAGTGGTAGTAACTAATTCTTGACAGCATGGTGGAAAACCAAGAGAATAACGTTATCTTTAGGAGAAAATATCTTAATGTTAAAATCAGGTTAACATTATTGTGATTGTATGTTATTGTATGTTATTACAATAATAATAAAAACCAAAGCAAACAAAAACAAACCAAAACAGAAACCCCTGAACAATAAGCAGATAATGAGTACAAAACACTAACTAGCAAAAATATTTACTATATCATAGGTGCTCAATGGCTATTGTTCTCTTCCCTCTAATATAATTGCAAAGAAGTAATTTCACCTAAAGATATGAGAATCAAAAACACCAAAGTAAGGCCTCCCTGCAAAGAGACAGGGCAATGTAATCTGACCAACACAGCACTCTTCAAAAATTAAAAATAATATAATATAGACATACATTTCATGGTTCTAAGTTGCTTTGTCATATGGCTAATTAATTACACACAATGGTCCCTCCTAGTAAAGTGAAAATTCCAGGCTTCTGTATTTTGTATCTCTGTGATAAAGCAAAGGCATACTACTTATTGAATGAATTTAGAGAGGACATCATAAACATCTGCAGAAGAAACAAATGCAATCACTAAAGGAAACACAGAAATAGAAAGGAATGTTAGGATCATCTGTTTGGGTAGATTTGGAGGATTTGGGATCCATTTTTATATGTCACATATAGAGGGTGGTTTCTCCTCCATTCTTGTCATAACACTAAGGATTTATATTCTAAAAAGATTAATATGGTATTCTTTGTGTTGTGGTGTACCAAGGCCTATACTATTTTAGATGTATATCCCAGAGTTTTTCCAGCTCAGTAAGACTAATGATAGAAATGAAAAGAATAAACCAAATCCCTCATTAGAAAAGTAGGCAAAGGATATGAATAGAAGAGGAAATGCAAATATTATNTTATATGTCACATATAGAGGGTGGTTTCTCCTCCATTCTTGTCATAACACTAAGGATTTATATTCTAAAAATAGATTAATATGGTATTCTTTGTGTTGTGGTATACCAAGGCCTATACTATTTTAGATATATATCCCAGAGTTTTTCCAGCTCAATAAGACTAATGATAGAAATGAAAAGAATAAACCAAATTCCTCATTAGAAAAGTAGGCAAAGGATATGAATAGAAGAGGAAATGCAAATATTACCAAAAGGATGTGAAAAGATACTTAACCCTACCACCCATCAAGAAAATGCAAAGTAAAACGAGAAAACATTAGACTGAGCATGCCTAATATCAAATGTTGGCTGAAAAAGATTAAAAAAAGAGAGAGAAGGAGAGGGAACCTGGAACTTTTTCACATACTGCTTGAGAGGGTGCAATTGTTGTGGTAACCTGAGAAAGCAATTCAGCAAGATCTAGAAAAATGGAAAACATGCATTCATTATGTCCCAAGTATTCTACTTCTAATGATGCCTTTTCTAGAACCTCATATATGTAAAACAGGACAAATGTCTCCAAATGTTCACTACTGCGTTACTTAAAATAAATACTCAAAGTGTAACATAAATGTTCTTCAATAGGGGAATGGAGAGTTTAATATTCTGTGACATCAATAAATAACAGCAGTTAAATAAACTAAATCTACACATATCAATATGAAGAGATCTCAAACACCGAGTAATCAAGATGCATGACAGAGTATATCACATNATTCATTATGTCCCAAGTATTCTACTTCTAATGATGCCTTTTCTAGAACCTCATATATGTAAAACAGGACATATGTCTCCAAATGTTCACTACTGCGTTACTTAAACACTTAAAGTGTAACATAAATGTTCTTCAATAGGGGAATGGAGAGTTTAATATTCTGTGACATCAATAAATAATAGCAGTTAAATAAACTAGATCTACACATATCAATATGAAGAGATCTCAAACACCGAGTAATCAAGATGCATGACAGAGTATATCACATGTGTATGTCAACAAAAAGCACACAAAACATAGACATGGATGTATATGATGTATGTGTGTTACATAAAAGTGCACAGAGGAAGCTATATCTCAGTTAATACCTATTGGGAAGGGAGAATGGGACAAAGAGGTCTTGAATTTTATGTTCAGTGTATTTTTTACATAAAAAGCTAAAATGATGAATTGTCAATGCTTTTCAATTCTGGAATGTACCTGAATTTTTGTTATAGCAGTCTCTGTAATTTTTAGTATTTTTCACATCTCTCAAGATAAAGATTAAAAAATGCAAAATAAGTAGTAAGAAAATACAGAATTAAAGTAATTATTATATTAATTCCTATAAGGCAGTAAATCTTTCCCAAAAGCATCCTGATATACACTATATGGCTATTTAAATTACTTTATAATTAATCAATATATTCACATGGTTTAAAATAACCTAATGACTAAGAGTTGGGGCTAGTAATATAATTCTTACATTGATTCAATAATTCATCACTGTTACCTATTTTAGGAACTGTAATTATAGAAATGAACTATGAAAAATTACAGAAAATGAAACGTTATTTTAATTAAATTAGTTATTTAATAGATAATTAAATAATAGAATGGTACCTATATTTTAGACGCATGGGCTTCTGAATTTTAAAAAGTATTTTCCTCTTCATTAATTAGNATATACACTATATGGCTATTTAAATTACTTTATAATTAATCAATATATTCACATGGTTTAAAATAACCTAAAGACTAAGAGTGGGGCTAGTAATATAATTCTTGTATTGATTCAATAATTCATCACTGTTACCTATTTTAGGAATTGTAATTATAGAAATGAACTATGAAAAATTACAGAAAATGAAATGTTATTTAATTAAATTAGTTATTTAATAGATAATTAAATAATAGAACGGTACCTATATTTTAGACGCATGGGCTTCTGAATTTTAAAAAGTATTTTCCTCTTCATTAATTACGAAAGTTGATACACCTGGGCTGCTTCTGTATTTAACCAAATGTATTAAAATAGTCTTAATCTGAAACTTTGATGCCAACTATAAACTTGATCTCTTCTTGTGGCTCCTTCTAACCATATAACCAACTTAACATTTTAAAATGCTCAGTTTAAGCAATAACTAATTCATTTTGAAATATTTATTCACTATGATTACAGCATTTTGTTGTTTAATGTTTCAGGTCCATAAAATATTCTAATATTTATGATATTATTACTTGGCTTAAAATCCAAATTCTACGTGGTCATGTTTCTTAGATTAAAATAGGTCATCTTAATGGAACAGTGGTTGAAGTACCTTGAACTCATGCCCTACATGCTATGCTAAGTTGCCTCAGTCGTGTCCGACTCTGTGCGACCCTATGAACAGCAGCCCACCAGGCTCCTCTGTCCACGGGATTCTTCAGGCAAGAATACTGGAGTGGGTTGCCATTTTCTTCTCCACATGCCCTACATAAGATTTAGTTTATGGAGTTTAATTCAAATGTACAGAGATAGTTGCCACTTGGATCTGTATGTTCCAGATGAAACTGGCTTGTGATCGCAATGGCATTGTGAAGTATCAATTAAAAGGCCTTTTGAAAGAACTGTGCTTGAGTAATTTGCTCCAGAAAAGGGCTTATATAGAGCTGTAGTCAGCCACAAACTCATTTGTATCTTTTACTGTGTTAACACAGGAGAGTTGAATCATAAACATACCCTGTTACTAAATTTGTTAAGAAGAGCATCCATTTATTGAATGTTCACTACAGTGATCCCAAAGAGGGTTTCTAATAATTACATTCAAATATCAAATAGTTTATTCTTCATTCAGTCTGAATTTTAAGTCAACATAGAGAACTTTTGTTTGACCATTAAGAGTCACCAGTGACCAAACACAAGGCAAAGAAAGAAAATATGGTGAACTGTATGCTGATTGATGAACGTCAGAGAACTCTCAAACAGCTTACATACTACACATTTAAAACTAACTCAGCTAACTCAGCAACATACAACGGTTTACCATAACAGAGCAAAGGAGAGAGAAAAGTAGGCAAGTCCTTTGCAGGGAGTAGGAGAGGCTCAGATAGAGGCTTAGATAGAGAGGCTCAGAGGAATCTCGACTACTCTCTGTGTCTCTCCCTGATGCCAGAGAAAGAATGCCGGGAGCAGAGCCCTTGGGATGTTCTCCTCCTAAAACCTGAGACACAGCATTATTCTCAGTTGCTAAAAAGCCTGGAAACAAACAAACAAAAAAACCCATTAGGTGATAAAGAACAAACAAAATGTAGTATATCCATGTTGTTGTTCAGTCACTAAGTTGTGTCTAACTCTTTGCAACCTCATGGACAGCATACCAGACTTCCCTGTCCTTCACTATCTCCCTGAGTTTGCTCAGACTCATGTCCATTGAGTTGATGATGTCATCCAACTGTATCATCCCTCTGTCACCCTCTTCTCCTTTTGCCCTCAATATTCCCCAGCATCAGAGTCTTTTCCAAAGAGTTGGCTCTTTGTATCAGGTGGCCAAAGTATTGGAGCTTCAGCTTCAGCATCAGTCCTTCCAAGGAACAATCAGGACTAATTTCCTTTAGGATTGACTGGCTTGCTCTCCTTACTGTCCAAGGGATTCTCAAGAGTCTTTTCCAGCACACAGTTCAAAACCATCAGTTCTTCAGTGCTTAGCCTTCTTTATGGTTCAACTCTCACATCCAGCCTCAACTACTGCAAAAATCATAGCTTTGACTATATGGACCTTTGTTGGCAAAGTGATGTCTCTGCTTTTTAATATGCTGTCCAGGTTTGTCATAGCTTTTCTATCAAGGGGCAAGCATCTTTTAGTTTTGTGGCTGTAGTCATCATCTACAGTGATTTGGAACCCAAGAAAATAAAATCTGTCACTGTTTCCATTTTTTTTCCATCCGTTTGCCATGAAGTGATGGGAACTGAATATTCATTGGAAGGACTGATGCTGAAGATGAAACTCCAATACTTGGGCCACCTGATGCGAAGAACCAATTCACTGGAAAAGACCCTGATGCTGGGAAAGGTTGAAGGTGGGAGGAGAAGGGGATGACAGAGGATGAGATGGTTGGATGGTATCACCGACATGATGCACATGAGTTTGAGTAGGCTCTGGGAGTTGGTGATAGACAGGGAAGCCTGGCATGCTGCAGTCCATGGGGTTGCAAAGAGTTGGGCATGACTGAGTGACTGAACTAAACTGAACTGACTGATGGGACCTGATGCCATGATCTTGGTTTTTGAATGTTGAGTTTTAAGTCAGCTTTTCACTCTCCTCTTTCACGTTCATCAAGAGGCTCTTTAGTTCCTCTTCACTTTCTGCCATTAAGGAAGTATCATCTGTTATTTGTATATCTGAGGCTGTTGATATTTCTCTTGGCAATCTTGATTCTAGCTTGTGAGTCATCCAGCCCAGGATTTTGCATGATATACTCTGTACAGAAGTTAAAAAAGCAAGGTGACAATATACAGCTTTAATGTACTCTTTTCCCAATTGTGAACCAGTCTGTTGTCCTATGTGAGATTCTAACTGCTGCTTCTTGGCCTGTATACAGGTTTCTCAGGAAGACAGGTAATTGTGGTCTGGTATTCCCATTTCTTTAAGCATTTTCCAGTTTGGTGTGATCCACATATTCAAAGGCTTTAGTATAGTCAATAAAGCAGAAATTGATGTTTCTTTTTGGAATTTCCTTGCTTTTTCTATGATCCACCAGATGTTGGTAAGTTGATCTCTGGTTCCTCTGCCTTTTCTAAATCCAGCTAGTAATCCATATATATACATATAGTATATCCATATAGTAAAATATTATTTGGAGATAAAAAGGGATAAAGAACTGATATTTAAAACTTGGATGAACCTTGAAATTACCATGGTAAGTGAAAGAAGCCAGTTACCAAAGGCTATATATCATATGATGTCACATATAGGAAATGTCCAGAATAGGCAAATCCATAGAGACAGAAAATAGATTATTGGTTCCTAGGGCTACAGGGAAGGAAGAATAGAGAAAGAGTGTTAAGGTGTGTGTGTGTGTGTGTGTGTGTGTGTGTGTGTAAGTCGCTCAGTCATGTCTGATTCTTTGGGATCCCATGGACTATAGCTTGCCAGGCTTCTGTCCATAGCATTCACCAGGCAAGAATTCCAGAGTGGGTTGCCATTCCCTTCTCCAGGGGATCTTCCCAACCCAGGGATCGAACCTGTGTGTCCCACATTGCAGCCAAATTCTTTACCATCGAACCACCAGGGAAGTGTGCTAATGGGTAGCAGGTTTCTTTTCAGAATGGTGAAAATGTTCTTAAATTAGACAGCAGTGATGACTGCAGAGCTCTGTGAATATACTAAGAATTACTGAAGGTATTCATACAGCTAAAAGTATCAAGTTTATGATATATGAAATATATCTCAATAAAATTACTATTATAAAAAATCCAGGTTTTGGCTTTCAGTAAGAGAACTGAAGGTCAAAGGGACGAAACTTTATCAAGCATCTTCCTCAAGCAGTACGTTAAATAAGTAATAAGCTGTCAAACCATAAGCATTCAGTCTTTTCAAAGACTCTCCATTTGAGCAAATGTATTTCACAATGACTTAAAAATATTTGCTGAAGACCTGACCCATGAAAGAGCCTTTTCTGCGACTGTCAGCCCTAAGGCATTTTTAGAATTTTTAATAGCATCAATAGAAGCCTGATGGGCAATAGCAGATGATCCTATAAAGTATTAAAAAAAAGTATGAATGGCAGTGGGGAATCAAATCTTTTCATGAAAAAATAACAGAGTCCTTTTCTTAAATGGTGGTAAGAAAACTATTTGTCAAGATTGTATGACCTTTTTGAAACCATAAAGAATTCTATTCTAGCAAAGCTTTAACTAACTCAAAAGGGAGAGATAATCTTAGGATGAGAGGGAAGTTTTTTTAATTTCAACAATGCCACCCATTTCCCCCCTCATTCAGTTGATAGATATGGACAGTAGTTTTTTCAGGGTCTAGAATAACTTCCCAACACCAACGGCAGTCAGTTAAAGGACAGAGAGCCCACTGCAAAGGAGCCAACTGCATCCAACTGGCAAAACCAAATTTTAAAACAATGTGCAAAAAAATAAATAAAATCAAAGCAACAATTTTAAATGAAGCTTTAATTTCAAAAGTTGTCATTAGTATTTTCCACAATTAATAAAATATGCACTTTTTAACTATGTCTTTTTGACTTCAATATAAATGAAAATTTAGTGCTTCATCTTAAGGAGCAAGCAAGCTATGATTTACTTAGACGGTAAAATATGTGGAACCAACATGTCCCAAAGAAATCAACTTTCTCTTTATCAAGAAGTAAATGAGAAGTGAAATTTCCATTTCTGGGCATTGCTAAGATTCTAAGACTACTATTAGAAATAGTTTTGGAATTGTGTACTATAAAATCTCCGAGATCATTTCTTAAATTGTGAGACCATATTTATATTTACTGACTTTTCATTTTGAACTATATTTTCTTCTCCTTCCACAATTTTGTTACCCAGCAAGCTGACCACTAGTGTAATTTCTCTGCTTGGATAAAACATGCAATATAGACCATAACCTGAATACTGGAAGGCTGGATGTACCTTGCAGTAGTTCCCTGCAAGTGCAGCTTGCTGTGGCAAGGCTGTAGTCATCTCTAACCACTGCTAAATTAGCATCCTTTGGGTGCAGCTCCGAGCACTTGTCTCCCTGAGAACTCCTCAGGCTGGTGGGAGCCACTGAAACTTAGAAGTGGCATATCAAAGTGGGGCTCTGGGAATAAGACAAAAAGTTAGCTGGAGAGAACTATCAAACTTTTCTTGCAGAGAATGAAATGTAGCAGATATTTAGAAGTGGATGCCTCTTTTGAAGGGTTAACATTTTATATATTGATCATGATAGTGGTTATACAACGAAATGACAAATTGCCAAAAACCATAGAACCATATGCTACCAAGGGTAAATTTTACTGTAAGTAAATTACACTTCAGTAAACTTGATTTAAAAAAGTGGTTATCTCTGAATGGTAGAATTAAGGATTTTTCTCTTTATATTTTCTTGAACTTTACAACCTGGCTAAGTAACTCCACAGTCAGCTAAAAAGAATGTAGCTTTGGACACCCTCATCTCCCTCTATGCCCTTGGAAGTGTATGTAGGCAGAGTAAGTAAGTCTAAGTTCCCTTGCTGAATTGGCTGAGGTGAGAAAAATACCCTACTGATGATACTGCAAAGAGAAAAAGAATAAATCCTACATTCATGAAAATTTGGATTTGAAGGTGATTGCTCAGCCCATGGGAAGCAGAAATTTTAAAGGGTATTATTTTCCTCTGAGGCGCCTGTGCTATGAGATTCTCCTGAGATGAGCTGTACATACCTCAGCATTCCCTGAGGATCATTTCTGTTGCTAAGGCATGAGCACCATGCACCTGCACACTGATCTGCAACATGGGCCTCTCACACCTTGGAACCCAAGGCCACCCATGACTCTAAGAGGCTCTGCAGACAGAGCATCACCGTGGCAGGTTGCCTGCGTGGAGGACCTGAAACTGACTCTTCCATCTACACAAGCTAAATATCATTCCCCAACCAAACTGCAGTGACAGAGTTGATCTCCTGGAGAATTACTTTAACTAAGTTGCTTCCCTATCCATTCATAAACTCTTTAGCAACCAAAGGGAGAACCCTATGAGCCTGATACTGTATTGTAATTCAGAGAGAAAATACCAGGCATGCTGCCTGCCTCATCATGCGGAGGTCTAATAGTGACACACAAGAGAATCCTCTCAAGTCTCAGCCCCAGGAACAGTAAATCCTCCTGAGCAACCTGGTTTGTGTTTATCTTCCAGACACTCGAAATCACATAATTCACTGACATTTCTTTCTTTAGACTGGCAACCAGGACAGAGTCAAAGTGGCTCTCTACTTTGAGCCAGTGCATGGTATACTAATGAGAAACATTTTGTATACTATTTTAACTTTTCCTTCATCTTTTTTTTCTAGTTTTTATCTTTGCCCTAATTCCCTCATCCATTGTTGGTTTTTGAATTTTCCAAAAGTGTCAAATACATAGAGGTAAAATATTGAGTAGTACATAGATAACTATATTATACTCACTACAAATGCAGAAATAAACAGATTCCATAGCCTACTTTCTATAAGGTGAAATGCTGGATACATAGATAACTGTAGTACATGCAAGGCATATGTGGAAAATTGCTATCTTCTCTGTTAACTGATTCCAAGGTCCAATTTAAATGAGGAAAAAAATTAAATATATAAATAACAATATTATACTCAGTATAAATGCAGAAAAGGTATAATTTGCTTACTATTCTATAGCCTATCATTAATCAGGTGAAATATTAAAATAGGTAACTGTTACATACACAGGTAACTATAGCATACTTGGTGCAAAGGCAGAAAGTCTCTTAACTTCTCTATTAACTAACCCTGTATCTCCCCTTCAAGATTTCTCAATTTGCAGTGATTATTTTTGGTCTGATATATCATTTTCGGATATAAGCATCATTAATTCCAGATTAATGATGATTGTATATTGATACTGCTGATGTTACTACTAGTGTTACTATTTTTTTTGTAGTAAATAAAACAAATGAAAAGTCATATTGGAAACGGGACTTTTTATTACTACATTGTTTAGAAGACTACTACTTCCAAACAGTCATTAATAGAAAACCTAGCAATCATTGATAATCATCAAGAGTTTTCTAACGTTCTCAGCAAGGCTTATTGCAAGAGAACTGCCAAAAGCAGCTGTCTATCTCGCTTTTTAGGAAGTATCCTACAAAGGTCCAGTTTCCTTACTATAGAATGGAGACACTATGGCAGGGTTCAAAATTTATCTTTGGTACAAGTGTGAGGAAACCAAATCGCTTGTCGTTATAGCCATGTGGGAGAGGGCTCCACAGTACATTACTGACCACAATATTAGAGTCATTTACTCAAAAGGTGGGGCTTTCCTCGTAGCTCAGTTGGTAAAGAATCCGCCTGTAATGCAGGAGACCCTGGTTTGATTCCTGGGTTGGGAAGATCCACTGGAGAAGGGATAGGCTACTCACTCCAGTATTCTTGGACTTCCCTTGTGGCTCAGCTGGTAAAGAATCCGATACCTGCAATGCAGGAGGCCTGGGTTTGATCCCTGGATTGGGAAGATCCCCTGGAGAAGGGAAAGGCTACCCACTCCAGTATTCTGGCCTGGAGAACTGCATGGACGACAGTCCATAGGGTGGCAAAGAGTCCGACATGACTGAGCAACTTATACTCAGTCATTCGACAGGCCCTCACGCCACTGCCTTCTTCTTGTTCACAGGATGAGGCCAATATGGCAAGAACTTCAGACAACTGAAAAACTGAATCGAAGTATGCTTTTTGTTACCCTGTGAGATCATATCTGGACTTGGAAAAATAAAATCTTACAGATCACCATAGTAACTCTGACACAGGATCTAAATCAGTGTGGAAGACAACTGGTTTTCAAATCCGCCATCCTGTTGAAAGCCTCCATCCTCCTCACTTCTAAGAAGGACCTGAATCCTGAAAGGAAGCTTCCTGGCTGGAAGCAGTGATGGCACTTTTAAGGTCCTTCAAGCAAATCAGAAATGGCTGACAGGAAAGAGGGTTTGGGTCTGAGAACCATTTTCTTTATCTTTAGATTCTGGTGGGGACTGGCAGACAAAAGGGGGATCTCTCAAGTGATACAGTAAAAGCCTATCTCCCTTCACTGACACTATTTTCTAAATGGCTCTTGCCAGTGTTAAACCTGGGCAAAGTAATTTTGTCAATAGTCTTCCTAAAGGTCCACCAAAAAGCACACTGCAAGGTGTGAAGAATGCAGATATGAGAAGGGGTGAATATCAAGTAAGTGACCAACAGTAAAGCATGCTTACCTGAGGAACTTAAATCAAAGTGAGCTTCATTAAATAACATTATTCATTCAATGAACACTTAGCAGGGTGCCAGGGCTGTGGGGGTGGGGGCTGGGGTGGGCCTTACCACCTCACAGGAGGCTAATACATGCACAGAAGAACAGTTACAAGAGCTTAGATGAAGAGGTGACTCCCCTGGAGAAATATGGGAAAGGCTCTAAGAGTTGATTAGCACTTAGCTGGGGATATCAAGAATACATAAGAATCCAACTGAGATGGGACCAGGACAATCAAAGGGGATCAGTTATCATTCCAAGCAGAATTCACAGAATAAAGAAACCCACTTTCTTCTCAACCCCTAAGGTTCCATAACAGATTCCTGCTGCCTGGCCTCTCTTCATTCTGACTTCACCGTACACTATCAGAACAACTGCGTCCAACTACAACAACGTGTTTCAACACGTCTGTTTTACAGACCTAATGGAAGGTGACACTCAATCTTCATGGGTTCCCAGTTCTCCAGAATCAAACGCCAGCTTTACTCTTCCAATCTCAAAATCCACGAGGTGCTTCTAGGATACATCCTAGACACTGCCAGGCCACGTGGGCCTACAATACCGTAGTGTGACACACACTTCTATGCATACCTGCCCTCTTTCCTGGGCCAGCCAGGCTCCTATTTCTGCAGGACCCACTCGTTTACCCAACATTCTCCGGCTGAGCTCCGGTGCCATGCCAGGCACCAAGTTGGACACTGAGAATCAGACACAAAGCCACAAATCACTATCATGATTTTACTAACCAATTTCTAACAAACTTGTAGAATAACCTAATTCAAACGATATAACCCTAAATTTAGTTAATATTTTAAAACTTTTAGTATAGAAAAGTATCTAGTCACCATGCATGTACCAATAATACCCTTGCTTAACCAATATCAATATTTTTGTTATGTTTATTTCAGATGGCAATAATGAATAAAATGTTACAGATTTGGCTAAAGCTGAATTCCCAATAGTTACCTCCTTCCCTTTCTCCCTAGATGTACCACTATCTTAAATTGGTATCATCCTGATATATTTTTTATAATTCTACTAGAGATGCACTGATGTATAAACAGTATTAAACACTATTTAAATTCAGTATCACATATATTTTTAAATGTTCATAAGGATAACCTCATATCTATTCTTTTGTAACTCCTAGTTTTCACTAAAAAGTCTGTTTTGCAAAGATGTCCATGCTGACATATGTAGTTATTTCATTTTAATGGCTCTTGAGTTTACCTATTCACAGTGAACTTCCAGACCTCAAGCTGGTTTTAGAAAAGGCAGAGGAACCAGAGATCAAATTGCCAACATCTGCTGGATCATCGAAGANTAGCTTGTGCCCAAATTTCCTTCCTTTAAAAGCTGAACAATATTCCATTGTTCACATATACTATATTTTGTCTATATATTCATCCTTTAAAAAGAACTTGGGTTGCTTCTATGTATTTTTTAAAAAAGTAAAAATTTTGTATCAAATTTAAGCAAACATAGAATTTTGTTTATAAATACTGAAATTTGAACTTCATATAACTTTCTACTGTCATGAAATCTTCTGATTAAACCATTAGAAACGTTAAAAAAAAAATGTTTAGCTTACAGGCTACAAAAAACAGGTGGGGGCCAGATTTGGACTATAGGGCAGTCTTTGCTCGCCCATGTACTAGAGTTTAAAAACCTATTCAGTTCAGTTCAGTCGCTCAGTCCTGTCTGACTCTTTGTGATCCTATGAATCACAGCACGCCAGGCCTCTCTGTCCATCACCAACTCCTAGAGTTCACTCAGACTCACGCCCATCGAGTCGGTGATTCCATCTAGCCATCTCATTCTCTGTCGTCCCCTTCTCCTCCTGCCTCCAATCCCTCCCANCCTGTCTGACTCTTTGTGATCCTATGAATCACAGCACGCCAGGCCTCTCTGTCCATCACCAACTCCTAGAGTTCACTCAGACTCACGCCCATCGAGTCGGTGATTCCATCTAGCCATCTCATTCTCTGTCGTCCCCTTCTCCTCCTGCCTCCAATCCCTCCCAGCATCAGAGTCTTTTCAGTGAGTCAGCTCTTCGCATGAGGGGGCCAAAGTACTGGAGCTTCAGCTTTAGCATCATTCCTTCCAAAGAACACCCAGGGCTGATCTCCTTTAGAATGGACTGGTTGTATCTCCTTGCAGTCCAAGGGACTCTCAAGAGTCTTCTCCAACACCACAGCTCAAAAGCATCAATTCTTCGGCACTCAGCTTTCTTCACAGTCCAACGCTCACATCCATACATGGCCACTGGAAAAACCATAGCCTTGACTAGACGGACCTTTGTTGGCAAAGTAATGTCTCTGCTTTTGAATATGCTATCTAAGTTGGTCATAACTTTTCTTCCAAGGAGTAAGCGTCTTTTAATTTCATAGCTGCAGTCACCATCTGCAGTGATTTTGGAGCCCCCCAAAATAAAGTCTGACACCGTTTCCCCATCTATTTCCCATGAAGTGATGGGACCAGATGCCATGATCTTTGTTTTCTGAATAAGAATCTCTAAAAGTCTGTAGTTTGAAGCAGATTACAACAAATATGGAAGGACTGTAAGACTTGCACTTCAACGTGATCTGATTCTAGGCTCTGTCACTTACTAGCTAAACAATACTGAACAAGTCTTTCGAACATCTCTAAACCCCAGTTTAATTGTTTATAAAATGGGAATAACACTCACATTACAGAGGAACTGGTGTGGGTATGGAATAAGATCCCAAATGCTGTATAAACCATACAGTTGTTTTTAGGGAACTGAGCACCCTAAAGTAGCAAATATACAATTTTAAAAAGCAGCATATTTTTCCTTAAGGGGTTCACTTGCCAAAAATCAGGGGATCTATTTTCAATTCATAAGTGGAGGAAAAAATGAAGTAATTTGACTAAAGAGAGATGCTTTGAATTCCATTTTAAATAAGCTTTTAGTATTACACAATGCTAATATACTATTCAGTTAAAAATTTATTTCTTTTACCTTCTGATCATATTCTGTCCTCAATAGTGCTGCTTCATCATTTTTTGTTTTCTTAATCCTTATATAAAGAGGATCCAATTTTATATATCAAATCAGTAGTAGTAGCTGAAGCAGCACTCGGGACAAATGACTAAAAAGAGTGGTTGCTTCTTGTTAGTATCATATGCTCTATTTTCTATTTATTAAACTTCAAAGCAGGTAACTTCAGAAAATTTANTCCTCAATAGTGCTGCTTCATCATTTTTTGTTTTCTTAATCCTTATATAAAGAGGATCCAATTTTATATATCAAATCAGTAGTAGTAGCTGAAGCAGCACTCGGGACAAATGACTAAAAAGAGTGGTTGCTTCTTGTTAGTATCATATGCTCTATTTTCTATTTATTAAACTTCAAAGCAGGTAACTTCAGAAAATTTAAGGACACTCAAAAAATTAAAATGTATGATTTCTATAGTCAGTGTGACAATTTTATGAATGTCAATGAACAATATGAAGATGGTGGATGAATGAGTTAAGCTGTTCTTTAATACTCAGATACTGATTTAACACATGCCCAATCCTTTATTCAATATTTCCCATCATCTTACTCTGTTCCTTAACTAGACCTATTGTGATCATGTCACGATATATACAAATAATGAATCATTATGTTGTACATCTGAAACTAATGCAGTGTTACACATCAATTTAGACATGATTTGAGCCAACTCCTGGAGGACAGAGAAGCCTTGCTTGCTATTGTCCATGGGGTTGCAAAGAATCAGACACGACTTAGCAACTGAACAACAACAAAAACAACAACCTATGTATCAACTGCATCTCAACTTTAAAAAAAAACTCTTTCTGGGAATGCCTTGGAGGTCCAGTGGTCAGGACTCAGCAGTTTCACTGCTGTGGCCCCTGGTTTGGGCCCTGGTCTGGGAAATGGGATCCCACAAGCCACACGGCATCGCCAAAAAAATTTAAAAATTCCTTGTGTCTGTTTGTGAAAATACTGAAGAATAGCTTTTTCCTCTTGTTTTTTGAAGATATTCTGGTCACTATTTTCACACCAACAACTCATACCTCCAGTTAACAGACGTGAAAAAGATGGAGCCGAATTCTGTACCTCTTCTCCTCTAAAAGCAGTAAGTTGCTATGGAAAGGATGTTACCTCTGAGCCGAATGCATGGAGCAGATAGGAAGCAGAGCATCCCACTCAGCCTGTGCACCAGTCCAGGGCTGAGGCTCAGGTAAGCAGAGGCTAGTCCACTGGTTTACGCCTACTTCAGAGGTACACCCGCCTCAGTACCTGGGACCATGCCTGCCTGGTTGTGTGTGTGATGAAGAATGAGAACACTGGTCCCTCTGGGAAGGAAGGATAACACAGTTTGCCACAGAAGACCTTCTGAGTCCATCAGCAGAATGAATCAAAGGGTGTAAAAAGACCACCAAGTGGCAGGCTATGGCTCTCTCCCACTCTCCTTGAAACTAAACCTAAATGATCACTTTAAATACACACCTGTGACCCTTACTTTTACAATAAACTAATGTATCTGTACTTAAAGCACTTTAACAGTACTGTGTAATGAAAGTCAAGACTATCAAATGGCAGGTAAGAAGACATAATTTGGCAAAGACTGGCATTTTCTCATAGCACACAGTAAGTTGGTTTAAACAGCACAGTTTTAGAAGAGCACATACTTAGCTGGATTTAACAACGACGTGTCCACTGTAAAGGCTGCTGGGCCAATGACTCTAAGCTGGCTGCCTTAGAATGAATGGCACGGAAGGTTTCTGGCTCTCCACCCCATTTCATTCATATGAATACAACTTTTTATGGTTGAATACATCAAACTTGAACCATCCTCTTATACATCCTCATTTGTTTTTAATAAGCATCTAGCAAAGATTCACTTAAGGGATGATGATACTAGTATTACTAGCTATTATTTATTAGGTGCTTACTATGAGCCACGTGGGTTTCCCTGGTAGCTCAGTGGTAAAGAATCTTCCTGTAATGCGGGAGGCCTGGGTTTGTTCCCTGGGGCAAAAAGATCCCCTGGAGGAGGGCATGGCAACCTACTCCAGTACTCTTGCCTATAGAATCCCATGGACAGAGGAGCCTGGTGGGCTACAGTTCACAGGGTCACACCGAGCTGGATATGGCTGAAGCGACTAAGCAGCAGCATGTGCCAGATACTGTACTAACGCCTTCTATGCACAGCAGACCTGGGGAGTACAACCAACCACTAATGAATGACTTGTCCATGCCAGGCATCTCTGGTTTTTACAACCGCTTCATGATTTAACGTATTGTTTCTCTCACTTTTGAGATGTCTAAGGGCACACGCCTGGTGGATGGCAGAGCAGGGAGATGGAGCTAAGTGGTGTGACTCCAGAGCTGGTTCTATCATTGTCTTTCAGCTTCACACAGTGACCTACAGAGTGTAGCAATGAAACTGATTTCTAGGTGAACTGAGGGAGATGCTGCTGCTAATTCACTTCAGTCATGTCTGACTCTGTGCCACCCCGAAGACAGCAGCCCACCAGGCTCCCCCGTCCCTGGGATTCTCCAGGCAAGAATACTGGAGTGGGTTGCCATTTCCTTCTCCAATGCACGAAAGTGAAAAGTGAAAGTGAAGTCGCTCAGTCGTGTCCAACTCTTCAAGACCCCATGGACTGCAGCCCACCAGGCTCCTCTGTCCATGGGATTTTCCAGGCAAGAAGACTGGAGTGGAGTGCCATTGCCTTCTCCAGAAGTAAGGGAGATAATACCTCTTAAAAACAATACAAGCCTAAGGAATCCATCAAAGGTTTCTCTGCCTGGCTTATTATTTTACTCTGATGCAGCCATCTCCTTCAACTCAGTAACTGTGACTCATCAGCCCTTCTTGGGCATTATCTAAATAAGATGGCACTGTTAAGTAGCACTGTGATGGTCTCAAGTTCCAGGGAAGCAGCTGTGGATGAAGAGAATCTAGTTTGCAGCTTTTAGAGATGATCTTCTCTACTGTTTCCCATCTGATAAACAGGGCCTTCTGTGATGGCCAGCTCACTTTACAGAGAGAGAGCAATGCCTTTAGTGAATCTTAAAACTCTTGGGATCACAAATAAGAACTCGAAAGTGCAAGTAGAAAAATAAGTGCCATATTGCTTCATTTATCTGTCTGGATTTCTCCACTCTGAATTTTCTACATGGACTTCTGTTTTTAAGCTCATTATTGTCAATATATCTGATTGAGAAAGAAGCTAAACAAGTCCCAGGTGAGACTGCACCATAGCAACAGGCCTGCCATGAATGCTCTGGAGACCAGAATTTCACACAAGCATTTGATTGCCTATTCACACTCTTGATTATAGCACACCGAGCTGTTAAACTAAATTGTAAGCCATTAGTGTACTGAAGAACTTTAAAAAATAAACCACCCTATGTGAAGATATTTTTCATACTACGTTCACATTGAGATGTGTTTAATTGCATGTAGCCCATTTCCCTTTTATTTACAAAACAAAAGAGACATTTTTAAACTATTTCAGAACTTGCCAATGTTACAGTGTAGTAATGTGATAAATTGGGCATTACTACCTTTTATCACAGGTAAATGCTGAATCCTTATTCTGGTTCATAAATATTTGCTTAATTCTCCATTGTGATTATGACAGAATATGAATGGACTGCCCTTAGAATTTGATCAGGAGTATTAAAGTACTGCACCTTGAGTTAAATAAACAATAACCACAATAACTATAGGGGAAAAAAAAAACCCCGAGGTTAAAACTACCTCAGGCTCATAGTAGATTACACTTGAGAGCATGCTAGGTCACTGCAATCATGTTCGATTCTTTGCAACCCTGTGGACTAGAGCGTGCCAGGCGCCTCTGTCTGTGGGACTCTCCAGGCAAGAGTCCTGGAGTGTGTTGCCATGCCCTCCTCCAGGGGATTTTCCTGACCTAGGGATGGAACCTATGTTCTCTTATGGTCCTGCACTAGCGGGTGGGTTCTTTATCACTAGCGCCACCTGGGAAGCCGTTTATACTTAGACTTGGTCTATTGCTCAGTTGGGATAGCATATTAATAACCAAAAAAAGGTTACTGAGAAAAAAAAAAAAGTAGTTTATGTCTGTGGATTATCACAAATGGCAGCCGTCTTACAGATTATGTCATGGCCAAAAGTAAAGCCAGGTGAGAACACAGATGGCATGAGCAAAATCCACCACAACCATCAGAAAGTCAACTCGAAGCAAATCCAAATTATTACCATCCACTTTCATGTCCAAATACATTTAACCAACTCTTCCCACATTTGCCTATAAAAGGTCCTGGAGACAGAGTAAAACATTTCACAAATATTCAAAACAAAGGACAGAGGAATGTTCATGAAGAGTTATTTTTACACTACCAATTCTGTTATTTACGCTACTAGAAACACCCAGTGGTGTGGCTCTAATCCAAATTATTTACATTTGGCTTTGTAATGAAGGGTACGATGTTTCTGTGGCAGAGCTGCCTTTCTAATTACATTGTGCCCTACTATTTAAACCAGTTTACAGGCCCTAATATCTACTTGCTATAAGGGAAAGGTGGTGTCCCAGAAGTTTGCTGGCCAGGAGGACAAATGGCTCACAATTACAAATACACCAACAGACCCCAGAGGAGAAAGGACTGACTGAACATACTCGAACCTTAATTACTTTGTAAGCACTCAAAGTACTGAAGACTGTCCAGTTGAACCCTTGGTATTCCCTCCAGAGCACACTTACCCAACAATGAATCTTCTAATTTTAATGTCTTTGGTGATCTGGATAAACTGTGAATTTTCCCAATTGTCAAGCTGTGGTTTGTTTTCACTTGAGAGTTCTTCCCTCAAGTTCTGTCTTTCCTCTCGCATTTTACTATAAGCAACAGGAGGAAACCAGGCTGTACCTTCAACACCTTGCTTAGAAATCTATCAGCTAAATACCAAGTCCACTGCTTACATGTGCTCCATACAACTGAAGGAGACGATTCAGCCAAGTGTTCTGCTATGTAACAAGGATCAATTTTCCTCTAGTTTCCAGTTATATATTCTTCATCCTCTGAGCTCTCACCAGTAGCACCTTTAACGTCCTCATTTCTACCAACATTTAGCTTAAGGCAATCTAGGCTTCTTTTTTATCACTGCCTCAAAATTCTTCCAGCCTTTACCTGTTACCCAGTTCCAAAGCCACTTCCACATTTTAGGTATTTGTTACATCAGCACCTTAGCTCCTGGTATCAAAACTTGTATTCGTGTCCTCTGCCTGCTGTAATAGAAAGGCATACCCTCATAGTCACAGAGTTAGAAGTTTGAGATTAGTTTCACTTGACTAAAATCAAGGTTGTAAGCTGGGATATAGTCCTCCTGGAGGTTGAAGGGAAGGATATGGCCCTTGCCTCTTACAGCTCCAATGGTTGCTAGCATACGTAGGCTCGTGGCCACATCACTGCTGTTCCTGTCTCCACCTTCATCCTGCTCTCTCTTCTGAACATGCGTCAAATCTCCAACTGCCTCTTTCTTCTGTGGACACTCGTGAAGGCGTTCAGAGCTGGTCTGGGTAATCTCCCACACTTGAGGCCCTGAATTTCACTACATCCATAAAGATCTCTTTCAACTAAAGTAACATTTACAAATTCCAGTTATTAGGACCTCATATCTTTGGGGAGAAGAGCATTATTCTGCCCACTACAATCACAATATAAAAGAACAGCATATTAACTTACTACAAGTCTGTTACATCTATTAAAGAAAAAAAAAAGCACTGAAACTGAATTTGGCTCTTTCAAAGTCACCATGTGTTACTTAATATTGCAATAAAAGGCCACAATATTACTTTTCTAAAGCTATTATGCTAATATGAAACGCTTATTCTGACTTTTCCACTTACAGGTAAGTGTAATTAACTTTGCAAACATAACTTTAAAATGAGGTTGATGGTACAGCTAAGTAGCGTAAGCACTCGTAAATTAGCAAATATAAATAGTTGCAAAGACTAAAAAAAATTTCCATGGAAAGTCAAAAGATTTTAGGAAGAGATATGCCTATATTTTAGGAAACTACTCTTTAGGAAAATACTTTTTTCCCTTAGGAGTTAGGGTAAATAAGTGGCTGACATCTCTCTTTTAAAATTAAAGTTATATCCAGTTTATACTTGTACTCTTTGGGATAAAGAAGGGCCAAGGGTGATCAAATACCAGATGGAAGAATCCTGGCTGAGATGGTTTTCAGAGAGCAGCAGGCAAGCTAAGTCCTTGCCAACTTGATCAATTATCCCGGAAGTGGCTTTACAGCCAAGAAACTAGCTCGCCCACTTGTGTTTCTGCTACAGTAAAGGGAGGTAGAGAAGCAGGAGTACTGTGAACAATTAACGCATTTCCTCTGACCTAGAGGCAGACAGCTTGGAGTTATCTGCAGCTGTAGTGGCCAAATAAAAACTGTGTCCTTGTTAATAGCTTTAATTGCTCTGGTAAAGTTAACCCAAAGACCACAGGCCTGGTGGGAATTTTAACACTAAGAAAGGAAATTGTTCTTTTCCATTTAAGCCGAGCCGGGAAACCAGAGTTACATTAGAGAATAGTCATTAATACTTAATTGTGAAAAGAATAATGAGACCTAAGTAACTGTATTTGCAAAATGTTATTCTAAAAACAAAAAAAAATTAAGGATAAACAAAAATGTTATCTAAAAAAAAAAAGGGTTCAAGAGGGAGGGAACATATGTATACCTATGGCTGATTCATGCTGATGCATGACAGAAACCAACACAGTATTATAAAGCAATTATCTTCCAATTAAAACCAATATTTTAAAAAGGGTTCATGCAAGTCACTTTGCATATATAGTTGCATTTTTTATTTAAAAAAGGCATAAATAAGCAGCAAAGCAACCTAATCTGTTTTCTCTGTTACTCACATATTTAAAAGACCTGGCTGCCTAGACTGTGAATTCCCTTTAGGGCATCCCATTCATTTTCCAGAAGTTTTCTCTTAAAGCACTGATTTTGCAAGGCTAAACTAACAAAGTAGCAATAAACGTTGAATATGTAAAACATAATGATCACTCCTTCATAAACTTAAAAATCCACAGCTATAGAATTTTAGCAACCAGAATGGCTGTGAACACTTTTTCACTAGAATGCAGAATGTCAGGGATTATCCTTTGAAACTGAGAAGCAGGAAGACTCCACTGGAAAGGTCTTCTATTGAAGAGGTACTAAGCACACAGTGCAGCTCTGGAGATCACTCACCAGGGAGTCTCGGCCTTGAGGGCAAAGTGCTTGCTGTGTTCCATGCTGTTTGTCCAGAGACTCACAGCCACCTTTTGAAAACCCTGTTAGAGAACATTTTCCAGGATGATGGAACTGTGTTGAAATCTTGACTGTATTCATGTGTCAAAACTCACAGGACTATTCACTGAAAGGGTATATTTTCTTGTATATAAACTATGCCTTAATAAACTTGCCTTCAGAAAATTAACACACATCATCATAGTTTCTTTTTATTAGGTTATCTTTTCACCCACAAGTGCCTTTCTTATAATTCTGGCAATAATGCTATAAGGTTCACTCACTAATCCACCCTGATGTACAGTACAAATAGATTTCTATGTTTCACGCAACACTTTCCACATTAAGAGACTGTACAATTTAACTTTTCAATGTCAACAGAATAAAATTTGTTTTCCCTGAGAGATCTATAAATGTAACTTTGTTTGGAGAGGAGCCACAGAGAGAGTCTCGGAAGAGTGTGTGCCTGACCCTTCTGGTGTTTTCTCGTCTAAGATGCTGGGATAACACCATTACCATTAGCCACATTCTGAGGGAGAATGCTGTTTACATCAGGTTAAATAATTTTAGAACCCTTTTTAAAACCACAACCATATGTATTAGGCATAACTATAAATATTTTACACAATATAGATGTTTTTATTTCCTATCAGTCCCTACAGTTTTTAAAGTAATCACTGAAAGAAAATAATATTTATCAAAGTAAGCTACTGTATCTTCAGTAAAAGTACTGACAACCCATGGGAGGGAGTCTTCACTCTTGCAGAACAGTGAGCGTACAAATGGTGACTGCAGAATGACACTGAGACCAGACCACTGAAAGCTCTGATATTAAGTTTATCAAGGAAATGGATCAAGTGGGAACCAATATACCTCAGGAGACATTTAGGTTATATAGCAATATACAGGTAGAGACCAATTAGCCCTAACAAATCCTATGTAGGTCTATATGAATATCTTTGGTGGGTCTGTGTTCTAAGAACCCCATCTAAGAAACAAAAAAGTCATACTGTTCAAAACTTCAAAACAAATGTTTGTACAGAGGCAAATGGCTAGGTAAATGACCTTGCTAAGTAAGTAAGATCAAAGGTATTTATCTATATGTTGTCAAGGTGCAGAAACACACCAGTCACAAAGTGCTGATATATTACGGTATGTAGCATAGTCTGAAAGGCAACCAAAGCTTTTGCTCCATCTTGAAAATCATGGTCCAGAGATACTGGTTAGGATATTTTATGCACAGGAGGGACCTCTACAGGGAAGGAAATTATACCTAAAACTTAGCTTACTCAAATTCATCTATGCACATTAAAAAGAGGGGGGAGGAGAAAGTGGGAAAAGGCACAGAACATTAATTTGTCCCATTACTGTTAATTTTAACTTAGAGCACTTTATTTAGGTGGTATCATGTTTTTCCACTGTAAAATCACTTGTTTTCCTTTTGTAACTAATATCCCATAGGGAGATACTTTGAGACTATGTAAATAGATTATATAAATATCATGTTTCTCATCATCCTTATACACTGGTTTTAGCAGCCATTGGTGGTTCATGCTTCAAACAATTATTACTATCAGTTCAGTTCAGTCGCTCAGTCGTATCTGACTCTTTACAACCCTGTGGACTGCAGCATGCCAGACTTCCTTGTCCTTCACCAACTCCCAGAGCTTGTTCAAACTCATGTCCATCGAGTCGGTGATGCTGTCCAACCATCTATGGTGGTTGCCAAAGGTGGGTTTTTTTCTCTCCTAATTCTATTTCAGGATTAATTTTGGACAAGTGTAATGGGCTCATGAAAAATAATGGATGATTCTGAGAAAGGCAATCTACTCACTACACCCCAAGAATTCCTGATCTTTTTTCCTCAACTATTAATACTTGAGAGGAAGGCTGACCCAACCCCATAAGACCCTCTAACCAGGAGGAAGCAGTCCCATCTGCCAAAATACCAAGGCTGGTGTGTATCGATTAAGTACCAACTAATTGCAAACATTTCAGAGGTGGGGGTCAATTTTCTTCTCTCTTCAAGACACATCTATGTCCAATTATAAGAATACAATGTAAGTAATACAACGATGCAACCCCTGGATTAATAGCATGTCTTGATCCAAACAAGCCCACAAGATCAAATGCTTCCTGATAAGGCAAAGATGAGCCAATGAGTTAATAGGGTTAAGAGAAACAGGGATGGGGAGTGGGGTTCAGGATGGAGGGGACACATGTATACATATGGCTGATTCATATTGATGCATGAAAAAACCACCATGATACTATAAAGTATTATCCTCCAATTAACATAAATCAGAGTAATTATCTTCCATTTAACATATTCTTTTTTTTTTTTTTTATAAAAAGAAGGGAGCAGGGATGAAATAAGGATGAACTTCAGAGGGCAGACTGCACCTAACTACTTGTAGGCCCAGCTATTCCCAGAGTGCTGAATAAGCAAAGAATGGGGGAAGAAGTGAAAATCAGGGGTGGGGTTAGGGGAGGGGTACAGATTCAACCCAATCACTCATCCCTTATAGGGATGAAGCCTCAAGGCCACTAAGAACTTTCTCCCAAACTCTGAAATATACTGCAATAAAATTTTAAGGGACTGAAGGAGAACATACTGACACAAGTTTATTTTTCAGACGTGAAATAAAACATGATACTCCTCTGTAAAAATACCCTCTGGTAATGCTGGAAACGTAACATTACGGAGTTGTATAACCTAAAGCAATTTCTTCAATGTTAACATAGAGAAGCCAGATACAAATATTAAATTTTTTTCCACAGGGTTAAAGTTTTACTTATCCATCCAATTCTGTTTATTCATAAGCAAACATGAATATAACTGTTTCAATCTTAAAATACTCTAGAAGTATAAGATGTGATTCCCATAATCCTGGTCCTCAAATAGATGAGTCAGGCTTGATTTTATTAAAACTACCAACACAGGCTCCTCATGTTATTTCAATAAAATCGTTACCTATAAAGTACTCCACAGACAGTTAATCGTCTGAATCCCTGTCTGCCATCCCAAAGGCTTTATCTGCAATTCCAGTCATGGCAGATTACATTGCACACATTCTTCTCCAGCAGAAAAATAAATGTTAGGATGAACAAATCTAAAACAAAAATTTCACATACAGCAGCTTCGCCCAGCCTCAGCACAGATCTGAATTCTGGCCTTTGAGCCTCACTGGCCGAACTCCAGGGAACGGCATTCTTCTCCTCCCAGCCTATTAGGTCACCTTGTTTCTATATTTTACTCAAGGTATTTGCTCAAAAATATCTGCACCGAGTACCGAGCTAAATGAAGGAGATTAAAAAAAAAAAAAAATTTGTTACCCAAGAGCATGTGCTCTGCTGAAGCTTACGATCCAGTTTAAGACAAGTCACATTTGGGTTTTTTAAAACAAAAAAATTTTTAAAGTCACCTTTGAGGTATAACTTTCATATATAAAAACCCATTTCAAAGACGCAGAGTTTGATGGGTTTCACTGAACATACACAACAATGAACTATAACTCCAGTCAGATTGAGGGTATCTAGCTCTCCAAAAGTTGCCTTAACTCTTCTCATATGCCCTTCTCCCTACTCCTTGGCAACCATGGGTTTGCTTTCTGCTGTTGTAGGTGAATTCTGCCTGTTCTAAAATTTTACATAAACGAAATAACGTAGTATGAACTCTTCTGTGTTTGATTTCTTAAATTAGCATGGATTTTAGATTTATCCACATTGTGTGTATCAGTGGTTTCTTTTTTCTTGTTTAGTAGCATGAACAGACTAGAATTTGTTTATTCACCTGCATACAGACAGACAATTAAGCTGTTTCTAATTTGGGGGTACTGTAAACATCCACAAATGGTGCTATGAACATTCATATGTAAGTTTTTGTGTGGACGTTTTTATTTCATTCATTCCTGGGCTGTACTCAAGAGTGCTGGATCATGAGGTAAGTGTATGAGTAATTTTAGAATTGCCAAAATGTCTTCTAACATGGTTTTATCTATCTTACAGTCAAATAGACAAAAAAATGTAAAAAACATCTTAAGTCACAGTCACAGGTCATATGAAAAGAGGAGATAGCCCAAATCTGGCTGTACTTTGCTGACTCCTGCTCTAAACTTTTCCATATGTAAAATCATGTCTTCTCTGTAAAAACATAATTTTAATTTTCCTTTTCAATTTTTGTGCTTCTTCTTGCTCTAATTTTCCTTTCCAATTTTTGTGCTTATTCTTGCCTTACTGTACTGGTTAAAATCTTGGAATATATTTAGTCTTTAATCATGAAATATAACACTAGCTTTAAGTTTTTCATAAATGCCCTTTATCTGGGCCTGATGAGAGACTTCATCATGAATGGGCACTGAAATTTTATCAAATGCTTTTACTCTTTCCACTGAGATAATGATGTGGGTTTTCTCTCTTTTTTTCTATTAATCTGGTGAATTACACTGCAAAATTTTCAAATGCTAAGCCAACCCTGCATCCTTGGGATAAACCATATTTGGTCATGATGATCTAAATTTTTACATATTGTTGAGATGGTCTCTGTAATATTTTATAAAAGATTTTTATATTTATATTCATGAGGGATAATAGTTTATAGTTTTATTATGTAATGTCTCTGCTGGTTTTGGTGTAAATGTAATGTTATATATACTATCAAACACTGAGATTACTATAGCTTCTTCTTTCCTCTATTAGTCTACCTTTCCTCTTAAAAATGTGTAGAAGAATACACATTTGCATTTCATAATGCAAAATTAATTCTTGAAACTTGATAAAATTCCTGAAACATACTTGCCATAGCTAAGTTACCAGTCTGATTTAACACTTACATTAAAACTGAGTTCCAAGTTCAAATCAGACTGGTCAGACTCCAAATGCCACTCTCTGAACAGCTGCCGTACTATCCCTGGCCACCTAATCAGTAGGGAAGCTGAAATGCTGTGAAGTCAAGTCTTTTCTAAAATCACCCAGTGTTCAGTGACAGAACGAACATTAAAAAAAAAAGGCTGACTTACTCTAGCCTTGTGCTGTGTGATTACAATTGATCTCTTACCTTTTACCACCTGAACTTTGGTACTTCAGCCATTCATGATTACAGGCCCAGCTTACTTTTCTCAGTCCATAAATCATACCCCACTGCTTTTTATTCATAATCTGGGCCTCAATGCTTCCCCTTGTTGTTTCTTTGTGGAGGTTGTTTTAATCTTCTATTCACCAAGCTAAGCTGCTTGAGAGGGAGTCTTTTTCTCAAAAGTGAAATTAGGTTGAATTTGACACCTAACAGGGCTAATTACTACTTACAATTTTTGGCTCATGCCCTTTGCTTTTACTATCCCAACAAAAATATCACTTTTGTTTCTTGTTTACCGAGGTCAACTGAATTCCCAAGTATCTCGTGACTACTTAGAAAGCAACATTCCAAAAAAGCATCAGGTTTTAAATATACAATGCTTTTTGTTTATACTACCTAATCATCTTTACCTAAGCATTTTGTTTGCAGGTTTCAGTTCAGTTCAGTTCAGTCACTCAGTCATGTCCAACTCTTTGCGATCCCATGAATCGCAGCACGCCAGGCCTCCCTGTCTATCACCAACTCCCAGAGTTTGCTCAAACTCATGTCCATTGAGTTGGTGATGGCATCCAGCCATCTCAATCCTCTGTCGTCCCTTTCTCCTCCTGCCCCCAATCCCTCCCAGCATCAGAGTCTTTTCCAATGAGTCAACTCTTCACACGAGGTGGCCAAAGTACTGGAGTTTCAGCTTCAGCATCAGTCCTTCCAATGAACACCCAGGAATGATCTCCTTTAGGATGGATTGGTTGGATCTCCTGGTCCAAGGGACTCTCAAGAGTCTTCTCCAACATCACAGTTCAAAAGCATCGATTCTTCAGTGCTCAGCTTTCTTTACAGTCCAACTCTCACATCCATACATGACCACTGGAAAAACCATAGCCTTGACTAGACAGACCTTTATTGGCAAAGTAATGTCTCTGCTTTTCAATATGCTGTCTAGGTTTAGAGTGCAACAATAATGCAGTAATAGAGATGGCTTTCATAATCTTTCAAGGAAAGTGAAGCAAAAATCTGAAGAAAATTTGTCTGAACAACAAAAACCCCAAACTATATGAAAAAGTATATTGTGGAAAGAACTTTACTAAATTCTTTAAAGGAATCTAAAAAGCAAGGGATTTGAAATCTTACTTATTCATTATATTTAACGTTAAGTATATCACATAAAATTCTCTACCTACAAAAAATTCAATTCAAATAAATCCCAGAATAGTGTTACAAATTCAGGAAACATTAAAAAAATAATCTGATAGCCTAATGCAGAGTTTGATGGGTAGAATCCAAATGTCAAGGTATAAATGACTGAAGATATAAATGACTGAAGAGATACCAATTTAATCTGAGCTTACAATTCATTTATTTTCAAGATTAAACCCAGCAAGTATAATATAATCCAGTATCTCCCTCAACTATAAATATGCCTCTAATTCTGAAGTATTTTCAAAGGCACTGCATATAAACCTTTTTTGACTGATCAAGAGAGAAACTATATGTAGGAGAAACTGGGTCCTGGGAATTACATGAAAAAAGCAATCATAATTTTTGGCACAACTGATTGCCAGATGTACAGAACTTACATTCAAAGAATTTTTATAAACATTAAACTAATTAGATATTATACAATGCACTTATGAAATTTTATCACAAGTTTACAAATAGGAAAAACTATGGTACCAGGTTAGAAACAAGCATGTCACTAGGTGGTAAATATGCAGATATATCACACACACATGTATTTATATATATTACATATATTTATATATATTATATATATTTATATATATAAATGAACAGCTATAATTTTTCATGGATATGATGAATAACTACTGGAAGCAAGTTTAAATACATGTGGAGATTATGAATTGAATGTAGGTATTAGAAAAATCCTAACTTCTACATCTGCTTAAATTCCATTATAGTTGTGCTTTGTTATTATAAAAATCATTAAGTTCATGAGATTTTATTAATGCTTTGCGATGTATAAAAAGGGCACTTGCCCTCCAGCAGATTACAACTTAGAAGAACAGACTTACCCATATCTCAAACGTTTAAGCCTCTTTTTCCACTTCCCTTTCTTTGAACAAACAACAAGAGACAGTGCTTCTGGTGGGGTTATAGGAGGAGCAAAAAGGGACAAAACTGAGGCTGCAGGAAGAGGAAACAGCTGGTAAAGTGAGAGTATACAGAGAAATAGAGGAGGCCCAGGCGTCTGGTGAGGAAGCTGGGCCCTCCAAAAGGGAAGCAAAGAAAGACTTCCTCCTGAGATAACCAAGCTAATCAGAATGAAAACTCAACTTTCCAGTGCCCAGTAGCTCCCAACTAAATATGGAATTTAGGCTTGCTCTCTGCCATCCTCAGGACTCAAGACTACATGTTCTGGGTCTCTGGGTGCCCAATGACATGGGCATTTGGAGAGAATGGAATCAGATCTTGGTCCTGTGACTGAGAGGCCTTTGAGGGTAAAAGGAGGAGTGAGTGAGTGAGTGAGTGAGTGAGAGTGTGTGTGTGTGTGTGTGTGTAGGGAGGGATGGAGAGTGAGACAGTGGTGGTTCATTCATTGAGCTCCAGCTTCCTTAAATGTCACTCCACGGTTACTATTCCCCATTTGCACCTGCACATAAAGAGGGGTCTCTCATGACACAGTTCTGTGCTCTCCTAAAGCCTGGACAGATGAAGCATGTGAACTTATCCAACAGCCAGTTATATATGGTAACAGTTATGTGTAGACAGAGTTGGATGGATGACTGAATGAGAACAGAGGACCTTCTGGCTTCTGGTGGCATGTTCCATTTAGACCACATTCAATACTCAGTGTCATCAAACAAAACAAGTTCTTCATTACTACTGCTCACAACAGCAGCTTAACCCATTTACACCTCATTTCCCATGCATTTAACATAATCTGCATTTAAAATATTCTGCACAGTTCCTAGATCACAGAGCTATTGGGGGAAACTTATTTAGTATACACACTGTCATCACCTGCACAGTGCCTGGCCCAAGCACACAGCAAACACTAATTATCATCCTATTAACAAAATTCTACTTACCTCTCTGATAAGGATAACTACTGCTAAACTGCTACTGCTAAATCACTTCAGTCGTGTCCGACTCTGTGTGACCCCAAAGACGGCAGCCCACCAGGCTCCCCCATCCCGGGGATTCTCCAGGCAAGAACACTGGAGTGGGTTGCCATTTCCTTCTCCAATGCATGAAAGTGAAAAGTGAAAATGAAGTCGCTCAGTCGTGTCTGACTCTTAGCGATCCCATGGACTGCAGCCCACCCAGGTTCCTCTGTCCATGGGATTTTCCAGGCAAGAGTACTGGAGTAGGGTGCCATTGCCTTCTCAGGTTAGCTCCTGAGAAAGGCCAAAGCTCCTATATCTCACGGGAAGCATGACATCCCTCTAGGACCCCAACTCTTGGCCAGGCCCGCATGGCCAGAGGTCCTCATCCCNCCAGGTTCCTCTGTCCATGGGATTTTCCAGGCAAGAGTACTGGAGTAGGGTGCCATTGCCTTCTCAGGTTAGCTCCTGAGAAAGGCCAAAGCTCCTATATCTCACGGGAAGCATGACATCCCTCTAGGACCCCAACTCTTGGCCAGGCCCGCATGGCCAGAGGTCCTCATCCCAGTCCTGGCCAAGTGCCGACTCCTGCCACTGTGCCTTCGGGTTCTCTCCATAGCCCTGACTCTGGGGGGCGTGAGTTCCAGCTGTGTCCCCCACACTTCTGGTCCCACCAATCACACATTTGTTCTCTGGTGCCTTCAAACCCCTCACTGTAAGGGAAGCTTCACTTTCCAGATTCCACTGCTTCCCCTACCCCTACTTTATCCAGTGGTGGCCTCTAGATGTGGGGTTTCCTGGTGGCACAGCCAGTAAAGAATCTGCCTGCAGTGCAGGAGACCTGGGTTCAATCCCTGGGTTGGGATGATCCCCTGATGAAGGAAAAGGCAAACCACTCCTGTATTCTTGTCTTGAAAATCCCATGGACAGAGGAGCCTGGCGGGCTACAATCCATGGGGTGCATTGTGAGGGCGGGGGGACAGGCCAGCAGGTTCTGTCCCCAGCAGCCATCTGTGGCCCCACCTTTGAGGCCTTCTGCCAGGACTCGAGCACCGTGGACTTTGGCCTCGCATCCCAGCACCACCAAACCTCTCCTAGCTAACTGCATCTACTTTGGTTCCCATTTCCTCTGCAAAAGCCCCAGTGGTGACAGCAGTCTGTGTTTATGGACTCTTCCGTGGTCTTCATCAATCCTCAGTTAACTCTCAAACACCTCCCGAGGCAGGAGTTATTGGCACCCCTTTATGGATGCGGATGCTGACCTTCCAAAGAAGGCTCTGTACTCACAGAGCTGGACTGTGACCCACGATCTCACAACCACCTTGTGGTCTAGACCCGCCCCACCAGGCTAACCACCCCTTCCCAGTTCCCTCATTCGCTTCCTCCCTGAGGGAACCTGGTGGGGGCAACGGCAGGACCGAGACAGGCCATCTCTTCTCAGTCTCCACTCCCTGGAGTCTCGCAAGGGCTCTTCGCACTGAGAGGCCTCCCTTGACTTGAAGCAGCTCCTATCTCGACTCTCCTCTCCCTTCCTCTAGGCTGAGCCCTCAACCCTCTCCCTTCCTCCCTCGGCCACGTGACTTGCTCCCAAGGCTCCAACCACCCTCTCTCTGGGATGGATGTTCGTTTCCTCTCTGCCCTCTCCCGGGTTCCCAGCTGGCTGGCAGACATCTGCCCCAGATACTGTCAGGCACGTCCAGCTTCACACACCCCCTTCCAGGCTCTGGTCTTCCTCCCTCCCAAACCACCTCCTCCTCTCATGTCCTGGTCACCTGGGCTCCACTGTCATCAGCTTTCCCTTTTTCCTCTCCCCCTCGCACCACAGGCCATCACCTGGTCTCTCTCTACTGGCAGTTCCCAATGCCATTACCCAAAATGCTGACTGGGCATGTGGCCCTCGGGAGCAGAAGCTACGACTGACTGCTAGAATGATTTACCATTGGCCTCAACCGCTCACTCATTCCACAGTTATTTACTGGTACATACCACGCACACTGCTCATAGCAGCTGGGACACAGAACTCAGCAGGAGAGACGTACCCCACCCTTGAGGGGCATACATTCTAGCAGAGGAGGTGAAAACGAACAACTCTAACACACAGGACATCAGAGTCCCTTGGAAAACGGGGTGGTCTGGGAGGCCCTGCCTCCCTACAGAGGATGGCTGGGTGTAAAGGGCTGGGGTCAACTAAGGGTAACTAGGATGGCTAGAACTGGTCTAGTACCTCAGTGCTCTTCTTCCTAGTTACAACCTTTTCATGCATTCCTTTCTAAAACTGGCTACATGGATTCTTTATACTGCTTAATAATTTTTCATTTCTCTGTCATCTTTGAGTAAAGAGTTGCTTCACAAGATTAAAATTTCTGGATATCTGAAGCTAATCCTCCAAAAGGCAATTTATTTTCTGATTTCAAACACCCCTCAGGTCTTATGCTTTCCTCTGCTTTGTTAAATAGAATATATGGAAAACACACACTTTTCCTAATAATTAATCATAACCTTACTAACGAAACATGCACAACCACAACCATACGGTGGCATCACTAATCCCTGGGAACTGCCTCTTGAGTTGTTCTGTATGCTTCTGTGATACGGGAATGTCACAGGTGCTCACAGTCCCTCTTCTAATTTTGATGTCCATCCTCCTTTNCTTTTCCTAATAATTAATCATAACCTTACTAACGAAACATGCACAACCACAACCATACGGTGGCATCACTAATCCCTGGGAACTGCCTCTTGAGTTGTTCTGTATGCTTCTGTGATACGGGAATGTCACAGGTGCTCACAGTCCCTCTTCTAATTTTGATGTCCATCCTCCTTTCTTTTTCCTTCCCTCTATTCCCTTTCCTCCCCACCCCCACCCCCCCTTCTCAACTCCTTGGCTAAATTTGCACACCCAAAATATAATTACTGAAATACAAAGATAATCAAATTATATGCTGCAGACCAGATGGAATAAGGTTGAGAGTGAGGACCTTATAAGGACATTTTCACCGCATTTTTAGAATGTTTCAAAGGGGTGAAGTTGTCAGTGGCCTGGCTTCCAAACAAATGCATGTGTGTACATGCACATGGGAGTGCATACACCTGTGTGTGAGCGTGTGCTATATGTGAATACATTGGTTATTTAGGAGATAACTCTTGGTGGCTCAGATGGTAAAGAATCTGCCTATAAAGCAGGAAACCCAGGTTTGATCCCTGGGTCGGGAAAATTCTCTGGAGAAGGAAATGGCACCCCACTCCAGTATTCTTGCCTGTAGAATTTCATGGACAAAGAAGCCTGGTGGGCTATCATCCATGAGGCCACAAACAGTGGGACATGACTGAGTGAGTGACACACACACACACATACACACACACAGGAGATAGTTACTGTAGTCAAAACACTTTAAGTGTATTATTTTGCAATATTTTAAACTAAGCCTACAGACTAAAACAGAGAATTTTTTAACCTTAAAAAGTTAAATACAATTTAGTCAAAAAATATTGGAGTATTACAGTCATATGCTGAGTATTGTTCTAGGTACTGGGAATAAAAAGTTGAAAAAGAACATAACTTTCCTACTCTTAGGGATTAAAAAGTTTGAATTAGAAAATGTCTTTCATTTTCCTAAAAGAGTAATGTTTTGTGGAGATTATTTTGTAAAATTTACTCATTTCTAGTTATAAACTGTAGAGGAAAAATTTTCAGTATTATATGGGAAAAAAAACTAACAGATGTAACTCTGGAGAGAGACTTGATAACATTATGAAAATATATTTAAAGTCAAGACCCTAGGGTACTATAATTTTTCCAAATGCAGGAACAGAGAAGTAAAGAAATAGAAATGAAACATTAAGATATCATAGCATATTTAGTAATTTCCATTACTATGTTATAAAATGGCAGGAGCATGAAAAGTTTGATGATAGTTTTTTAAAAAATTTAAGCAATATTAACAGGACTTCAAAAATCAGTATATTTAGGCTTAAAAGGGAAACAAAAGAGCATTTAAAAATAGAAACTTATTGAGAACGCAAGGAAATTAAACTCAACAACAACAAAACAATCCAATCAAAAAATGGGCAAAGATCTAAATAGACATTTCTTCAAAGAATACATACAGATGGCCAACAGGCACATGAAAAGATGCTCAAATCGCTAATTATTAGAGAAACGTAAATCAAAAGCACAATGAGGTATCACCATGAGGCCATCATTTAAAAAAATCTACAAATAAAGTTGGAGAGGGTGTGAAGCGAACCCTCATACATCTGCTGATGGGAACGGAAATGGTGCAGACAATATGGAAAACAGTATGAAGTGAAATGAAAGTCACTTAGACATGTCCAACTCTCTGTGACTGCATGGACTATACAAGCCATGAATTCTCTACAATTCTCCATAATACAGAATTCTCCAGGCCAGAATACTGGAGTGGGTAGCCTTTCCCTTTTCCAGGGGATCTTCCCAATGCAGGGATCGAACCCAGGTCTCCTGCATTGCAGGCAGATTCTTTACCAGTTGAACCACAAGGGAAGCCTGGAAAACAGTATGGAGGTTCCTTAAAAGACTAGAGTCATGTGATTCATCAATCTCACTCCTGGACATATATCCAGAGAAAACTGGAATTCAAAAAGATACTAGCACTTCTGTAAATAGCAGCAACTATTCACAACAGCCAAGACACAGAAACAATCTAAATGCCCATCAAATTTTAGTCTGTCCGCCACAGCATCTCACTTATAAATGTTAAACAGAGAATATAAAAATCAGTATAATGATTCTGACCTTTGTGGGCCACAGTGAGCACCCAATACAGCTCAACTCCGCCCAGCACTAATCAAGAAGGTAGAGTAGGCCAGACAGAAAAGAGGGCAGAAGAGGAACAAGGCCCATAGAGCAGGGCACCCACACTTCTGCCAAGTGGCCTGGGGGAAAAACCATTAGTTGTTGATCACCATCGCATCTGAATTCAGCTGGAGCCTGCAGTCCCAGCTTTCGAGACTGCTTGCTGTGGCCACACGGTCCAGTTCACCCAGTTCGATGCCTGAGAGGAACAAGCCTTTCTAGACCATGCCCTCCGAAAGGAACACGTCTGTTCCCTTGACTCTTCACCCTTCCCTCCTGACAGAACCTGATGAGAACTGGGAGCTGTCTCAGACGCTGACAGCAACCACGCGGCAAAGCTGCCTTGGCAGCTCTGGACCATTTCTCTCTGGAATGTTCTGTGACAGAGGCATATTTCTATCTTGTTTATTTAAGCCACGATATTTTGAGGTCTCATTTTTCAGAGCAGCTAAACCTGAAGCCCAATTAACACGTATTTATGGCAGAGTTGACTGTTTTAATGCCTAATTGCCTCAACTCATATTCTGAAGCTTAGCAAGTATATTCTGAACATCTTTACTGTGTTTTAAGCATCTTTCATTGGATTATGCATCTACAGGGCGGGGATCACGTCCTCCGTTTCTTGAAACTGTCTAACAGAGGGCTGATTAAGGGAAAGGAGGGGCAGAAAAACATGCAAGTTTAAGCTACAGGCTTTAGTGTCTGAGAGTCCTCTGGAATTGAATCCTTTGTCAATTCCTGAATTCTAATCAGATGCGTGAACTTTAGGAAGTTCAGTAATCCAACAAATATCAGTTGAGCATCTATTTGCAGCAGGCCTCATTCTAGGAACAAGGGTTTCTGCTATGGACGACAGTGTCTACATTCTGATAGATTTAAGTTTTACAAACTCATTAAGCCTCAGCTACTTTAGCTGTAAAATGGGACTAATAATAGTGACTGATTTTAGGACTGTGTGAGCATGACATGAGGCGATACAAAGTGCTTAGGTGAGTCAGTGTCATGCACATTGGTACTCAAATGTCAACAGTAACTGCTGCTGCTAAATCGCTTCAGTCATGTGCGACTCTGTGTGACCCCAGAGATGGCAGCCCACCAGGCTCCCCCGTCCCTGGGATTCTCCAGGCAAGAACACTGGAGTGGGTTGCCATTTCCTTCTCCAAAGCATGAGCGCGAAAAGTGAAAGTCTCAGTCGTGTCCGACTCTTCACGATCACATGGACTGCAGCCCACCTGGCTCCTCTGTCCATGGGATTTTCCAGGCAAGAGTACTGGAGTGGGGTGCCATTGCCTTCTCCCCAACAGTAACTAAGAGCTGTCAATAATTTGTGCTTGGTGTACAGATACACACTAAGTGTCACAACAGCGGATCACTGTTTCTTAGCATCCAGTAAGAAAAAGAAGTTGGAGGTTACTATTTCCTATCAGAGTCTTATCTATGTTGTCAGTTTGACAGAAATTCTAGACATGTCTTACAGATAAATAAGGGCTTACTAAATGCAATATATCACAGAGCATGTGGGGCCTAATATTTAAAATTGAAAATATTAAAAAAAATTATTCAAGAAATAATCCCTTTTTCTAAACTGATTTAAGGAAATGGGTGGATTCTTTGCAATATGATCATTTGGAAACAGCCTTCAAGGGCTTGGGGCCCAAACCACAGCACTGCCCACCTCCCTGTGGCAGCTGCAGGTCCTGAAGCACACCGGATGCTTCAGCACGTCTCCTGCACCGAGTCAGAATCTGCTACTTCCACCAGCTGTGGTTCATAGTCTCAAAACAATTAATGGCTTCTTGGATCCAGCAGAGAGCTCTTTCAGAATAATCCTATGACATTATTTTGGACTGCAGAATGTTTAAATCCATTTTAGGCAACGAAGAATCCTAAGGCAGGTTTTAACAAGAAACAAGGCGTTGGAGTGGGATTTTTTTCAATTCACCAAACAAAACTGAAGGATTGGGAAATAAAGATTTCCAGTAGATGAAAACGAAAACTAAATGCTCTGCAGGAAACAAAGAGCAACAGGGTAAACAATACTCCACACTTGTGGGTGGCTTCATTTTGCAAAAGCAATTTCAGGAGCAATTAGATCTGAATACCAGTTTTATTACTAAACCCCAGAGAGAGAAAACTTCAATATTCATGAAATACCTGACAGCTCTGCTTCTAGACTGGGGCTTGAACACCTATTAAGTACCAAGTACTTTACTGGCATTTTAAATATATACCCTATAATCTACAAACTGAGCATTGTTGTAATTTCACAGAGGAAACAGGCTATCAAAGGTTAAGGGGCTTGCCCAATAGCATAAAGCTACTTGTGGGAGTTTGGATTTGAATCCTGACATCAATGTCTGCATACTTCCCATTCTACTAAGAAATGACTGAATTCTCTGTAAAGGTACAGTGAAACTAGAGTTCATTGATGAGTCAGGATTATCAGATTATTAGTATAAAAAGAACAAGGCTAACATTTAAAATGGAGAAGGAAATGGCAACCCACTCCACTATTCTTGCCTGGAGAATTCCAGGGACGGGGGAGCCTGGTGGGCTGCCATCTATGGGGTCGCACAGAGTTGGACACAACTGAAGCGACTTAGCAACTGCAGCAGCAACAACATTTAAAAATATTCCCTATGGTACAGTGATGTCCTCAGGACAAACTAACAACCCCCTTCCCACCCTCTGCCTCAGCTCAGGGCTCCATGTGCCTCTTCTACAGGCTCCCAGGACTGACGAGCTTGCCCAGTAGCTAGCAGCACCCTCCAAAGTGTCCTACTGAAGACTGCGGGAGAGAGCTATTCTTTTTTTGGCTCAGTTCTCCTGTTTGGTAACCTTGCCCCCTCACAACCTGGCTCTCAGGTGGCCATCTGACATTTTTCTAAGCTGTCAAGGTGGAATGAACTTTGAACTTGCCAGTACTACTCTGCTGTGGGAATGAAAATCTGAAGTGGGGAACATGGTTTCCTCAAGATGTTAAAAAACCTATTTCAGGCAGTCAAAATGCTACTTAAAACAGCCACAGAGTATAAACTGGACCTTGTGCTATGCAATACTCTGCGGCCAATCTACTCTATTTCATTGTGTATTTCTAGTCTGCCTGGGCTAAAGGATTTTGAAGCTGGGATGTTATTTTCCAAATATAAGAACTGTATTGGAAAAGGCTCCTTTTTTTTTTTTTCCTTGCATAGTTCTAGTCATAAAATAAGACAGCCCTAATTACTACATTTACTTTCTTCTGTGTAGGAATATATCATAAGGGAACATTTAGAGTCTACCCATGTGAGTTCTGCCAGTTCAAATAAATCAGTCAGAGTGGATACAATTGGGTTTGGATTGCATCCAGGTTATGGAAGGCAAGAATAGATTAGAGGTATGAGCCATTCCAGCAGTGACAAACTCTCAACTTCTCTGTAAAAGCACCAGTGTTTCTTCAGGCTTAGACATGACTCACTAAGGCTACATTTTCAATGAAATATTGCTGGAAGCACTTAAAAGCTGGAAAATACAATCATGTCAGAACAGATGCCTCACTCCCTACCCCCAGTGAGTGACATCATTTTGAGAAGTAGTCAGTCTGCTGTGACCAGGCAGTGGGGTTGGAGAGGCAGATGTTTGCACAAGCAGAGGAAGCCCAAGGGTAGTGTGGTCCTGAACAAGATGCGAGGACCACCATTCCACTCTAGAAACGAACATTCACTTTTGAACAAATCTCTCATGACTATCATTTTTAGGCAGACTTGATTTTTATAATGGAAGGGAAAAAAATATCAGGTATAAATTTTCAGACACATGTCATGAGGAAACTTTTATCTTCTTTTTTTGGATATATAACCTCCCTCCTACTATGTTTTTTGGGGAAGGAGCTTCTTACTTCCACCCTCACTATTCCTAGGGAATGACTACTTCACGAAGTGACTCTGATGTTTGCTACTATGTTTGTGTTTTGTTCCCTACCTACTTTCCATGAACACACTGACATTTTCAATAAATATATATTCAACAAGTACGGAAAGTTGATTAGCATCAGACACTACTCTAAGCTCTGAAATACAGTGGAAAGCATCCTTGGAGTTATATCCTTGAGTTGAGTACTCCAAAAATATGGGTATTTGGTACACTTCTCTACATCTTCCTTTTCTGACTTAATGATTCTTTATAGAAAAGCCCTCTAAGGCAACTGGTAAAGATATAGCTGAGGAATCTCATAATGAGATTTCTGAATATACTGTGTAAAGGTATCTACAAATAATTGGATTTGCAGAATTGCTTGAAAATGATACAACCCCTGTCTCCATGAGTGCAGAAAGATGTTGACTCCTCCCATTAGCTTTATAGCATGATGCCACAGGGGCCCCAGACATGCAACCTCTGCCTGGCCCTCTGGATAGAGCCCTGTCCATGGGCCAAGTCTCAGCCTGGACCCATGCCTTTGAATATTCTTCAGTTTGGATGCAGGTGCTTCCTAAATGGCCATGGGCTAGAACTTGCTGCTTCCACAACCTTTCTTCATACCATCTCAAGGGCAACAACTGTATCTTTGAATGTCAGTCAATGTTTATTGAATACTCACTGTTTCAGAAAGATTGGAACCATTATCCTCATTTTACTACAAATGAAGACACAGGAGCCTCTATCTAAAGTAACCTGCTCAAAGTCACACAGCATAGCCAGGGGCAGAAGTGGGAGCTGCCTGCCATCACAGTGATGCTAAATTTTCCATTTCAGCCATGATTTATCTGACATATTTTCCACAACTTGCAATCTATATACACTTACTTCTTTTCTTTCCGTCTCTGTCAACTTAATCTATGGTAACCTTTTACTGTCAATATTAAAGAAAATCAATCCTGACTATTCACTGGAAGGACTGATGCTGAAGCTCCAATACTTTGGCACCTGAGGCAAAGAGCTGACTCATTAGAAAGACCCTGACACTTGGTAAAATTGCAGGCAGGAGGAGAAGGGGACAAAGAGGACAAGATGGTTGGATGGCATCACTGACTCAATGGACATGAGTTTGAGCAAGCTCCCCAAGTTGGTGATGGACAGGGAAGCCTGGTGTGCTGCAGTCCATGGGGTCACAAAGAGTAGGACACACTGAGTGACTGAACTGAACTGAACCTTTTACTATCTTTTTGAAAACTTCAGTCATATTATTTTATGGCTTCAGAATTTTTATTAAGCATTACATGATTTTGTAAGGAAATTTGGAAAATATAAAGGAAAAAGCCTGAAGATACTTACTCAGTATTTAGAAGTGATTCATTTTTTATTAATGAGTACACACACATACACACATGTATACATTAATGTGCATTTCTATAGCAAATTTTTACTTGTATGGTTAGATGCCTCATATTTTCATTTGTATTATGAGTTTTTCCTGTTAGTAAAAATTCTTTAGAAATGTCATTTTTAAATGCTGTGTAAAGCCTTTCTGCAATGCGGGAGACCCAGGTTCGATCCCTGGGTTCGGAAGATTCTCCTAGAGAAGGAAATGGCAACCCACTCCAGTTTTCCTGCCTGGAGAATCCCATGAGGAGCCTGGTGGCTATAGTCCACAGGGTTGCAAAGAGTCGGACACTACTGAGCGACTTCACTCACTCACTAAAGCCTTTCATACTCATGTACTAGTATGTATTCATTCTACTTTATTAGACAATCAAGCTGTTGCCAATTTTTAGATATCACAAACATCACTATGAATAATATTTTTGTGTTAACGCTTAGTATTTCCTTAGACTAGCGACATAGAATTGGAATTATTGGACCAAAGATATAACCATTCTTAAGGCTTTTATTACACATATCATTAAAGTGCTTTCCAACAAGGTTGCCAATTCACTCTTAGCAATACTGCATTAAATTGCTAAAATCACTGTACTCACAGTTTTTCACTCTTTAACTGTTACCAAAATGAAAGGCAGATATATTTTCATTATTTTAATATGTATTTCTATAATTGCTAGTGTGGTAAAAATATTATTTCACATTCATGTTAGTTATTTTTATCCCTTCTTTTGTTAATTGTCTGTTAATGTCAAATACTTCCCTTTCGTTAGGTAGTTACTGTATTTTTCTTTCTCATTTGTAATTACTCAGCACAGATTGCATTCATTTTATTCACTCATCTGATAGGTAACTGCTGAACTCCTTTAACCTATCTGTCCTGTGCTAAGGACACAGTTCTATTCCCCATAGTCTAGAACACCTTTGGGAATTTCCTTATAAGACTTCTTCCAAGTAAATAAGATGATACCATTGACACTGATGTTTTACATACTGTTAAAGCATGCATAAATCCAAGGAAGATAAAAACGTGTATAGAAATTTGTTCCCAGCTCAAACTGAAGGTTTTTTTTTTTCTTTTATGTCTTTGCAAATTCAATAAGCCAACAAACCATGACTCAGAGCATTCAATATAAGCTTATAGGTTGCAAAACATCTTAAGTGCTGTGATAATGAAAAATGCCACCAAATGTCTAAATGATACCCTACACTGACTAGGCAGGCATTCTTCCTGTGGGGTATCTAAAATACATATGCAGTTTACCTACTGTTATCAAGAGTGAATCAGAATAGTACCAGTGGCTAACAGGGACAGTCACCAGAGAGAGTAATATATTCATCTGAACTATGGGAAGCAGAATATAGTTTGGGGACCATAAGAAGCAGGAAAGCACTGGAGAAAAACTGCAAAATCTAACTAATAGCATATAATAACCCTAGATTCATGGTTTGGAATCTTAATCAAGTAAGAGATGATGTACTAGCTATTTCATACCATAAATTTCTCATTCTTGAGTCTTATATTTGGTTATTCTCTGAAGGGAGCACATCTTCAACTATTTAAGGGTACCAGGGCACAAGAGTGAATCCATTTCATGATTTCTTAAATGTGTGAAAGTATAGTTTTCATTCTTCATACACTGCAGACATTCTAGCTGGGTATAAAACTCCTGGACTATAGGCATTTTTTCCCCCCTCAATACTCTAAACACACTGCTCCACACCAAGTTATATGTCAGTCTGATCTTATTTTCTGTAGCTAAACTATTTATATGGATTCTTCTAGAATCCCTCTCCTCTTTATCTTTGTATAATATAAAACTTTGCCAAAATTATTCCTGGACAGGTCCCTTTTCCATATGTAATGCCTGGAATGTGCTGACCACTTCAAATCTGTATACTCAGAGCTATACTGTCTGCTGAGAAAAACTTCCAAAATTATATTTAAGTATTATTTCTGCTCGACTTATTCCAATGTCTTTTTCAAGAACATCCACAATACTTAACGTTAGATTTATTCTCTTTGGCCTCCATGTCTAGGGACATCTATATCTTTTTTGTTTTTTCTTTCCATATTCCAAGATAACTTCTCAAATAATATTTATCAACCACAGTGATTCAATTCTCTTCTATATCTATTTTTCCTTTATTACCTCCACTGTAGATGTTAATTATTTACTATGCATCTCTAGAGTATAACTGCCTGGATATGAATACTAGATTTCCTACTGATTAACTGTGTAAGCTTGGACACATTACTCAACTTTACCAGAGTTTCAATTTTCCCATCTATAAATAGCAGTAATAACAACAACTATCTGTATGATTCTAGGTTTTTAGTTACAAGCAACTGAAAACATCCTGGCTAATTTAAAGATTAAAAACAATTTAGTGGAACAACTTACTTGTACAGCTCAAGGCTATATATTTTCTCACTTAGTCTATTCAGGAGGAAAAATGCAAAGAATAACAAATTCGGACCACATGTTCAGTGGCCAAAAAAATCTGACAGATTTTCACAACTCATAAAGTTTTGATAAATAACAGAGGAAATCCTTCATGTAAAGCACTTAGCACAATGCCTGGCACACAGTTTAAGTAATAATAATTGTCAGATATTAGTTTCCTAATGGATTTCTATTCCACAGAGTTTATTGTCTTTTATAGCTCACTAACAGTGGTAAGATCTTTTCTAAACATTTTCACTTGTTTCCTGTGGTAGTAGTGGTGATGATGGTGGCAGAAAGAGAAGAGACAGCAATTTGACTGTACTGAAAAGCAGGGAAGCCACATAAAGCAATGTAGAGTCTCTGTACTTACAAGGGCAGATCTAACATAAACGATCTGCGAACCATTCTTCTCAATTTTGTTCTATTGTCCTTATAGTAGAACTCCTTTCCAACTCTGACAACAGGGTGGGTGTCTTCACAGTTTTCAATGGGAAATCAAGAGAAAATTTTAAAGGGTATGATATTTAAAAAAAAAAAAAAAAGAAATCAAATTAAATAAAAGTTCTGCCTGAATAAAAATGTTTTCCCTATTCTATAGTGCAGATCAAATAAATTAAGTGAAACAGCATTCTGTTCAGTATCCATACCTATATAAGTTTCATATTCTTACCTACAGACCATCAAATCTTCTAATCAGCTGGGAATAATGCCAACAGCAGCAATTACTAAGATGTCTTTTTCCACAAAATAATTTAGGAACAATTCACTTTTTCATTATACTTTGCTAACTAAAAGAAAAATCAAGATCCTGCTGTTAACTGCTTACATTATAAGAAAAAAACCAATATTCATCTTTCTAAGAAACAACTGAGAAAATTGGGACAATGGGGAAAATGCAGTAAGTTTGCCCTCTTCCAACAACTGTCTCTTTTAAGCAAGAAACATAGAAGGTAGATAAGGTCATGAGTGAAAAAAGAAGGTGCCAATTTATTCTACACTTGGGCAAGACATGTTTACTCTTTTATTAAGAAAACAATTTATGAAAATATTTTGCAAAGGGGAAAAATGATGGTTTATGTTCCTTTATGGAAAGGAATTTCTAAAGGAAAACAGAATGCTGAGGAAAGTGTAAGAAATGATTCCACCAGAACAGATTAGAAGGCCATATATGCAGTGGCTGAGGACGTTTATCTTGATTTAGGCTTTAAGAATGATTTTAGGAAAATGTGTTAATTGGATATATGCATATTAGAGTAGATAATACCACGTGATTAATATTATTCTGATATCATACTGGTTTATAGGAATTTTCACATGTAAATGCGTACAAATTGAAATTCAAATTTGAAATGCCTAGAACTCCAATTTCAATAGGAAAATTAAAATTTCCTTCAAAAGCCAGAAGATTTCAATTCTTAGAAAACTATCTCTCAATGGTAAAAACATGAAAGCATTTCCTCTAAGATCAGGAACAAGACAAGAGTGTCCACTCTCAACCACTATTATTCAAAATAGTTTTGGAAATCCTAGCTAAGGCAATCAGAGAAAAAGAAAAATGAAAGAAATCAGATCAGAAAAGTAATAGTAAAGATCTCATTGTTTGCAGATGACATGATACGATGCACAGAAAACCATAAAGATACCATCAGAAAATTACTAGAGCTAATCAGTGAATTTAGCAAAGTTACGGGATACAAAATCAATACGAAGAAATCACTTGCATTCCTATATACTAACAATAAAAAATCAGAAAGAGAAATTAAGGAATCAATCCCATTCACCACTGCAACAAAAAGAATAGAAATATCTAGGAAGAAACTTACCTAAGGAGACAAAAGAACTGCATACAGAAAATAAGTCAAAGAAAGAAGTCAAAGACAACATAAACAGTTGGAGAGACAGTCCATGTTCCTGGGTTGGAAGAATCTATACTATGAAAATGACTATACTACCAAATGCAATCTGCAGAGTCAATGCAATCCCTATCAAACTACCTGGCATTTTTCACAGAGGTAGAACAAAAAAAAGTCACAACTCATATGGAAACACAAAATACCTCAAATAGCCAAAACAGTCTCGAGAAAGAAGAATGGGGCTGGAGGAATCAACCTTCTTGACTTTAGATTATATTACAAAGCTACAGTTATCAAGACAGTATGGCACAAAAACAGAAATATAGACCAATGGAACAAGTTAGAGAGCTCAGAAATAAACCCACACACCTATGGGTACCTTATTTTTGACAAAGGAGGCAAGAATATACAATGGGGCAAAACAGCCTCTTTAATAAGTGGCACTGGGAAAACTGGACAGTTACATGTAAAAGAATGAAATTTGAATACTTCCTAACACCACACACAAAGATAAACGCAAAATGGATTCAAGACCTAGATGTAAGACCGGAAACTATAAAACTCTTAGAAGAAAAACATAAGCAGAACACTCGATGATACAAATCAAAGCAAGATCCTCTATGACCCACCTCCTAGAGTAACGGAAAAGAAAGAAAGAAACAAACAAGTGGGATCTAATTAAACTTGCAAAGCTTCTGCATAGCAAAGGAAACTATAAACAGGTGAAAAGACAACCCTCAGAATGGGAGACAATACTAACAAATGAAACAATTGACAAAGGATTAATTTCCAAAATATGCAAGCAGCACATACAAGTCAATACTAGAAAAACAAATAGCCCAATTAAAAAGCGGAAAAAGACCTAAACAGACCTTTCTCCAAAGAAGACATACAGATGACTAACGAACACATGAAAAGATGCCCAACATGGCTCATTATTAGAGAAATTCATATCAAAACTACAATGAGATATCCCCTCACACCAGTCAGAATGGCCATCATCAAAGTCTACAAACAACAAATGCTGGAGAGGGTGTGAAGAAAAGGGAACCCTCTTGCACTGTTGGTGGGAATGTAAATTGACACAGCCCCCATGGAAGATGGATGGTATGCAGATTCATTAAAAAACTAGGAATAAAAACACCACGTGACCCAGAAATCCCACTCCTAGGCATATACCCTGATGAAACCAAAATTAGATGTGTATAAGAGACAGAGGTAGATAAGGTCATGAGTGAAAAAAGAAGGTGCCAATTTATTCTACACTTGGGCAAGACATGTTTACTCTTTTATTAAGAAAACAATTTATGAAAATATTTTGCAAAGGGGAAAAATGATGGTTTATGTTCCTTTATGGAAAGGAATTTCTAAAGGAAAACAGAATGCTGAGGAAAGTGTAAGAAATGATTCCACCAGAACAGATTAGAAGGCCATATATGCAGTGGCTGAGGACGTTTATCTTGATTTAGGCTTTAAGAATGATTTTAGGAAAATGTGTTAATTGGATATATGCATATTAGAGTAGATAATACCACATGATTAATATTATTCTGATATCATACTGGTTTATAGGAATTTTCACATGTAAATGCGTACAAATTGAAATTCAAATTTGAAATGCCTAGAACTCCAATTTCAATAGGAAAATTAAAATTTCCTTCAAAAGCCAGAAGATTTCAATTCTTAGAAAACTATCTCTCAATGGTAAAAACATGAAAGCATTTCCTCTAAGATCAGGAACAAGACAAGAGTGTCCACTCTCAACCACTATTATTCAAAATAGTTTTGGAAATCCTAGCTAAGGCAATCAGAGAAAAAGAAAAATGAAAGAAATCAGATCAGAAAAGTAATAGTAAAGATCTCATTGTTTGCAGATGACATGATACGATGCACAGAAAACCATAAAGATACCATCAGAAAATTACTAGAGCTAATCAGTGAATTTAGCAAAGTTACGGGATACAAAATCAATACGAAGAAATCACTTGCATTCCTATATACTAACAATAAAAAATCAGAAAGAGAAATTAAGGAATCAATCCCATTCACCACTGCAACAAAAAGAATAGAAATATCTAGGAAGAAACTTACCTAAGGAGACAAAAGAACTGCATACAGAAAATAAGTCAAAGAAAGAAGTCAAAGACAACATAAACAGTTGGAGAGACAGTCCATGTTCCTGGGTTGGAAGAATCTATACTATGAAAATGACTATACTACCAAATGCAATCTGCAGAGTCAATGCAATCCCTATCAAACTACCTGGCATTTTTCACAGAGGTAGAACAAAAAAAAGTCACAACTCATATGGAAACACAAAATACCTCAAATAGCCAAAACAGTCTCGAGAAAGAAGAATGGGGCTGGAGGAATCAACCTTCTTGACTTTAGATTATATTACAAAGCTACAGTTATCAAGACAGTATGGCACAAAAACAGAAATATAGACCAATGGAACAAGTTAGAGAGCTCAGAAATAAACCCACACACCTATGGGTACCTTATTTTTGACAAAGGAGGCAAGAATATACAATGGGGCAAAACAGCCTCTTTAATAAGTGGCACTGGGAAAACTGGACAGTTACATGTAAAAGAATGAAATTTGAATACTTCCTAACACCACACACAAAGATAAACGCAAAATGGATTCAAGACCTAGATGTAAGACCGGAAACTATAAAACTCTTAGAAGAAAAACATAAGCAGAACACTCGATGATACAAATCAAAGCAAGATCCTCTATGACCCACCTCCTAGAGTAACGGAAAAGAAAGAAAGAAACAAACAAGTGGGATCTAATTAAACTTGCAAAGCTTCTGCATAGCAAAGGAAACTATAAACAGGTGAAAAGACAACCCTCAGAATGGGAGACAATACTAACAAATGAAACAATTGACAAAGGATTAATTTCCAAAATATGCAAGCAGCACATACAAGTCAATACTAGAAAAACAAATAGCCCAATTAAAAAGCGGAAAAAGACCTAAACAGACCTTTCTCCAAAGAAGACATACAGATGACTAACGAACACATGAAAAGATGCCCAACATGGCTCATTATTAGAGAAATTCATATCAAAACTACAATGAGATATCCCCTCACACCAGTCAGAATGGCCATCATCAAAGTCTACAAACAACAAATGCTGGAGAGGGTGTGAAGAAAAGGGAACCCTCTTGCACTGTTGGTGGGAATGTAAATTGACACAGCCCCCATGGAAGATGGATGGTATGCAGATTCATTAAAAAACTAGGAATAAAAACACCACGTGACCCAGAAATCCCACTCCTAGGCATATACCCTGATGAAACCAAAATTGAAAAAGACCCATGTACCCCAATGTTCACTGCAGCACTATTCACTGCAGCTAGAACATGGAAGCAACCTAAATGTTGATCAACAGATGAATGGATAAAGAAAGTGTGGTACATATATACAATGGAATATTACTCAGCCATAAAAAGGAACACATTTGAGTCAGTGCTAAGGAGGTGGATGAACCTAGAGCCTACTATACAGAGTGAGGTAAGAAAGAGAAAGATAAATATTGTACACTAACACATATACACAGAATCCAGAAAGATGGTACCAAAGAATTTATTTTCAGGGCAATGGAGAAACAGACATAGAGAATAGACTTATGGACTCGGGTTTAGGCAGGGGGGTGGGTGGCAGGGGAAGGAGAGGGTGAGATGTATGGAGAAAGCAACATGGAAACTTACATTACCATATGTAAAAGAGATAGCCAATGAGAATTTGCTTTATGACTCAGGGAACTGAAACAGGGGCTCTGTAGCAACCTAGAGCGGTGGGATAGGGAGAGAGATGGGAGGGAGATTCAGGAGGGAGGGCACATATGTATACCTATGACTGATTCATGTTGATGTTTGACAAAAAACAACAAAATTCTGTAAAGCAATTATCCTTCAATTAAAAAATAAAGAAACTATCTTACAATTTATGATAGCCATTTTCATATCTGAAATAGTTATATGGTATTTAATTTTATAACATGATTTATCTTTATGTTTCAATAATGTGTTCTTTCAATTTGCTTGCAGAATTTTTCTGTTATTTTAAATCTCTATATTATGAAGGTTTCAGTGCATAAAAACTAAGATTCTATAAGCTAAGACACAAATTTGTCTTTGCATTACTTGAAATCAACTTTACGTTTTAAATGATTTTTCTTAGGAGTGCCTTGAACAAAATACTCAAAGCCCAAATTACTTGGCTGAGGTACAAGCAGATCTGATCACTTTGGAAAGAATACACACGTAAAATAAAAACAGACACAGTAACACCGTATGGACCCCTTTTTGCAAAAGTGACAAAAACTACAATTTAGATATGAAGAACGCAAACATGAAGACAGACTGTTCTGCAATAGCTGTGGAATAACTTCAAGGTTATATCTGCAGGAAAAAAGTATACTTCTGAAATAATTTTCTCTCCAGAAGTGATTCTGCAAAGAAAAACAATCAAGCGGCACAAAGAATTTAATGCTGAATGATCCTGTCATCCACTTAATCTCACCAACTCAGCAGTCACTCATTTCACATTTAATATCATAAAGTTTACATGTACAGGGGAAAAATTATTCCACATATTCATAATTTAACTCTGAACAGGAATTGTGAACTGAGTTATTCAACTGAAAAGGAAATTATCATTTTAAATATGCAAAGGCAATGTTGACTTTAACTGTTAATGAAGGAAAAATATTCTATTACTTTCAAATGTAAACCAAAGGTACAGCTAATTCAATGGCAAAAATTAAATAATTTTGCCTAATAGTTAATAATAATAATAATAATGCCTAAGTTAACAAATTTACATAAGACTGGCATAATACAACATATATCTGTAGCCTGATTAACTAAAAAAAGGGGACAAATTCTTAGATTTTGTGGTTCCACTGAATGAATATTCATTATGTGCCAATTACCACAAATAAAAATATACAATATGGTTTGTAACTCTGTATTCTTCTGTGGGCAGAAATTGTATTCAACAGACCACCTTTATAGGTCTCCTGACCATCCCTCCCATCTCTTTCCTGGGCAGTCTTTGCCCACAGTAGGCTTTCTATATATATATGTACATTTACCTAGCTAAAAGCAAGTTCAAATGAACTACACTGGGATAGTGAGCATTTTTACATTATTAGTTCATTTACCCAATAAATATTTGGGGGGTCTTCTACTATGTATCCCATGTCTACAAGTGTAATTCAGCTGTGGATAGAGCCAGACAGATGCTGTTCAAACTCCTGGAAGTTAAGAGCTTGTCAAAGAAAACAAAGTAAAACAATACTACCACCTATTGTGTCAATACATCTAAAAAGATGTCTCCAAGGCAATCAAATAGAACAAAAAAATCAGTTATTCAAAATGTATGCCTCAGACAGAAAGAGTTGGGAACTGTGCTCACAGGTCCAGCTGATCACTTATCAGACTACTGGAAAACATGGGCAGATGTGAAAATTTACCTGTTGTTAGCTAACTTGGCAATCTAAGGACAGTTGTTTTTTTTTGTACACTCAAATACATGAATAAATAAACCTGTTAACTATACTCTTGTATTATTTAACCACAGAGATACTGGAACGGGGGGTCCCCTACATCATTAGCACATGGACAAGAAATGTTAAATTTTCACTGTGTCATATGCAACTTAAGAGGACTGATCTCCTAAGAACCAATTATCAGCATTCAGAATTCTTGAATCCAGGCCAAAGACTGTCGCAAGACATCTACCACTTGACCCTACGGTGAATCTTAATTCCATACTATTAAAGAGAAAAAGCTGTAAAATTTGATGATCCCACAGAAGTCACTAAGAAAGATCCAATCTTACCTTGTGTTTGATGATGCAGTTCAGGCACAGAAGACGTTCCTATATTACATAATTACAACGGCCAAGATAATTCAGTTACCAGGAGAAAAAATTACTAAGTTACTAAAAGGGAAAGTGTGAAGTTTTCAGTGTTGCACTTACAGTACAATGCTTTTAGCTAGGCTACAAACTATGCTTGTTTACAGCTGAAGTAAAAATTCTGTCTTCTGCATGGGGCTGAGGTGTGTCAGGGAGAACTATTTCATTGTAAATAAATCTAGGGGCCAAATAAAAGGAAGTTGCAAAAGCAGGTGTACAGCAGTTGAGTTGTTTCAGTTTCAGAGAAATAAAGTAAATAATTGTACTGGAATTTGTTCAGTTCTGGGCATTCTGCCATACAGGAAAGGGTGTGTAATTACTGAGGCTAACACATCCATGTAAAAATGAAGTAATATCAATAGAACACAGTTGGAATCTAAATTTCCTTTTTTATCTTCAAAAAATTAAGGATCTCTATAATGACTCTCATTTCACTCTTTGATATTTAAATATCACTTAAGTTAATATGAACACATGAAGGCAGAATCATAATTTTCATAAAGTCAGAAAATATTATCTTTAAATGTGGTATTATTCTCTTTGAAAGCCTCACAAATGAAGAACATTTCAATTTTCACTCATCAAAGATAACAAAAGTATACCCAATACCTCACTTAGGACTTCACCAGAGTAAGAGAGGTACACATAATATTAGCACATTTTACCAAATCTATTCTTTGCTTACCATTTCATGCTATCTGGACTGAACTCAATCTTAAACCTGGATTCCAAACTTCTTAAATCATAAACCCAAAATAAGAGGGTGTGGTTTGTGGGAGAACAATGGAAGTTAGAGCATCTAGGGAGTCAGGCCAAGTTCAAATTGAGATCTCAATTATTCCAGAAACTTTATGACAGAAGATGAAAGGGTATAATAAATATTACATGTGTGTTTTTACAGAATGTAAATCAACGTGCACCTTAAACAGAGCTATGAAAAATATTTAACGCTATTCAGGATTGGCCATATGATTTTTTAAAGAGTATTTCTACAATCCAATATGAGATTCTATCAATTATAAAAGTTCAATATACTCCCCCATTGATAATAAGAGTCTGCTCCTGGCTCACTGCTTCCCTGAGCCTGTGATGTTAGGATGCTGACACTTCTAAGTTGCAGGGATGGCAGTGAATTTCTGAATGAGTCAATGTCTTACCAGATTCCAATTCCTTTCCATCCAAAGACATGCTGTCCATTTCAAGGATGAATCAATCAGTTTAGTCTATGATTTTCACAGGAAGTGGCAAGGCTCTCTGAGGGCACTGCATTTGGCCATATTTCTTTACCTGACCACATATAAGCTAGGCACTAGATCATTCTTGGGTAAGCCTGAAAACTATCAGGAAACAAAATAGTTTGTTTCCAACAACTACATTCACTTTGGGAATCCTGTATTCTCAGCAGGAGTTGAACTGAACAGTAGAAACTGCCAAATGATGGCCCTGATTGTATAAATCCAACAGCCAACTGCTGGCTTAAGTTCAACTGACACTTTCTGTAATTTCAGACTGGAGTCCAAGGATAACATTACTTTGCTAATCCCACGGGCTGATTTTTTTCTTCTCTTGAAGGATGATCCTTAACTGGAAGACATTTCTTTTGTGATTAATTGGTTTACATGATGATGGTGTATATTCTGTGACATCACCAAGATAAACCGCATCCTTTCATTCCCTACACTTCATTTGCAGCTAAGTTGGACAGATGGAAGATGAAATATCAGTTTCTTCCATATTCTTAAAAGACTTACACCATTATTTGACCATCCACGTGAAATAAAATTTAAGTTTGTTCCATGCAGAGATCAGATTTAATTTCTAGATCAATATGGATATAGTGCAACTCAAATTGTCTTAAAGATAAGAATGTACAGCTGAGTAACTAGTTTTCTAGGTGCTGTCTTGAGATTCCCTTGCTTAGTAATGTTTCTATGAATGTGGCAACAGATTTCGTTATCCTTATAGAATAGCCAGTTGGTGACAAAGTGATCTGATAGCATTATTTATTTACTTCCTCTTTCAACAATCATTCATGCAGCTCTAGTATATTCAAGCCCTTCGGGCTTCCCTGGTGGCTCAGATGGTAAAGAGTTTGCCTGTAGTGCAGGAGACCTGGGTTCAATCCCTGGGTTGGGAAGATCCCCTGGAGAAGGGAAAGGCTACCCACTCTAGTATTCTGGCCTGGAGATTCCATGGACTATACAGTCCATGGGGTTGCAAAGAGTCGGACATGACTAAGTAACTTTCATTTTCATCCTCAGGTAGCTTTTAATTATATCATCCAAAGGAGCATGTGAGTCAGAGTAGTGGTATAAAGTGCTAAGAAAGATCAGCAGAGAGTTGACTTCAGGCTGGGGTGAACTTTATGGTTGGCTTCATAAAAGAGGCAACACTTGAACAGAAGTGAGTTCCTTCTTTCTATCTGCAAAAAAGCAAGGACTTTTTCTATAAAGGCACATGCATGCATCTATGGGACTGACATCAACATGAAGGTCATAGCTTCATAAAAGAGAGAGAATATGAATCTCTGTATTTTGTCAAGAATAAGGAAAAGCTTCTGGCATGGGAGGATCTTAAGGAAAGAGAGGCCCAGTAGAGGAAGATTTCAGTGTTCCTATGATTCCCTAAATCCAATTTTAGGTATTAACAGACTAATGATTTGTTAACAAGATGGCTACTGGTTGCCTGTCATTTTCTTCCCTACTACTTATCATGGAATACCCAGGGGGAATTCACATGAGGTAATGTAGTGGCTTGGATATAATTTATTAGAACTCAGACTCTTCCTCTCAAAATTCAGGTGCATGTTAAAAGATATTACTTTCCAATTCTTTAACCAAGTGCTTTGACATGATGTTCGGGTTTGTACTATGTCAGCATGTTAATAAAATTTCTTTTCACTATTCTACTTCTTATAATAAATACATAAAGCTGTTTTAATTGGTGAGATCAACATGGTGAAGTTTTGGAAGTTTAATGCCACGTCGAAGTATATACTGTCACAGCATAAACATGGCTCAGTATTCAAAAAAGTTTTTTTGTCTTCATATCAGTGGCCTGGAAGAAGTTTCTCAGTCCCAACAGACACATATTTAAAAGTAGAACCACCAGCTTCTCTTAGGGAGGGCATTTTCTTATGTAGAGATGATGATAATAATAGTAATATTAGCCTTTACTAAGAGCATTTACTAAGTGTAAGGGAGTATAAAATCTTTACATAGGTTAATGTTCCAATAACTATTATTATCTTCATTCTACAAATGAGAAACTGAGGCAGAGAGAGTTAACAATCTCGCCAAGATGACACAGTAAGCAGTGGAGCCCAGCCGTCTCCCCGTCGCAATGAAGGAATCTCTGCATCCCAATGAAACCTTTGTTCTGAGACACATCCACCATCAAAGGAGGTCTGTTCTGAGATCAGCGGACCTGACCCCCTCACTCCAAGCCTATGAAAATGAGGCACCTCCCCCCCCATAACTGTACATCCTATCCAGTAATACTGCTCTTTCATACAATACATGACCAAGGACATAATAGAAAATTAATCATTTCATTTGCGTCGAACACAACTACAAATGTGACATTCTGACTAGTACTTTAGAATCAAATATATAAGGTAAATAGCAATTAGTTTTCTTATTCTTAGCTAACTTTTCTGTGCTGTCTCATTTGGCAGACAAAGGCAAGTGACATATTTCAGGCAAGTCTAAGAAAGTTTTACTCAAATTACAGAGAAATTTGAGTATCTTGCTTTGTACCACACAAATCCTATGGGAACTAGAGTTAGCTATTTAAACTCAGGCAAGTATCTTGGAACGAGAGATAGATATGGTGTCTTGGGTTGAATGACTGACGCACTGAGTAATGAGCACTGACAATCTTAAAAGAAATTAAGAATGCAAACTGTAAATGTATATTAATGGACTCAGATTCTTAAGAACAAGAATAGAAGAAGTGTATCTTCCCACTAACTAAATAAAGTGGGAGACATATGACAATTCTAATAAATAACAAATATTTGTATATTTTTTGCCTAACCCAAGAAACCAGAACTCTTTTTGCTTTCTCTCACAAAACATCCATTCAAAATACTATTCATTGCCAAATGATAAAATTTTGAAGTTATTTGAGGCCATCAAGGAATTATAGGGCAAAAATTCTGATAGGTTTCCAATTTACTCTATATGCAGCGTTGTCTAGTTTAAAGGTACAGACACGAAGGTTCCCATTGTTATGCTTACTGAGCACAGTTTCTGGTTTTAAGTCCGCTCTGGGCACTTTGATAAAGTTACTGTCATATTTCGCCAAAATGCAGTATACACTAAGAATCACAAATAAATCAGAGCCTTCTCATTTAACAGCTTCTTGGGTCAGGTCTCAGCAAGTAAAAAAGAGTTCTTTTTTCCTCCCTAAAGGTGATAGAAACTTAGATAATCTACAGTTTGGGAGAAAATGAAAATAGTACTGACTCTAATTTTCTTGTGTCTTCCCAAATTCTTAGTTTGTGAAATGTTTAAAAACTTCAAATTTCTGCGATGAATGAAAAATATTTTGACATCTTGCTACTAGGATAAGTTGTGAAATCATTTTTTCTTGAAAATACAGCTCTAATGGCAAGACACATCTCCCAGTTTTAGAGCAATCTTTTATATACACACCCATCTTTAAGTTAAAGCAAAAAATAAAATAAGGAAGTTTTAAACATCCTTTGACTCTTTGTCATCATTAGTCATGGGAGTTGTTGACACTGATTTGTCAAAGAATTCCAGCCTACATACAACATTTAAGCTTGTATCTCTTGAGAAAAAGACTAGTAATTTAAATCATAAGATTTAAAAAGACAATTTCACTATTAGATTATCTCCAACAAAATAACCCGCACAGAGGGCATATACTTTTTTGGTTGCGTGTGTGTTTTTTGAGGGAGAAGGGCAGAAAGGAAAAGTCTCCCTGGAGGTTTACCCTCACATTCACCTTATTAAGCTTCTAAATCTTAAGCAGTTAAAATTTGTCTAAGCCCACTAGAACAAAATCTAAGTTAGAAGGCTACCTGGATCTGAAGGATAACAGTATTAAGTGCCTTTAAAAAATCGACATAAACATGACATTTAAGCAAACTGGCACAGTGTGACAAGTTTTAGAACAGTAGCTCACAAGATGAGTATACTCTGATTAAGACAAACACAACAAATAGAACCTTTAATCCAAAAAATCACGGAGACAACCCTATGTAATACCTATGTTAAAACGAAAAACAGATCTAAGGCTATCACAGGCCTCAAGTTGCCAGAGTCCTGACAGAAAAGTCAGCGATGTGAAACACGCTTTACAAGGCTGGGCGTGCATGCACACACTCTGCAAGGTGAGCGAGACAGAGACACCGATCACCACTGATATTGTCCTTACTTGCAGACGCACAAGTATCCTGCATGTTCCGATTCTGACTGGCACCTGGAGCGGCTCTACCTGCCAGTCATCCCAATGTACTCAGGGATGTAAACACCTTATAATTAGAAAACGTGAAGGCGTCAAGGACGTTAGACAAATTGAAAACACATCCAAAGATTAATTTTTAAAGCTATTGAAGAAATAATTAATTGCAAAGTCTAAAATCAGAGATGTACCTGCTCCTTCACGGAAGCTAGAATAGTGGTGGCTGTGGTCTCGGGTTCCATGCCGGGGCCAGTGGAGGCAGCTTCCTGGCGGGTCTGTGGTTGCCCCTCCTCCACCAATGAGGCCTGTTCAGGAGCTGGCATTCCTCCTGCAACCAAGCAGGCAAAGGGTTAACACTCTCATCTGCTCCTGTGCAGGAACAGGCAGGGGCTGCATGCTTACGCAGGGTTTCCAGAACTACTACAGACTTCTACACACCCTGATCACAATGCCATACAGCTATATGATGGCTAAAAGGCAACACCCAGGGTCAAGGTAGAACTAGTACTACCAAATACTTATAAAAAAAAGGAAGAAGAACGACAATAAAAAACACTGAGAAAATATTTTAAACAACATCATAGTCTAAAAATGATGTGGAAAGTGTTAAGGAAGAGGATGCAAAAATACACCAAGAACAATAAAGCTGTTAGATGCTATAAAATTGCTGAATTTTCTAAACAGTTTACCATTAAGTAAATATGATTAACTTATCACGAGCGAAATAGTAACAAATACTCTAGACTGCCATAGCGGTCAGTTTGCAAACAAGTACTCCAGTAAGAAGACATTTACCACTGTACACGCTTTACAATTGCAGAAGAGGCGTATGCATTAGAAGAAAAGGGGAAGTAAAACTTATAAAAGGCTTGAAAAAATAGGCAAAATTCTGCGGTATTTAAAAAATCAAGTCTGCTGGTGGAGTATTATAGCTAGCTTGGTTTCCTTAGAGGAATCTGTTTATGCAAAGATGACAATGACTATGATGATGGTGTTGAAAGAGAATTTATTTTTCAGGATCATAAACTGTGACAGAAAAACGGGTTCTGGCCAAGTGAACAGTGCCTCTCCTACATAACATATATTGAGTGTGGTGTGTTTGCTGGGAAACTTACTGATTTGATATGGATTTTTATATAAATTTGAAAAAGACTGGCAAAAGGTACCCACATAAAATGTTGTAAATATTCTAATAACTTGTTTACCTGTCAGTCTCTCTGTCTGTCTCCTCCAGAATAGAGTTTATTATACCATAAGACCAGCCTAGAGCCTGGCATATATAATATTCAATTAATCTTCACCAAATAAATGAATACATGAATGAAGGACTGACTGTCTCTTCCATGTCTTATAACAGTCATTAGGCAAATCTGACCACAAGTGCTATGGTGCTCCTGAGATCTTATTTGCTTAATACATTACACTGTGTACTTGTATTTGAGACCACAAATGCTATTTTTGACATTTTTCATAGTTTTCTCCTAAAAATGACTCTATTCTCATGTTTTGATTTCTTTTCAACGTCAACAATGTTCATTTCTGTAGGATGATCTGGGGTGGGGGGATGGGGGAGAAGATCCCCATTCCCTCAAATGTTAATATCAGCTTGCTGTTTATTTCCAAACTCATAATCTGTAAGACAAGGGAAAACGAACGTATCACCTGGGCCTCTATCTTCTTCCTCACTCTCCTGACTTGCACATTAGTGAAGCTGGGGTTAGGTTCCAGGGTGCTGTCAATATTGCTTTATTGCTGCCATATTAATGGGCAGAAATGGAAAATGGGTCTGATGAGTATGTGTACTTTCCCCTAACAGGGCTTTTCATGAGTTCTCATGGTTGCTCTAGAGGCAAATTCTTTGCTGTCAGTATCTGTGAAGCCCCAGGCTAAGTGCAGCCTCAACTGCAAAAAGGAGGACCTCCAGTTCAAGTGGGAGGAAGACCTCCAGGCTTAAAGTATGTGGGTCCAGGATCAAAACCTAAGTGCCTTGAACATGAGCCATCACTTCCTCACTTACAAAAAGAGCTTACTAATTCTTCCCACAACACCATGGGATGATTTTTATGACAATCTTCATTTTTTTTACTATGTATGTTAATATTGATATATAAAATAGTGCACTCAAATATCATTGTTGTTGTTAGTTGTTCAGTCATGTCCAATTCTTTGTGACCCCATGGACTGTGGCCCACCCGGCTCCTCAGTCCATGAGATTCTCCAGGCAAGAATACTGAAGTGGGTTGCCATTACCTTCTCCAGGGGAAAGTATCATTAACTGGATAAAATAATGCATTTCTGTATTTAGCCAATGCTCATTATAGATAAGATTTAAAGTCTATGAAAAAAAAAAGCCACACATAACAATCCTAGACTTGCACTTAAGGCTAGTAAAGATATGAAAATATTCTATGCCATCAAAAAACTATACACCTTAAAATAAGCAGATGGTTGCAAAGAACAAAAATGTTACTATGCAACAGTGAAACAAATAATGCCAAGAAACAAAAATTTTAAATGTCAAGAGTATAATACCCTGAAATAACCAATGCATAAGAAAAAGAGAAGCAGATTTTCAGTGAACAAAGAGAATTTGGAAAAGAAAGAAACGTCATTGGGGAAGTAATTACTCTTGACTAAAAATAGGAGGATCCTTGCTATTTAAAGAAAGATACTAAAAAATACTGTTGTAATTGCATTACATCACTGTGAGCGCACCATACTTAATTTCATGATATTTATTTTCTGATGACTGTCCAGATCTACGGTATCAGATGAACATCTGAATACCACTTTGCCCATTTAACAACATACAGGGTGATACAGGAGTACAGGCACAAAGAAAGGGCACTGACCATTAGTGGCTCATCATCTAGCTGAGGCAGCAAAATATGAGGCGGACCAAGACAGAGGCAAGAGGCAAGTGATGGAGTAACAACGCTGAAATCAACAGGAAGAGGTGATGAAAAAGAAACGATTATTTGGCAAGAGAGGGGACTTGCATAGGTAGGCATGGTTTCTACTCTCAGATTCCTCAAAGACTAGGAGACACTGCAGGCAGTCACTAACACTCACAGGATAGATGATGATGACCAGGGATCCCAGGCATAACTGAGGGTGAGACACTGCTCTACACCTCATCTCTGAACAGTCCCTAAATACCATCACCAAGATGGGGCAAAGAAGGGATGCCATAATACTGACAAGCTACACACCTAGTAATCTGTTCATTTACATAGCTCTCATAACAATTTTAGAAGTTCGAAGGAATCAAGCTAAGACTAAAGTTACAGAATATTATTACTTTTCCCCATTAGCAAAGCAAAAAAGCAATGACTACTTATATGGCAAAAGGACTGTGAGAAATTAAGCTTTGTGATTCCCTCAATTATCTCGACTGGCCTGATTGGTTCCTAAAATTACATTTCAGGGACCTGAGTACACTTACAAATAAGTTGCTGGACCATTTTGGCTCTTTGGAAAATCACAGAGAATGGAAAAGGTGCCAGAAAACTGGAAACAGGAAAATGCCATTGCTGTTTTTGGAAAGAAGAAAGTAGACTCTCTTCATGTTACAAACTAGAGAGCTAGACATAGATGTTGGGTGAGATTCTTACAAGGATTTTATCCAAGAGATGACTGTGAGAACCAAAAAGGGGCACGCCAAAGAAAAGTCATGTTAAGCTCATCTAATTTCTCTTTGGCACTGTAACCACGGAAGTGCAATGTGTCTAGACTCATTGAGGAATGATGATGTTAGAAGTCCCCCATGGTATTATAATCAGCATAGAAATAAGGCAGGCACAAGGGCAACTGCTGCCTCTGACATTCTGTAAATAGCTGAACAAAATATATCAAACTGCAGAGGTTTCTAATGTAAAAAATCTGACCTGAACAAGAAAAGGACCATGCAGACAAGCAAAGGTCTATGAATCTCTTCAGGACTGCCAAGCACAAGCAAGGTCAGAAGTTTTGGTCCCAAGAGCTAGACCAAAAACGAATGCTTTTGTAGCAAACTTGTATTAACCTAAATTACTACTGTCTTTATACTCTGAATCAAATTTGGCTAACAGTTATGATTTATTATATTATAAAATTAAAGGTTGGCACTATGAGGGCAAGCTCAGGAAGGTCTTTCCTTTCGGAGTAAAGAGCCAGACGTCCAAAATTTCAAGAACTAAAACCCCAGAGGTGGTACACTGCCCATTGCTGGAGGTCTTTAACCACAGTGCGGAAGATCAAGTAGCAGGGAAGGTACAGGAGGAATCCTGCACTGGGTGTGTGTCAGGAAGAGGAGACAAAGTTCCCTGAATCCTGAGGCAGAGACTAAGATATGAGAACATTTATGTTCTGAGCTGACGTGAATGCTCCTCAGGGGTTTTCAGAGTGTTGTCTACCATATCACGCCTCTCTGTAAGAAAGCACCTGAAGCCAGGACACTGGGTTTTTCCTGAGAGAATGATGGTGACTGGAAGTCTCACTGCTGACTGTTTCTGTTTAGTTGCACAAAAAGCTCAGAAGAGTTTGTGATCAACTCTTACAACTGCTTTCTCATTTTATTCCAGCCTTTCATTACTTTTTTATTATTTCATTTTATTTCATTACTTTTTATCATTCTGTTGGACAGCATTCTTTTGAGCCTTGTGAAATACTTTTTGGAAAGCTATGATCTGCTATGTTTTCACTACTACCTTTATTGAAGACAAATTTTTACATAAAACTGTTGGTATAACATTGTGTGTGTTTCTCACAGTGAACTCACAAAATAACAAGAAATTTTCTGTTCAGGTTGCAGGCCAAGTACATTCTAGGGTGATTATTAAAGGCTTTCTTTGCAGGCTGTGGATGTAATATACAGGAATAACATAAGACTCAACTACAACCCCCTTTACCAGGGATGACAGCAACCCACAAAATCATCTCCACTAACTCAATGAGATAGAAGATCAACTAGACACTAGATTTTCCTCTATTTACTCATGTCCACTCTCCTTACAAATTTGGAACTTTGGAAAACTCAGCAGTGGCCACAGAACTGGAAAAGGTCAGTTTTCATTCCAATCCCAGAGAAAGGCAATGCCAAAGAATGCTCAAACTACCACACAATTGCACTCATCTCACACACTAGCAAAACAATGCTCAACATTCTTCAAGCTAGGCTTTAGCAATACATGAACCGTGAACTTCCAGATGTTCAAGTTGGTTTTAGAAAAGGCAGAAGAACCAGAGATCAAATTGCCAACATCCGCTGGATCATGGAAAAAGCAAGAGAGTTCCAGAAAAACATCTATTTCTGCTTTATTGACTATGCCAAAGCCTTTGACTGTGTGGATCACAATAAACTGGGGACAATTCTGAAAGAGATGGGAATCCCAGAGCACCTGACCTGCCCCTTGAGAAACCTATATGCGGGTCAGGAAGCAACAGTTAGAACTGGATATGGAACAACAGACTGGTTCCAAATAGGAAAAGGAGTACGTCAAGGCTGTATATTGTCACCCCGTTTATTTAACTTTATATGCAGAGTACATCATGACCAACTTAGATAGCATACTGAGAAGCAGAGACATTACTTTGCCAACAAACGTCCGTCTAGTCAAGGCTATGGTTTTTCATGTGGTCATGTACAGATGTAAGAGTTGGACTGTGAGGAAAGCTGAGCAACGAAGAATTGATCCTTTTGAACTGCGGTGTTGGAGAAGACTCTTGAGAATCCCTTGGACTGCAAGGAGATCCAACCAGTCCATTCTAAAGGAGATCAGTCCTGGGTGTTCATTGGAAGGACTGATGTTGAAGCTGAAACTCCAATACTTTGGCCATCTCACAGGAAGAACTGACTCATTGAAAAAGACTCTGATGCTGGGAGGGATTAGGGGCAGGAGGAGAAGGAGAGGACAGAGGACAGGCTGGCTGGATGGCATCACTGACTCAATGGACATGAGTTTGAATAAACTCCAGGAGTTGGTGATGGACAGGGAGGCCTGGCATGCTGCAATTCATGGGGTTGCAGAGTCAGAGAGGACTGAGTGACTGAACTGAACTCTCCTTACTGACAAATTCTGCCAAAGTACACTTTATTTTGTCTTATCCAGTGAAATACATCGGATTCTGTATTTTTTTCTCCATTCTTTTGCATTAGCAAACTGAAGTATTAATAGCACGACTCACACCTTGAGCTGGCCACTTAGATTGTGTGCCTGAGTCAGATGGAGTACTGACATGGTTCCTGTCATGATAGGTAAATCCTGTAAAACTGTTAATAAAAACTACGGATTCTATATTGGATAAACATAGACTGCACTTTGGTATTTTCAACCTTTCTAAAAAAACATTTTTTTTAGAAAGAATAAAAGGAGGGGTGGAAATCTTTCTTGGAAAATACTATAGATTCAGTTTTTTTGTTGTTGTTGTTTGTTGTAGGATTTGGGATCCTTTAGGGCACACAGCTGTCTGACATGTGAAAGGGTATAAAAAAGATAGGATGGGGATAACCAATAGGATAAGACTGTAACTCTGAGGGGGGATGACTGGATTGAGAGGTGAGATGAGCATACATTTCTGCTATTTTCCAACTCACAACACCATGAAATAATGGAAAAAGCATTTTCTCTTTTTTACGATAAGAAAATTAGCCAATCTAAGAATTCAAAAAATGCCATCAGTGTGCCAAAATATTAGAAAAATAATGGTTAAAGATCTCTGGCAAAATAACCAGAAGCAACCAAGCCACACACACAAGCCTGAGGAGTGGCTGGAGGAGTAGGTGAGAGAGCTCAGAGTCAGAGGGTCTTGGGAGTCTTAGACCTGGGCCACAATCAGATGATCAAGAGGGAAACAGTGCCACGAAGTGGTTGGTTGGCCCCTGCCCTGAACATGCTGAAGCGGCAGTCACAGGCAAAGATGGAGAGAGCCGGACACAGCAGGGCCGCAGTCAGTACTGATGCCCAGAATGGACAAAATTCCCTAAACATAAAGAGCGAAGTGGTAAACTAACACCTTTAGCGTTTAAATTGAAAACTGTGTGTGTGAAGAGAAACACAGCCAAAGACCTTGAAAATGAGTTATAACAGGATAAAACCAAACATTGCTATCAATGCAATGAACAGCAGAATTGATCTGTGTAAAAAGAATATTTCCTAAGAGTGGTGTAAAGGATTCGATCTGAGCACCGCACCCCACTCCCTGCCTGAAAAGAGAGAGAGAAAAAAGATGAGAGTGCTTTGGAGACTTGAGACTAGATCCAGGAGTTATGTTTATTTACCACGAGTACGAAAAAGAAAGGAAAAAAGGGGACTACTAAAGCAAGTAAGAAATGGAAATTTCTGAGCTGAAAACTAATATTTAAAATGGGCCAGTAGATAAACAAAATGAATGAAACAGATTACATCTAAACCCAATCCACTGAAATTTCTAGGTTCCAAGGATAAAGAAAAGATTGTAGATGTTACCATGCAGGAAAAATAAATTGCATACAAAGGAATGAGAATCAGTTTCACATAAGCCTGATGGTTACAGTAATAATTTCTAAGTACTAACCAAAAATCATTAACCAAATATGAAGAAAAATAAAGGCATTTTACGACATACCAGGACCCAAGAAAATGTGACTTCAATACTCTTCAAAGGAAGCTCTGCAACCAAATAACAAATATGATCAAAGAAGGGTGAGTACACAAGAAATAGTGCTAAGCAAATAACTCAGGAAATTGAAGGTTAAGTCTAAAAAAACTCCACATGCTACCAACAGGAGAGGTGTGAGGAACTCAAGAAAGTAAATTGTACTAATGTTCCTATTTAACCTAGAGGGATGAAGGGCACTCACAGGACTCCAGGGAGTTGCGCCTCTGCTGCTCCTCCGAGAAAGAGGCAGAGCCTACGGGCAACCCCTTGAACATGGAGATGGCCTCTTGTGACTCAGAATGTGGCCAAAGTGACTGCGTATGTACAACATCCGAGGCTAAATCTTAAAAGGCTGTGCAGCTTCTTCAGAAACCTTGAAATCACTATGCTGTGAAAGAGCTCGGGATTAAAAGATGCTATGAAGACACAGGCCCAGCAACGCCAGCCAAGATCTCGGAATACGTAAGACAGGCCATGTTAGAAAGTTCTACCCTGACCAAGTCAGCAGCTGACTGCAGCCACGTGAGTGAACCCAGGGAAGACTGGCAGAACGTCCTTAACATCTAGAATTATGAGAAATTTAAAAACTGTTGTTTGAGCCATTGAGATTTCAGATGACTTGTTACATGGTAAGTGATACTAACTGATACAACCATCAAGACAAGAAATGAGGATACAGGGGGGAATTTTAACTTATCAGTGTTATTTTTTAGGTATTATAAGATTAAAAAATTAAATTTTACATGCTGAATTATCTTCTAAAGATATAGTTTATTTGATACATTATTGCTCTTCGACTTACTAAATAAGATACTATAAACTAGGTGTAACTGAAAATACGAAGAGGAGTAAGACCTCCGATTCGATTTACAGCTTAAATGGAAAGACAAGGTAAATAAACATCCACAATAAAATATATCTCAAGATAAAGGGGGTACTAAGAGCTCAAATACAGGAAGCTCAAAGAAGGGCTTCCATAGCACGCATAAATAAGGACACTACACTAGGTACAGCGAAAGTGCAGTGAAAAAGTGAAAAGTAAAGGAGAGTGAAAAAGTTGCCTTAAAGCTCAACATTCAGAAAACTAAGATCATGGCATCCAGTCCCATCAGTGCAGGTCAGTTCAGTCGCTCAGTCGTGTCCGACTCTTTGCGACCCCATGAAATGCAGCACGCCAGGTCTCCCTGTCCATCACCAACTCCTGGAGTTCACCCAAACTGATGTCCATCGAGTTGGTGATGCCATCCAGCCATCTCATCCTCTGTCATGGCAAAGAGATGGGGAAACAGTGGAAACAGTGGCTCACTTTATTTTAGGGGCTCCAAAATCACTGCAGATGGTGGCTGCAGCCATGAAATTAAAGGATGCTTACTCCCTGGAAGGAAAGTTATGACCAACCTAGACAGCGTATTAAAAAGCAGAGACATTATTTTGCCGACAAAGGTCCATCCAGTCAAGGCTATGGTTTTTCCAGTGGTCATGTATGGATATGAGAGTTAGACCATAAAAAAAGCTGAGCACCAAAGAATTGATGCTTTTGAACTGTGGTGTTGGAGAAGACTCGTGAGAGTCCCTTGGACTGCAAGGAGATCCAACCAGTCCATCCTAAAGGAAATCAGTCCTGAATGCTCATTGGAAGGACTGATGTTGAAGCTGAAACTCCAATACTTTGGCCACGTGATGTGAAGAGCTGACTCATTTTAAAAGACCCTGATGATGGGAAAGATTGAAGGCAGGAGAAGGGGACAAGAGAGGATGAGATGGTTAGATGGCATCACTGACTTGATGGACCGGAGTTTGGGTAAACTCCGGGAGTTGGTGATGAACAGGGAGGCCTGTGTGCTGTGGTCAAATGGGGTCACAGAGTTGGACACGACTGAGCGACTGAACTGAACACCAGGTGCAGCAGAAGGACACAGGTAGGGAGAAGCCTAGCTATAATGCATTCATCTTATTAAGTTTTACATGTAAAAATTTGCTTCAGGTTTAATAGATTTCTCAAAATCTTCCCTAGACTCTTGTTTTATATGTAATCAAGGGTATGGTAAGCCATATCAAATCTAAAGCTGTTTAAATAAAGATTTGTTTTTATCATTAGTTTTCCATATCAAATGCTAGTGTTAAAGATTAAAGACTAATAAAACCACTAGCACAGCACATATGGGGATTCAGAAATATGGTAATTTATAAGTGAATAACCAGAGGCAATAAAAACACAGTAAAATTGTTTAATTAATGACTTGGGCATTTAATAACATTTATAAGATCTATTTTGAAAAGAAGTATACAGTCTACTGACAACCAGTTATCTTACGCAGTGTTTGTCTTTTTAGTTTATGACAATGATTTTTTTTTAACATGGACTCTTTAAATGACTTCTGAGTGTCTTGTGATTTTCACCAGGATTTCTAGCTGATAATAACCTACAAGTTCTGTATTAGATGTCTCAGAAGTGTTATATCAGACTTCTTTTTAAATTATAAATTTATTTGTAATTTGAAAGATTTAATTTAAAATTTAAAATTCTCAAAATATGCTCCATGGACTACTTCTAGTACATCAGAAACAATGTTTCCAAAGTTGGGAAGTGTAAGTGTGGGAAATGCTTCCTCTTGAAGATTCCTAAAAACATTGTTATTTAAAGTGAGACCTGTGGGCCAGCTATACTGGCAGCCCTTTAAACCTTAGAAGAAACGCACAATGTCAGGCCTCACCCCAGACCTACTGAATCAATCTTCATGTGAATAACATCACCAGTGTTTTGTACACATGTTCAAGATTCAGAAGGAGTGGCATAGAGCATTTAGAGACTGAGAAATCTCAAAGTAAATAAACCTGTTTAATCTCATGTATCTCAGTATCTCACACTTATCTGACCCACAATTGTTTTCAGGGCCACCTAATAACATTCTGAGGAACATGCTTTGGGAAATCCCACAAGATAATCATTACTATTAATGAGCAAATAAAGCTAGAAAGAGGTACTGCTCCAGCCTTCACAATTAAAATTTGCCTCTCTCGGCTTTTCCAATAATGTCAGCATATTATAAGAAAAACATTAAATATTTTAAAGAAAATAGTATAGAAAAATTAAAGTTCTCTTCAATAAAGGCTCCTGCCAACAAAATTAAGCATGGAGTTGTATTTTGGCTGTTAAGTTGGGTAACAATTTCTTGGAAAATGTCATTTCTGAATGAAAGAATAAAATGGTTTTCCAGAAAAAGAACTCAACCTGCTTCAGACCAGGTGTGAACTTTAATTGTATTTTACATGCTTGTCTCATGAACATTTATATGGAAATAGACATGGTATATGGTACACACTGATACCGTGGTTGGGAAGATCAACTCCCTATCCGAGACATACAACAATTTGCCTAAAACAAGTCCAGTTCAATATAGATATTAATCTAGAAGGTGCTTTCCTAAAAGCACAGGTAAAGAAGGAAAGCTGACAGTTTTGATTTGGAGTATTATCAAAAACCAGAGAAGGCAGTAGCACCCCACTCCAGTACTCTTGCCTGGAAAATCTCATGGATGGAGGAGCCTGGTGGGCTACAGTCCATGGGGTCACTAGGAGTCGGACATGACTGAGTGACTTAACTTTCACTTTTCATTTTTATGCACTGGAGAAGGAAATGGCAACCCACTCCAGTGTTCTTGCCTGGAGAATCCCAGGGACAGGGGAGCCTTGTGGGCTGCCATCTATGGGGTCGCACACAGTCGGACATGACTGAAGTGACTTAGCAGCAGCAGCAACATTATCAAAAGCACTGATCTTATACATGCTGGAAGTCACTTTTAATAATACAAGTTTAAGTAATAATGTATGTAATGATTCCAAATTTTCAAGTAGCTCTGGAAAATCCTACATCTAAAAAGGCATCAAAAACTGGAAGTATGGTAGATTAACAACTGTAATAACAATCCTTTTTGTCCCTGTCTCAGCAAGTTGAAGTCAGAGAAATGATACTTGTATTTCAGCCTCCTTTATTTAATTTAATTAAGGCTTCCCTGGTGGCTCAGATGGTAAAGCATCTGCCCACAATGTGGGAGACCTGGGTTCGATCCCTAGGTTGGGAAGATCCCCTGGAAAAGGAAATGGCAACCCACTCCAGTATTCTTGCCTGGAAAATCCAATGGACAGAGGACCCTGGGAGGCTACAGTCCGGGGGGTTGCAAAGAGTTGGACATGACTGAGCGACTTCACTTTCTGTCTTTAATTAGTTTAGATTTTGTGCACTTAATATTATATTTTCCAGAAGACACACACATTTCCACACTTAACAGCTCCAAACAGCTTTTTGAAAAAAGCACAAGAAAAAAATTACAAAGCTTCTAGCATTTTGTTTATCACAGATGGAGCATGCAGTGAACTAGACTGAATTCCCAACTCACTGTTCTGCATCTACCAATCATACACTCTAGATTCAGTGAGACCAGAGACTCTCTTCATCTAAATCACCACAGTATTCTCAGCACCAATAAAATGCCTGAAACATAGTAGGTGTCCAATGAGTTTGTTGAGTGAAAGAAGGAAACAATGAGATGAAGACTGAGGGGAAGAGCGACAATGTATCTTCACTTTTATCAAAGACATATTTATGTGCCAAGCCGTGTCACGCTTCAGAATCATCAAGATGCCGAAGGAGCTCACATCCTAACAGGAGAGAAAGGAACAAAAATAGTGTGATAAATGCAACAGTAAAGATAATAAAATATGCCACGACAGGAGGGACATCCAGGAACATGAGAGTTACTACAAAGACAACGAGACAGAACATCACAATGTGCTGTGTTCAGAGAATGCCAACAGATTACAATTAGGGTGGAGAGGAGGAGAAGAAAAGCAGAGAGAAAACTCTGGATATGAAAAGATGAAGGAGCCACTGATGCTGTTGTTCAGCTGCTCAGTTATGTCTGAGTCTTTGCGACCCCATGAACTGCAGTCTGCCAGGCTCCTCTGTCCATGGAATTTTACAGGCAAGAATGCTGGAGTGGGTTGCCATTCCCTTCTCCAGGAGATCAAATGCAAGTCTCTTGCTTATCCTGCATCGGTAGGTGGATGTTTTACTATTAGCGCCACCTGGGAAGCCCTGAAACAAACTAAGAACCAGTAAATGCATTCCCCTCAAGAACTTTATAAAATCTATAATCAGGAAAGGACTATATAAAACACAGACGTGATTATGCCCCATCACATGTAATTAACATCAGAATTGGAGGAGGGGACACTGTGAGTGTGAAGAATAGGAGAGGAAATCTAGACTGTGGCCCTGTCTGGGGAAGTCAAATCTACGAGGCTACTAGAAAGACCTCTGTAAGCGCCTTAAGGGAAGAGACGGTCCTGAAACGAGACCTCTCTTGAGACTCTCCTCGACTTTGACAGGATTGTAGGCTCGTCACTGCAGCAGTTACCTGGGTGCCAGAGGGAGAAGCCTACTCAGCAACCATGAGCACTCTGGCAACTCAGAATTCATAAATTAATAAATGAGCGCTTCGGTTGACAGGTTAGTTCTGGTTCCTGGAAGTGCAGAACTGAGGACAGGCTCAGCACTGTGGTGACCTCAGAACTCAGGACGGGTTTGAGGGAGGCCTGGCCTCTGCCACTAGTTGTTTTCCACAAAAATATCTAGCTGAGGAGTGGTTCACCCCAATTCAGAAATGTAAGAAAGGGTTAACACAAAACCAATGAAAAGATAAGTCAACGCGAGTAACTGATGTCCATTAGTCACTCAGGAACACGATAAAAACAAACAGCTACATACTTACCGAGCTGCCCATGAAAGCTGTACTGGGGCCCTATCCGCAGCCTACCACTTCGTTTATCTGCTGTGCTCGTATGCTGCGTGACCACCATATGCATGGCAATGAAACTTGATTCTTTCAACATGCACTAGTTTAAGTCAACTTCTGCAGAACCATGCCTTAATTCTAGGTTATCATTTGTATCTAAAATCTGTTTTTAAATTTTGCTTTCAAAAACCAGTGTATTTACTCATCTAAAGTGCAAACAATTTCAAGACCAAGAACCAGGATAGCACGGTTCTGTATTCCACATGTGACATCCAGAAAGTACCCAGGAGGGTTTTCCCTATTTTATACATCTTAAAAATAAAGCCTGTAGTCATTAAAGTTCACAGTATTTGTCTATTTCTCATCTGGTCTCCCTGGGAGCACAAATGCATACAACAGACTATGCAATAATACAGAACTGTCTTTAACTCTGCAATAAGCAAACATAAAAACTTCTCTCCGACAAGGTGTTATCATAACATATAAAACAATTAGGATACAATTCATAACATACCATTTCTACTGGCTTTACTACTATCCATTTTTATGACTAAATATATTTTTGTTGAGATTTTTTTTATTAAGCATACTAGGGGACTGATTCAGAGAGGGTATCTACTATGAATAGTTTGTGTTTACATATGCTATTTCACACATAACATTTTAAATGGCATGCCACAGTCAAAGGAAAGGTAAATAAATGTTTTCTGGATGAAAGCTTGAATGCAAATAAAACTGGACAACAGCAATGTTTCACTCTGAAAATGTCTTCCTAACTGGTCTTAGTGTGTCTGTCTGCCTGTGTCTCTAATAAAATTCAGTACTGCTTTCCAGAAGGAAGTTCAGTCAGGTAACACAGTTAACCAAGCAAATATTCATCAGATAAATAATACATTAAATATTTTGAAGTTACAGCAAACTCTCCCTCTCCAAAGGACAGAATATGTGTTTGTTTTGAAGTACTGCTAAGTTTCAGCATACAAATAAAATTTACCTCAAAATAACTAAAAAGCACAGTTTTGATCAATGTATACAATATGTACGGAAAACTGAAACCACTGACTTCAAGGATTTGAGAAAATGTCCTGTGAAGATTGGTATCACAGTGGAAGCCTCTAACATGGGCTTTTAGACCTTTGCCTGTTTCCTCTCCCCTGCATTCTCCTCTCTCAACCCACAGGGGCTCACAGAAGTCTTCCCTGACCACTGTGGTCTTCCAGAACAAGAGGAATTGAGCAGCCCTTTCAGGGATGAAAAGTGGTGGACGGTGGAAATTTATACAGCAGTAGAGATCACCACAGAAATCAGAGGCAAAAGTCAGGCAGAAATCTGGAAGGGCCCCCACTGCATCTGCCTGTCCCCAGACCGTGGGTATCCTTGCACGCAGCAGCTCCCTCAACACAGAGCCTCTCTCTTTGGTGCTGATCCCAGGCCTGAGCTCTGCTGTGAGGCTGGCTGAGTGGAATCGCAGCCTCTCCCCCACCCTCACAGAGCTCTAGCTCTGGACTGTCTTGCTGCTTCCTGAGAGTAGCTGCTCTACCTCTTGTCATGTCAAATTCCACAAGCAAGCATCAACCAAGCTCACTGCCTTCTGCCTCACCAAACTGCATCTTCCCTTGACATGGAGTTTGTGCGTGCCTCCTCCTTAGGAAGGCATTTCTCAGTGTGCTCTGGAAATGCTTCTTCCTCTTTGGTGATGACTCACTCCTCTGGTCCAACTAATCCAGAGTCAAGTCTTAACCAGTCTTAACCAGCACACAATATTCATTTTCCCTCCTTGTATCTGTCCTATAAATGTTCTCATCTATGTAGACTTACATGGATTGAAACCAGGACCCTTGTCTTGGACATGTCTTTCCTTTGGTGTCTAACACATGTGCTAGGGCATTTCACACAATGCTTGCTGGCAGAACAGGTTTTACTTTGAGAGGAGCTGAAAACAAAAAGTGGCATTCTACTGCTGCGCTTACAGCAAAAAGTGTTTAATCTATTAGATGGCTCATAGTAAAAAAGCCACTGAATAAACTGCTTCCCTAAAGAAGTCTTTTGTTCAGTAGCTGGCACTAAAAATGTCAGAAAGAGTCTGATTTCATTTTCAATCTTCCTACTTGGGTAACCTGTTTCTTTTTAGGGTGAGGGTTTTGTCTTTATTAAAGGAAGAACTTAGGAAAATAGCCACAAGTCAAGGAAGCTACATTCCATTAGCAGGAGATAACACAACCTTTGTCACAATGTGGTCACACTAGTATTTCTAAATTCTCAGCTGCAGATCTAGCGTATAATTAAAGTGTACTTTTAATGAAACCCTATACATCAGAGTTATGATTCCCACAATAATCCAGAAAGCTGTTACCAAAGTCTTGATTATGTTTCAATATATCTAAACATCACCAGTTCCGATTAAATGGGCAGAAAAATAAAGGGACTGAATTGAATTATTCCATAAAGACATGTTTTTTATTGCTGCTAATAAAAAAATAGATATATGTGCTGTGATTTAATGAATAGGTCAGAAACAGCATTTAGTGATTCTAAAATTGTGTTAAAATACCTCAAAGACTAACTGTTTTATATATACCCGATACATTTTTCTTTGCTTGAAATTTCATTATTCAGAGTGCAAAGATAACTTTAGCCTATCAAAATAAATTCGTCACAAATTCATAATCTATCAGAATATAAATTGGCACGACACAACTAGATCTCAAAAGGTAAGTATGACTTTTGGGTTTAAACTATTGTGCCCTAGATGCATTTTTCTATCATTTTAATTTGGAGGGTAGAGGGGGAGGCTTGCCTTTATTAATCTTAAGATCATAAACTGATTCGAAGTTCACTGATAGGTTGATAGGGCTATGCTCATGTCTCTTGAATACTGCAGAAAACCTATCTAACACCTCTGAAGGGCAGAACATTCACCAATAAAGTATGGCATTACAGAGTATGAATAAGTAATGTTGATAAATATTTAGAACCCTGGCAGTACAAAGAAAGAGAACACATGTCAGATGACTTTCCACAGCGCCCCACAATCTCTCTACAGTTAGGGTAACAGTGTGAATATAGAAACCTGATGCCCAAGCAGCATACCAGGATTAAAAAGGCTATGACAAAAGTACCATCTGTCTACATGAAAGTATGTGCCCTTACACCCTGTAAGAATTACAACAACATACGTAATTTTGACCATCAGAGGCACCATAAATATGACTAATTTAAAATGTTTGGTGAAGATGGAGCAAACTGGTATTTTGATAGGATAGAAAAAGACACTGAAACGGCAATCTGCTCACTTTACAGCTCAACAAGTCTCTCCTCTTCTGAGTCACTACACTCCTAACTCTTAGAGCAGCTGGATCTCTTAGTATCAATTTCCTACTTATATACCAATTATAAACTGTCAGTAAGAATAAGGAATTGCCTAGGATACAAAGTGGTTCCGAATTTTCCCTCACTGGCATCTTCCTTTCTCTTTTCAGTTTCTTATATAGAATGTCTAAAGGATAAAATGTTCCCTGGGTGGGGAAAATTGGACATACCTATTGAGGGAAAAAGGCAACAGTCACTCTGTGGTAGAACCACAATGAGCAGAGATGGAGGATGGAGGAAGTCTATCCCTGGGGGCAGACCCGGGAATATTTCAATTGTGAACAAAAGCCCACCAGGAAGGGCCTGGGTGCACATTACCCCGCATTCAACTGGCAACAAAAGTTTAGAGGGCTTTTTAGGTAGCAGTCTGCTGCTGCTGCTGAGTTGCTTCAGTCGTGTCTGACTCTGCGCAACCCCACAGACGGCAGCCCACCAGGCTCCCCGGTCCCTGGGATTCTCCAGGCAAGAACATTTGAGTGGGTTGCCATTTCCTTTTCCAATGCAAGAAAGTGAAAAGTGAAAGTGAAGTCACCCAGTCGTGTCCGACTCTTTGCGACCCCATGGACTGCAGCCTGTCAGGCTCCGCCATCCATGGGATTTTCCAGGCAAGAGTACTGGAGTGGGGTGCCACTGCCTTTTCTGAGCAGTCTACATTCCAGCAATTCTATGAACCCTAAGACCCCAAACATCACTGTCATATCCCTGGCTTAATAGAATGTATTTTTTCTACTCTTCTGCTACTGTTGAGAGAGACAAAAGAAGTTTGAGCAAGACATCAATGTTAACCTCAATAATCTGATGATCCAAACGAACCAAAAAATATTAAAGTAACCAAGAAGTCAAAAGTCTGCTTCCCTGTCAAGACCTGCAGTTCATTCTCCTGAGCAAGTCAAGCTTTCAAATGGAGCCAGTACAGCAAGGGACGGAGCTGGGAAAGTGTCAGATGAAACACATCTGAGACTTGGTTGGGACAGTCTCATGTTGCCATAAGTGAGTCCCAGTTTCACAGTACTCTGTTGATCTTCACCACCAAGACACCTAAACCAGCTGGCTTTCCGTTTACTTTCGACTCACAGCTGCCATGAGCAGCTCCTGAAATTACATCACAACAAAGCCATTTCATTAACAGCATAAACTCATCCTCACACATCACAGAGGTTTAATCACACAGGTCTCTCTCCCAAACTTGTATACAACCATTCGGTATGTGATAACAATCATTTCTGGATCAGTACATCTGTACCACTGCCAAATAAACATATCATGATAAATGTACGGAATATGAAAACACCCAAGTAATGGGCATGCCACCTTGGCCTTCAAAGGGAAAGAAAGAACAGAACAGACTGTGGCTGGATGGAACAGGCTTTAGGTTGGCCAAAAGAATCACTTCACTATTTCCCACTCCTGACTTTCTATGATTCCTCACAGTTATTCATAAGAGATAAAGTAGTGGCAGCATCTCATAAGACTGTGTCCTCTACGCGCAGTCATGAACATTGACTAAACTAAATACGGCACTTTAGAAAACATTTAGCAGTTCTCTCATTAAATCACGTCTGATTTATCTTCTCTAATCAAAAATAAAATATTCTAACCGGCTGTTCCATTCCTTCCAAAAGCACACAAGGTGAAATTACATTTATAGGAACTTCTTGGCAACATTTCACGTGAGCATTTTAGTCAGAGGCAATAAGGAAAAGTTCCACTCTAACCCTTCCCTATTCTTACCCTTCCCTATTCTCTTCAGAGTTTTAGAATATTTTAATTTATAAAGTTTTACTAAAAGCTTAAAGGCAAATAGACATAAGAATAAATTTTGAAGAGATAATTACATCAATTATTGATCAGATTTCAGAAGTAATCACAAAACAAATAGTATTAAACGCAGTAACAACTCTTATTGCTAAAGGATGCCCTTGTGTCAACAACACGATTAGTCACACTTCTTTCAGAAACCTCTGAGGTCACCAACACAAATCTAAATGTTTTTGTGGCTCAAGTATGTGGTAGCAATATATACTTGAAGACAAAAACAGCAGCTTCACAGAACTCTGGAAACAAAAAGGACCCTTGACGACCATCTAGTTGAGTGGTTTTTCAAATTCCTTATTCTCAACCCTTCTTCTAAATAAACTCAAGATAACACCAATAAGAAAGAAAGAAAAAGAAAAGCAGGAGCTATTCTTGACGGACTGTTTTCTCTCCTCAACCACAGCCAGGCAGGAGGCTCCCTGAGGAAGGTCATTTCACCTCAAGGCTTGCACTTCAGAGATTCCTGGAAGCTCATTAGCCTAGTCTTGCTAAGGGGTCTGCCAGTTCTCAAGGCAGTGAGCAACCAAAGCAGTCCAGTCCTAGAAGAAACGCAAGTCTGTCACATCCAACTCAAAAGTACTTCCTTCTTACTACACAACTTTTTTAAAATTCAAATTTCACATTTAGCTTTGAGGAAAAAAGTTCAGATGTACTATCTTCCAAATGTTTCAGAAGGAGAACAGTGCAAACTCACAATTGAAGGCATGCCTGCTGAGAACTACAGAGCTCTTCTGCACCAGAGTGGAGGCTGGCAGAGGTGAGCCTCAGCCCGGTCCAGGCTCCTTGACCCGCACCTGCACTTCAGAACTCGGCACTCTGCCCCTTTCTCTCACTGCCCCTGCACCTGCTGGGCCAGGCCCCGGCAAGCTCCCATCCAGCTGTGCGTCCCTTACCTCATACTGCTGAGGCACTTACGCTGAGTCAATCCTCACCTTAAGCGGACCTCACCAACACCCTCCCGTCATTCCACGGCTCTTTTCTTTCCTCTCATCCACCTTGCTATTTTTCATATTAACACTCATCACTGCCTGATCTCATTCTCCCTTGCTTCGAATATGAGCAGCAGAGTATAGTAGAGACTGTGTTCACTAGTTTATCACAAATAGCAGCAGGGTGCAGGAGGGAGAGCTTTGGCCTCAGCGAAGCCCTCCTTGTGTGACTGTGCTGTGCTGTGCTTGGCCACTCGGTCGTGCCCGACTCTTCCGCATGTCCATCCTCTTATGACTAGGACTCAGGTTTTTGAGTCCTGACTCCTCCTAAGCCCCAGGAGTTCCCAAGGTGTTTGGTTTTCTAACCAAGATCTATTTGAAGGGAAAGGGGGCTGCGGGAGGTAAAACCTTAGCGATCACTTTTAGGATAACCACTAAAAATATGATCTGGAGCTCTAAGCTCAATTTCAATTTTCATGTTTCCTGACCATCAACAGGGTATTCTTNGATCAGTACATCTGTACCACTGCCAAATAAACATATCATGATAAATGTACGGAATATGAAAACACCCAAGTAATGGGCATGCCACCTTGGCCTTCAAAGGGAAAGAAAGAACAGAACAGACTGTGGCTGGATGGAACAGGCTTTAGGTTGGCCAAAAGAATCACTTCACTATTTCCCACTCCTGACTTTCTATGATTCCTCACAGTTATTCATAAGAGATAAAGTAGTGGCAGCATCTCATAAGACTGTGTCCTCTACGCGCAGTCATGAACATTGACTAAACTAAATACGGCACTTTAGAAAACATTTAGCAGTTCTCTCATTAAATCACGTCTGATTTATCTTCTCTAATCAAAAATAAAATATTCTAACCGGCTGTTCCATTCCTTCCAAAAGCACACAAGGTGAAATTACATTTATAGGAACTTCTTGGCAACATTTCACGTGAGCATTTTAGTCAGAGGCAATAAGGAAAAGTTCCACTCTAACCCTTCCCTATTCTTACCCTTCCCTATTCTCTTCAGAGTTTTAGAATATTTTAATTTATAAAGTTTTACTAAAAGCTTAAAGGCAAATAGACATAAGAATAAATTTTGAAGAGATAATTACATCAATTATTGATCAGATTTCAGAAGTAATCACAAAACAAATAGTATTAAACGCAGTAACAACTCTTATTGCTAAAGGATGCCCTTGTGTCAACAACACGATTAGTCACACTTCTTTCAGAAACCTCTGAGGTCACCAACACAAATCTAAATGTTTTTGTGGCTCAAGTATGTGGTAGCAATATATACTTGAAGACAAAAACAGCAGCTTCACAGAACTCTGGAAACAAAAAGGACCCTTGACGACCATCTAGTTGAGTGGTTTTTCAAATTCCTTATTCTCAACCCTTCTTCTAAATAAACTCAAGATAACACCAATAAGAAAGAAAGAAAAAGAAAAGCAGGAGCTATTCTTGACGGACTGTTTTCTCTCCTCAACCACAGCCAGGCAGGAGGCTCCCTGAGGAAGGTCATTTCACCTCAAGGCTTGCACTTCAGAGATTCCTGGAAGCTCATTAGCCTAGTCTTGCTAAGGGGTCTGCCAGTTCTCAAGGCAGTGAGCAACCAAAGCAGTCCAGTCCTAGAAGAAACGCAAGTCTGTCACATCCAACTCAAAAGTACTTCCTTCTTACTACACAACTTTTTTAAAATTCAAATTTCACATTTAGCTTTGAGGAAAAAAGTTCAGATGTACTATCTTCCAAATGTTTCAGAAGGAGAACAGTGCAAACTCACAATTGAAGGCATGCCTGCTGAGAACTACAGAGCTCTTCTGCACCAGAGTGGAGGCTGGCAGAGGTGAGCCTCAGCCCGGTCCAGGCTCCTTGACCCGCACCTGCACTTCAGAACTCGGCACTCTGCCCCTTTCTCTCACTGCCCCTGCACCTGCTGGGCCAGGCCCCGGCAAGCTCCCATCCAGCTGTGCGTCCCTTACCTCATACTGCTGAGGCACTTACGCTGAGTCAATCCTCACCTTAAGCGGACCTCACCAACACCCTCCCGTCATTCCACGGCTCTTTTCTTTCCTCTCATCCACCTTGCTATTTTTCATATTAACACTCATCACTGCCTGATCTCATTCTCCCTTGCTTCGAATATGAGCAGCAGAGTATAGTAGAGACTGTGTTCACTAGTTTATCACAAATAGCAGCAGGGTGCAGGAGGGAGAGCTTTGGCCTCAGCGAAGCCCTCCTTGTGTGACTGTGCTGTGCTGTGCTTGGCCACTCGGTCGTGCCCGACTCTTCCGCATGTCCATCCTCTTATGACTAGGACTCAGGTTTTTGAGTCCTGACTCCTCCTAAGCCCCAGGAGTTCCCAAGGTGTTTGGTTTTCTAACCAAGATCTATTTGAAGGGAAAGGGGGCTGCGGGAGGTAAAACCTTAGCGATCACTTTTAGGATAACCACTAAAAATATGATCTGGAGCTCTAAGCTCAATTTCAATTTTCATGTTTCCTGACCATCAACAGGGTATTCTTCCAGACACTCAAAAACTCTGCATGCCCACAGCTGAGCTCATCATCTTCCTAAACTCGAAGTTTATGGAGCGCCCTTCTTATCAGGACTGTAATAGTTATCAAGTTCATTCTTATGATTTCCTCGTGAACCAAGCAGGAACAGTATAGAAATGTTTTATAAGCTAGAGTCCATGAAACAATGGCATCAGAATCAGGACAGAAATGAACATTTCTCTTACTTTCCATCTGAAAACACCATTAAGCTCTTTTGTCCATTTTCTCATATGGAAGAAGCATCTTAGCCAAACTGGTATGAGCAGGCTGTTTGGCAATCTACAGTGACTCCATCTGTCATAATCAACAGGAAAGTCATCAAAAACGAAGCTAAAGCATCACTGAAATTGCACTGAGGTAACTGGAAAATGTAACATTACACAGATACTCTATGTTCTCAACATTTCGGGAGCTATCATAGTAAACATGGTTAGGAGATAGTGAAAGTCGCTCAGTCCTGTCTGACTGCGACCCCATGGAATTCTCCAGGCCAGAATACTAAAGTGGGTAGCCATTCCCTTCTCCAGGGTATCTTCCCAACTGAGGGGCTGAACCCAGGTCTCCTGCGTTGCAGATGGATTCTTTACCAACTGAGCTATGAGAGAAGCCCTAAACGTGATTAGAAAGTAACAATGATAAAGAATTGGAGCGACTTCCCTAGTGGTCCAGTGGTTAGGAATCCACCTGCCAATGCAGGGGATGCAGGTTCCAATCCTGGTTCCAGAAGATTCCACATGCCATGGAGCAACTAAGCCCGTGCAACACAGCTACTGAGCCTGTGCTCTAGAGCCCACTCACAAAACGCAGAGTAGCCCACACGCTGCACTAGAGAAAGCCCTCATGCTGCCATGAAGATTCAGCACAGCCCCAAAGAAGTAAAAAAAACAAATTTTTAAAGAAGAATTGGAAACTCCAGTGAATTTGGAAGATGCGTATAAAAATAACATCTACCTTGCTATACACTTACATTCCAGATTAGCTAATAAAGTTTTTCGAAAAATATATAATAAGAAGATTCTAAGACCAGCTTGAATAATGAACGCAAATCATCCCTGAAAGAACTTTTTAAAAAAGTTAATACACCTATTCCAGTAATTATTACTAACGAGTAAGAGAAGAGTAAAAGCTTACTTTTATGTTTAACTTGCTTCCCACTTTTGACAGTAGATGCACTAAATTATCAGTGAGATAACCATCCCTCAGGAACACAAGTATGAGAAGCAATGGTTATAAAAACTGCAAAGTCAATAAACCGGATAACTCTCTGATATTCCCAGTTAGATCAGTTGTTTTCAAGGAATAACTCCATGATGCTAGGGCAAGATGAACTGCTATATAAATCATCTGTTCAACATTTACTGAATGTCCCCTTTATGAAACCTGGAACTGGGCATGTACTTTATAGAAATCTATTTATACTGAGTTCCCAGTACTGACACAAAGTTAACAGTATAGAAGTCATTGCAAAGCTCCATTCACCATCTCTTAAATTATTAATGAAAACTAGCAAATGTACATGTGGTCATTTCCCAAGAAATACCACACTGTCAGCACTATACACATTTAATCAAAATAAGTAAAATGCAATATTCTCAGAATAGCAAGAAAAGGGAATATGGCTAAAAAAGCAACTTAAATACAAGTTTGGGAACCATACAAACTCCAGTAAACCATTCTTACCTTTCCTTTGTTCTCTTGTACCTCAACTTATTATATCTGAAAATCACAATAAATCACTGCTTACTTGATTTCCCAACCAGGAGTGCTGAAAGCGCAGTCTCGCAGGGCCAACAACACCCCAACCTGCTGAATCAGACTCCAGGAGTAAGCATGGCTATTTGTTTTTAACAAGCCCTCTGGGTGGTTCTGATACAAACTTAAGGCTGAGAAAACCCAAAACAACAAATTTGAGAGTACATTCATAACTGTATACACAAAGATGAAGATATAGTTTGGGTAATACTTATAGAAAAGCTTATAATAAAAATGTTAAAGATCATAATTTTTTAACTATAGGAATAATGTACTTTTACAATGTTAATAATTAACTCAAAATATTTCATTTACTGGACTTGGGATTAAAAACAGTTCTGAGTAAATGAATGGTTATGAACTATGCCCAACTGTTAAAAATTTCCTATTAAAAAATAAGAAGGAAAGAGGTGTTTAAAATATTTGGAATGTTCAAATTTTCAATATAAAATTTCAGTGAGATATGTAAGATCTTAAATTTAAGGCATAATTTTAAAAATAGCAATTATATCCTCACCAAGAAAATAATTTGATAAAATATTAATTTTTATATAAGCATACAGTCTCACTTTACAAAAATATTCTTTCCTTTATAAAATTACTTAATGGGACTTCATTTTAATAGCAATTTCCCTTAGGGCTTCCCAGGTGGCTCAGAGGTTAAAGCATTTGCCTGCAATGGGGGAGACCTGGGTTCGATCCCTGGGTTGGGAAGATCCCCTGGAGAAGGAAATGGCAACCCACTCCAGTATTCTTGCCTGGAGAATCCCATGGATGGAGGAGCCCGGTGCACTATAGTCCATGGCGTTGCAAGGAGTCGGACAAGACTGAGCAACTTCACTTCTCTTAGTCTGCTATTGAACTATCTGTTTATAAGTTACCACAATATTTTTGAATCCTTAGAGAAGGAGGAAATTAGAGGTAAGCTACCGATTAAACTATGAAACAAATTAAAAATGAAGCATCACTGAAACTCCTGGTGACGTATCTTCTACATGAGTAGACGTACATCTAAGAAATACCAGAAACACAGCAACTACAGCTAACAACTTGAATACCGCTTATATCATCTGACAAATGTCGCTTCCAGGAGCACTTCCAATTCCTTCACATGTGTTATGGCTCAAAGTTTTAATTAGGCTGAAGAATTCCTACGAGGGGAGGGTCTAACTGAATTTATGCAAAACAGATGTGGATAGCAATGCTAAGAAAAGTATAAGTAGGCCTGAAGCTTTCTTACCGAGAATTCTCATAGCATTCTTAAAGGTATAAATAGAAGGCCAGAGAGCAGAAAGTCTAGAGAATTTGTGCCAAGAGTTTATTTTAAAACGGAGAGAGCTTACTATTCTTTGCTTTTATGAATGTCTAACTTTTACTCTTACAGAACCCATCTCTAACACGCTGTAGAGCTGTACCACAAGTAAACATTCTGAGTCACCATCAGCACCTGTTAGCATGTGTGAGTTAACTTTGTGAACCACCTTTCTCTCTCACTGCACCAAGGGCATCTGGGTATCCTCTAAAAGGGAGCAATGCCTTGGAAACATTTTATATTCGACATGGGACTAGCTGGGCTGAGGGGCCGCAGAAGTCCTGTGGCGGCAGGCTTTCCACTGAAGTGACAGCAGTGATCCACATGGAAGGTAAGCAGTGACCGGAAGACACTTCAGCTGCAGACCTGATGAGACATGGAGACAGGCAAGAGGTCAGGGAAAGAGCAGAGGCAGGAACTGAAGGAGAAGCATCATGTTAAGGAATCTTAAACCTCAAATGGACTCGAGAGATGATAGAAATTAAGGTTTTCGGCCTAGGGCACTAGTTGGGAAGGAGAAATCTAGCATCTATGACAGCTCTGGGGGAGCCCCACAAGAGGAACAGGAAGATACACCTCAGAAGATATCAGAACCAGAGTTTGTATGGACCCTAAGCTACAAAGGCAGGAATCTGGGTTCTAATGGACCCGGAGGTCACTAATGTGTCTAGTATCTTATTTCCAGGAACTATCAAGATATTGCAAAGTTTACATCACCAGCCAACTGGATTATCCCAGTTCCTAAAATATAACTGCTCTGACATACTAAGAACTTGAGGTTTCATGATCAGTCTTCTGAACTCATACAGAGGGTCATGAACGTAGCAAAGCAAACTCATTCATAGCCTCCATTTTACTTTACCAAGTGCTTTCAGCCTTCAGGAAATCTGAGTGAGAATGTAAGCATGAACTAGTGCGCTTTATAAATATTGTCCTGAAGCTGCCCACTGCCAACAACCATGCTCCTGAAGTCACATATCTGGAGAAGCCCCAGGGTGATCTTAAAGACACTAGGTGTCTTAAAGATACTACAGATTCCACAGTCCAAGGGAAGATCAAGGTCACAACCGTCTTGCCTAAAGCCGGTTGTGACCTTGAAAGAACCTCACTAGTAACCAATGCATAGTGATACTGCACATGTGCTTGAGAAGACAATATGAACGTTGAGTCAAAACCAACCCACTTCAGAGAGACTGGAGACAGCTATGCACCTTTCACAGAGCCAGGAAACTTGGCTCTGCCCTTTTGAAATGTTTAAAGCTGCTTTTTCAACAAAACACTGAACATCAGATAGTAAAACTGGAGTGGCAAAGCCCTGGAGCGCAGCCAGTTCAGCAGTACTGAAGCCCTGTTCACTCCCATTTAGCTCTGCTGGCTGGACATGTGCTGTGGATGGATGTCAGCAGGGTGTGTGAGCAGCTGCTATGCGAGAACCTCAAGCGGGGAGGCTGTGCAGGGCAGGGAGGGAGAAATCTGTGACGACACTCTAAAGCACAGCTTTCAGTGATGTGGCATCCGTGGAACGATGAGAAACAGAAGCACGCAAAACAACCTGGTGTGTAGCAATTAGAAGTAAAATGATTCCTTTAGGCCACAGCGATGGATACCCAAAAAGGCCAAATAGGCAGAGTTTCAAGGCAGTAACAAATGGGATTTTGGTTGCACTGGCTGCCGTCCTATGAAGTGAGAGGTTATCATTGGTAATGATAGCCTTTTTGGTAATACACCTCAGAAGTCAAGCAGCCTACTCAAGGTCGTAGCCCAGGAGGCAGCAGAGCAGGAAAGCCTGCCCCAGGGAGCAGTGTTTGTGGAGCACTGCTGAGCCAGTACCCTTGTCCATTGGAAGTTCAGTCTAAAACCTCTTTGTGCCCAGGTCTAGCAGCTAAATTCTCCTAGATTTCTGAGTTCTCAGACAAAGCAAGAGCTCTACAAGATGGCCAGTAGCGAAGGGCAGCCTCAAGCAACAGAGTACGTGCAGGGAGGTTGGGCATTCAGATTAGGGGTCTGTCACAACTCTCTGGTATCCGTTCTGCCCAAAACAGACCTGCAGGCCAGAATGACTAGACTGGCCCTAAAGGCACCCCCGTCAGTCGCTCAGAGTACACATTCTATACACACACACACATTTTCGTTAGTCCATGCCCTCTCCCAGATATCTACATTTCTCTGCATTTTTTTCTCTAGTATTAGAGTTTAAAATGTTCTCTTAGAGAAAACCTTTTCTAATAAACAGAAGAGCAGATATCATTTCTTATGGTAGTCAACCCTTATGATTTCTTCAACACACACTCCCATGGCCTGTTAGAAAACTAAAAAAATGCATTTAATATATCTTTTCATATTGATTTATGTATTTAGACCACAAAGCACAGAAAGGTAGGTGTGTCTCCATTCTGTTTCTATAATGCTATCTTTCCCTGCTTAAAGATAGAACATAATTAAATGTTACCATAAAATCCCCATAAACTGGTTAACACAGAGATGAAGGAATTAACTTTTATTAAAACTGGCCAAGGACTGGTTTTTTGGCATTAATTTCTGCACAGTTTACAAAGTGATTTTGTAGAGAACGAAGCACAGCCAAGTGGGAATCGTAACAATCAAACTCTGGATCCTTTCATTGATTTATGTGTGGGACACCATGCCTGGTACCATGGAGAACAGGATGGTGAATCAGAAACTAACTGACCACAACGAAGTTAAGTTCAGAAGTAAGTAATGGGACACACTGCTATACAGACACATTGTTAAAAAGTATCTGAGATTAGAATAAATAAGGCACAAGGGAACTGGTAAATGGCATGCACGCACATGTGTGTACGTATATGTGTAGGGGGAAGGAGGGTGTCAGGGTCAGGAACATCTTTGGGGAAGAAATACTTGAGAAGGGCTTTGCAGATGTAAAGTCCTTGGACAGTGAGTGACAAATGGGAAGAAGAAGAATGGGGGCAGCATACTGTAGCCTGGGTGTAGAGCTGATGACCACTCTGGTCTGGCTGAATGGCACTGTGCTTGAAGGAGACAGTGGTGAATCCTAAGAAGTAAAGGATGGCTGGTGTTACAGATGAGATCTCATCTGCATGGTGGGCATTAGGGCTCCCAAGGAAATATCTGAGCAGGAAAGTGATGCCATCACCTGTGTGCTTCAGGAAGACCATGTGAGGCTGACTGGAAAGAACAGCAGAAAGGAGGCCTTTCTGGGAGCTATCCCAACAGTTCAGGCAGGAGGAAACTTGGAAGGAGGCATTGAGGTGAGACTATAGGTTAGAGAAATACTACAGAAATAATTTACCAAACAATTAAGTCAATGAGACTTGATAACTGACTGGACATGGAGGCAGAAGAAAGAGAGGAATCAAAGATGAGCTAGGGTCTGAGGTCTGGTACCATGAATGAAACTAGGGAAAATGAGAGAAGAGTCCAGGACAGGTGCTCAGTTTGGACATATGGGATTCACAGGCCTGCTGGGTCACTGTGATAGAGAAGGCCACAGAAAAACAGGAAGGACCTAAGCTGAAACCGCAACTTCATCAGCTACCAGCTGGCTTTGCTCAGTCCAGGCTCAAGTCTCAAAGTGGGCAACTCTACAAGCAAAGCTCAACAGACCAGAGGGCCCTCGGCCACGACGCATGAGAGCTGGCTCGACTGCACACATGCTGTCATGGACCCCAGGCTGAAGTTAAGCCTAGACCNAAACCTTTTCTAATAAACAGAAGAGCAGATAGCATTTCTTATGGTAGTCAACCCTTATGATTTCTTCAACACACAAACTCCCATGGCCTGTTAGAAAACTAAAAAATGCATTTAATATATCTTTTCATATTGATTTATGTATTTAGACCACAAAGCACAGAAAGGTAGGTGTGTCTCCATTCTGTTTCTATAATGCTATCTTTCCCTGCTTAAAGATAGAACATAATTAAATGTTACCATAAAATCCCCATAAACTGGTTAACACAGAGATGAAGGAATTAACTTTTATTAAAACTGGCCAAGGACTGGTTTTTTGGCATTAATTTCTGCACAGTTTACAAAGGGATTTTGTAGAGAACGAAGCACAGCCGAGTGGGAATCTTAACAATCAAACTCTGGATCCTTTCATTGATTTATGTGTGGGACACCATGCCTGGTACCATGGAGAACAGAATCAGAAACTAACTGACCACAAAGAAGTTAAGTTCAGAAGTAAGTAATGGGACACACTGCTATACAGACACATTGTTAAAAAGTATCTGAGATTAGAATAAATAAGGCACAAGGGAACTGGTAAATGGCATGCACGCACATGTGTGTACGTATATGTGTAGGGGGAAGGAGGGTGTCAGGGTCAGGAACATCTTTGGGGAAGAAATACTTGAGAAGGGCTTTGCAGATGTAAAGTCCTTGGACAGTGAGTGACAAATGGGAAGAAGAAGAATGGGGGCAGCATACTGTAGCCTGGGTGTAGAGCTGATGACCACTCTGGTCTGGCTGAATGGCACTGTGCTTGAAGGAGACAGTGGTGAATCCTAAGAAGTAAAGGATGGCTGGTGTTACAGATGAGATCTCATCTGCATGGTGGGCATTAGGGCTCCAAAGGAAATATCTGAGCAGGAAAGTGATGCCATCACCTGTGTGCTTCAGGAAGACCATGTGAGGCTGACTGGAAAGAACAGCAGAAAGGAGGCCTTTCTGGGAGCTATCCCAACAGTTCAGGCAGGAGGAAACTTGGAAGGAGGCATTGAGGTGAGACTATAGGTTAGAGAAATACTACAGAAATAATTTACCAAACAATTAAGTCAATGAGACTTGATAACTGACTGGACATGGAGGCAGAAGAAAGAGAGGAATCAAAGATGAGCTAGGGTCTGAGGTCTGGTACCATGAATGAAACTAGGGAAAATGAGAGAAGAGTCCAGGACAGGTGCTCAGTTTGGACATATGGGATTCACAGGCCTGCTGGGTCACTGTGATAGAGAAGGCCACAGAAAACCAGGAAGGACCTAAGCTGAAACCGCAACTTCATCAGCTACCAGCTGGCTTTGCTCAGTCCAGGCTCAAGTCTCAAAGTGGGCAACTCTACAAGCAGAGCTCAACAGACCAGAGGGCCCTCGGCCACGACGCATGAGAGCTGGCTCGACTGCACACATGCTGTCATGGACCCCAGGCTGAAGTTAAGCCTAGACCTGGGGGTTATCTCTGTGGAAAAAATGGAGGCCACGACCATCTGCAGGCTCCTATTTTCCCAAAGCACTGCCACTAAGCTAAACAAGGACTGCATTTTCTGTCGCCCAGGGAGACAAAACATCTATAAATGCTGTTGCACCTTTTCTTGATAGAACTCAGATTTCAGTAAGGATGAGTTATCTTTACTTTTTGCTATTATGCATGTTTATCAAAGGACAAAAATATATTTGTAAGGCAAAAACAAAAATTTCTGCGTGCTTATAATAGACCTTGGCTGGTACAAGCAACAAGGCTGTCACTGGCAGTTCTCGGGATGACTGCTTTCTCTACAGAAGCGACTGAGCTGACTAGGGCCTTCACCTCTGCCAGTGAGCCATGAATGCGTGCATGCCACTGCATTTGGGTGTTTCAGTAGAAAGAGACATGACTGGAGTGCTACAAATAGAGCAATTAGGGAACAACATGCAAGATTAGTCTGCTCTGATCATCTGTGGATGTAAAACACACTAAATTACCTCACATACTGTACATAAAAGTGCCAACAAATTGCTACTGAAGATGACTTTCTTGACTGCTTTCTTTAGCAACAGACAATAATTAGAACTTCCTAACATGTCTGGGAGAATACCATCTAACTTTCTGATAGATGTTACTGTGCATAATAATAGAATCAGATACTGCAAATTAAAGTTTGGGGAGGTGAGGCTTTGATCAATTCATGCATCCTACCCTCTAAACCCAGACTCTCTATACTCTCTATACTTCAATAACCTCACTTTATTCCAGAAGCCTGAGACAAGTCTATAGGCAAGGGCTTTTATCCCCCCCAGCTTGATGCAAGTGTTACCCATTTTTCTCCCCCAAAATAACTGACCTCATTTTTAGCTACGTGGGTGAGTAGGTTCTAGGACGATGGCATGATTGATGACACACTGTCATGAAGTCAGGCCACCTAGCTTTCAAAATGCAGTAATGATCAGTGGTGCTGTCTTTGGCCCCCCACACAAATACAAATTTCTCTCCAGGCCAGTGGACACATGGCCAATCATCCTTTAGGATTATCAGAACACTGACCTCTGCTATTCTAACTTAAAATGCAGATACATGCTAAACATTATTTGGCCAAAACTCAGTGACTGTATAGTTTCTCTAGGGCTAGACATACAATGAGGTCACAGAACAAGAACAGGCCAGGAAACTGAGCAAGGTGGGTACTGGAATGCTTTGCAGACTGAGGGATCCAGCTGGGGCAAGGTGCTCAGCAAGAGGGCTGTGGAAAACTACCCTCTGAGGTTGGCAACTGTGCACCTTAGGCAATGTTCATATCTACAGTGTTGATGTCAAAGGGTTCCACTTTTTAATTAAACAAGAGCCCAATTGGTCATTTAGCCTCATGCATTTAAAATTAAGTTTCACAAGCTGTCCTCATTAGTTACCATCAGGAACAGTTCAAACATGCAGGGAATCTGAAGTGATTGCTACTTTGGACCCCTGAAGGCAACCCTATGGCAGCTTCTTTCATGTGGAGTGTTTTACTGCTCTTACTGTACAAGCTTCCACACTTATTTTGGATTCGGGAGCTGAACTGATGCACTAGCCCCAGAGGCTCAATCTCTTGGGGAGGCGGGGAGCTCTGCTCTCTTCTGTGGCCACAGGCTGCGATGTGACTGTCACCCACTGTGGCAGAGAAAGCCACTCACGGTCAGGAGAGGCAGGGCACCTGGCTTTCCTCAAATCTCCCATCTTTGTAGAAAAAAGCATTTACATCCTTCCTGCTGGAGGTACAAGGCAACAGCAAGTATCTGAATTAAAGGATCAGAAGTGTTCAGAGGAGCAAAGCAGAGGGGAACAAGTTCTGGAAGGGCCTCAGACCTCTGCCCTACCAACTTGTCTCCCAAGGTTCAACACTGCAGAATCTCCAGATATTATAAAGAAGCATCCTGGGGAAGATGGCTATATGGACAACATCAGCGTAATAAGCTAGATTTCCAATGGTCTGTACCAGTGAAGAAATGTTGTAAAGAAAAATGAAGCTCAAAGATTACATTTCACAACACAATTAACATTTGGGAACACTTTGTAAAACTCATAATATGGCAAAGTTCTGAGACAAAGTACCAAAAATACAGGGTTTATCATGAGAATGTAGTGAAGACTGTAAAAATGCTTTTATTATATTCAGATATGGTTTTTGTCCATTTCAAATTATTTATATTCATATTCATTTTAAAATGTGTGAAAAGCTGCACAGTAAACTTACAAGTCCTCTCCCCTCCCATTTTTTGTCCATGCTCACATTGCCTCAAGGAAGTTATCCGGTCATCATTTATCTTTTTATTTAGTTGGAGAATCCCATGGACAGAGGAACCTGGTGGGCTATAGCTCATGGGATCGCAAGAGTCAGACATGACTTAGCGACCAAACCACCACCACCAAGACTTGTTTATTCCCCCTTTCCCCAGAGTCCTTTCCTCATTCTCTATCTGCTGTGCTTCATATCAAAGTTCATAATACTTCTGGAACAACAGTTGTAAAACAGCTGTACTCCACACTTCTGCCTTATCAGTTGGTTTGGTTTGGGTTTTGAATCTACAGTCAGTAGGCAACATTTACTGGGATTTTTAACACTGATACAGTACTTGAAATATGATGTCTGGCCTCCATTTCATCTCTGGAAAGTTAATGTGATCATTTGTTGAATACTTCTTATGAGTCAGCTGAGCACTTTACAAACATTATATCATTTAATCTTCAAGGTAAAACTGAGTTACATATTATCCCTATTTTGCTGTTGAGAATACAGAAGCCAAAGAAGTTAAACAACTTGCAAAAGGTCACACACTGAGCAGGTGACACAGTCTGGATTCAAGCCAGGGCCTAATTGACTCCTAAACTCTCAAACCACTATGTTTCCAGAAAAAAACAGCAGATCATTTTATAAAGCCACACTTTAAAGAATTAGAAGATAATTTTTTAAGATAAGATAACTTCTCCTCAATCAGTATTAATTTTCTTCATGTGATTTATACCTAGCACTGGGCAAGCAAAAGCAAAGGCACTAAAGAGGAGTAGGAAAAGGAGGCAAAAGGGAAAGGATCATAGAGCTATAGACTAGGCAGAACCAAAAAAGGAAGGCACTCAAAAATGCATAAACACAAATGCAGCCCAACATGGACTAGAAAAAGTCAGCGTATCACTGCAGTCACTTTAAAAAGGTATGTTTAAATTGATATACATTTACTTAAATAAAGGTCAAAAATATGTACATACACCTCTCCTTTATTTTTGAAACACATAGGTACTGGCTTTACAGAAGTCTTTAATGGCTATGGGCTTCCCCCATGACTTGTTAGGTAAAGAATCTGCCTGCGGTGCAAGAGATGCAAGAGACATGGGTTCAATCCCTGGGTCCAGAAATGCCCTGGAGGAGGGCATGGCAACCCACTCCAGTATTTTTGCCTGGAGAATCCCCAAGGACACAGGAGCCTGGCAGGCTATAGTCCATGGGATCGCAAAGAGTTTAAACTGACTGAGTGACTAACACTTTATTGGCTATACAGAAGTCTCTTGTATGATGTGTTTGCTTAATATTTTTTATTTCTGTTTTTTTAATTGAGTATAGTTGGTTTTTAATGTATTAATTTCTGCTATATAGCAAAGTGATTGTTATAATATATATATATATACACACACACACATACACACACACTTTTTCCCATTCTTTTCAATTATGGTTTATCACAGGATATTGAGTACAGTTCCCTGGGCTATACAGTAGAATCTTGTTGTCCATCCATCCTATATATCATAGTTTGCATCTGCTAATCCCAAATCCCCACTCCATTCATCCCCCAGCTCCTCTCCCCCTCAGCTTAATATTTACATGTATAGCTATTAATACTCTAAACAACTCAGCAGTCTTTGTCTACCTGAGTGATTACTGCCTCACAGTACATTAGAAGTTGTGGACAAGATGTTCTCTCTGGATTTCTGAGGGCTGTTGATGCCTAGTGCCAACGTCCTCTATAGAAGACTTGTAGCAATGTGAGCCAGTGTCACTGACCCTTGTTGACACAACGTTCTACTGTTCTTTCCAGTCTTTTTATCAGTCTCAAATGGTACCATATTGTTGTTCTTTCCAGTCTTTTTATCAGTCTCAAATGGTACCATATTGTTTTAATAGTTTCATTTATAATTAAAAAAGGAAGAACTAAAAAAACAGAATGGCCATTTAGTTCATCTCATTGAATTTTAAGAAACCCTACAGGTATGAATTATCTTGATAATTCCTTATCTTCATTGATAAGGAAATAGGCTCAAAGCAGTTACAATATTTGCTCAAATTTAAGGACTAGCAAATAGCCAAACTAAAGTCAGCCATACTGACTTTTAGTCAGTTTTAAAAGCTCATAACTGTTTATTCCCAAATTAAAAGAAATAAATATTAAATGTATTTTATCTACAATGAAAGTATTTCATATCTCAAGAAGTCTTTACAATTCATCTAGAAATCTTCATATTAAAAAATCTAAATAAACTGAATAATGAAAGCAATCTACCATCATATTTAAAATGTTTTTACTACCTGTGATTGCCTCGTTCAAATATTTTATTCCAAAATAAATCATCTTTAAAATTATTAATCATCACTTCAGACATATCAGGTTCATAATTTGTTCATCTACCTGCAAATAACTAAGGCATATTTTAAGTCACTTATTCACACTTGCAAATGACTTTCTAGTTCACAGAATGTTTTTGGCACAGTTGATATTTCAAATGGACTTCAGGTAAGACTGTATGAAGGTCACTTTTTTTGCTACTGAAAAGTCTTTTCTGTTTCAAATATAACTCATTTCCCATTCCATAATTAATAAAAAAAAATTATTGCTGCCATGAAATGATTTTTACAGTCCACATAATGAAAACATAATCTCTTGTCCTAGACTGCTGAAAACAGAACAAAATGCCTAAAGTAGTGTAAGGGACGAGGATCTCAACTTGTATAATGAGAAATACACTAAGTGCAAACAACTCTTGCCTCTTCATCAGTGAATCATTTAAAGGTCCTAAATTTTAAAAAGAAAATAACCCAATTTTTTATAATAGTAAGAGTCTACTTCCCAAAGTCAACCTCATTTTAAATAAATCTTGCCCCTGGATTCTACTTCTTTCTTCCTGCCCTCCCCCCCACCCCCAAAAAAGTTAGCAGTACAATAATCAANTTGCTATACCCACTAGGGCACAACAAGCTGTGAAATTCTCCCCCCCTTTTTTTTTCCTGATTATTAATGTGTATGTAATTTTATAGTTTTAATTATACTTGTATTATTTTAGTAACTTTTTCCTTTGAAAGACTCCATGTGCTTAGAAATGCATCTACTTTTCTTTTTTACTTCATCAACTGAATATACAAAAGGTATTACTAATTCACAAGAGGCAAGGACATAGAAAGTTTGCTCAACATCATACAGCCAAAGCCTGACCAAGTTGGAGTTGGTGCTCTGTAGCTACATACCAACGGCCTGAGAAGGAGAGTAGTAGAGTGTGTAAACTCATCTAACCACAGTTATAAACCATGCAATAATGAATACGAACCAGTCTGTTTAAAAGTTTCTAATGTTTTTAGCAAGTAATTTGATATAAAGAATTATTTACCTAGCAAGTTGCATTATAATGGTAATTGTTTAGCTAAGGCAGAATGCATTTTTCCATTGAAACATGAACAATAAATAGTTTTGAGCATCTAAGACCAAAACAATTTCATAAAAGTAGTAAACAAAAGTAAGTTCAGTTCAGTTCAGTCGCTCAGTCGTGTCCAACTCTTTGCGACCCCATGAATCGCAGCACGCCAGGCCTCCCTGTCCATCACCAACTCCCGGAGTCCACCCAAACCCATGTCCATCCAGTTGGTGATGCCATCCAACCATCTCATCCTCTGTCATCCCCCTCTCCTGCCCTCAATCTTTCCCAGCATCAGGGTCTTTTCAAATGAGTCACCTCTTCGCATCAGGTGGCCAAAGTAAAGAGGGCTGCTAACAGATTTATCCAAGAGTCATAGGTGAGGGTATGCCAAGGTTGGAATTAAAAACCCATTAATTCTATTGAGATATATAGAAAGATTGGAAGTCAAGATTAATTCGTGCAAAAACACAGAGTCTCTGCCCTCAAGTAGCTCAGGGAAGCAGAAGAACCAAAGGAATTTGGAACTGATATTCTTTGGTGTTGCTTCTATGGAAAAGTGTATTCAGAGTTCTGATGAAGTAACTCATAGAGAATATTTTGGAAGATACACTATGCAGAGATATCAAACTGACATATTTTTCCTGTATGGACAGTCTGAGTTAGACACTTAACAACTGAGTTTCTTACTGCAGGTCTCAAAATAATAGTTCTTGTGAAAGTCCAATTGCGTTTTCCGATTCCTTTTGTGTTGCTTTTTAAAAAACTGACTTTTCTGCTTATTCTGTCATTGACAAATTGACAATAAGTGGGAAATTCCCATCACTGCATCAGTCTGAGATTCAAGGTATGATTCAATGAGACCATTTATTCTAGCAGATGTCACAAGAGATTTTCAAAACATTCTGCCAGTTATTCATAACAAAAGCGAGTATTTTCAATAACAGATAATACGTTTGGACTTATAAAGGCACACAAGTTGCCTAAAGAATAAAAAAAAACCACAATAAACCAAAGTAATGCAATATGAAGATAAGAATGTACCTAAAATGGTTGTTCTTAAGGCATAAATTATGTTTCCTCATATATAGTGAATTTTCATTAATTAAAATATTTCCTGAAATCACTATTTTATTATTGGTAGGGAGCACTTTTTCAAATCCAAGTTCTTTTCCAAAGAAAGCCACTGATAGTGCTTAATGCAGCTGTCTATCTAGACTCTGGTAATGTATCACATAACACACACCTAAAAAGTAGGTTTAGCTAAAACCTAGTTAATACAAAGTCATTTTACAGCTCATCCTTAACACTTACAGAACAATTCTGCATGTTTATTTATATACCAAAGTTTTCTAGGACAATTTTTTCCAGTTCATTATGTCTTATCTTTCCCAACTAGATTGTGAAATTAATCACTGCTTCCTCAAAGATGCAGACTCTGAATACTGAATCCAACACAGATGACAAAACTCCCCAGAAAAAATCATTTTTTGGCCATGAGGTCTAGCACTGAGTCCGATACAGATTAGGGGACAGATAAATCTTAACTGAATGGAACCAAAATGCATCATGTATCTTTTTAAAATAAGAGGCATATAACACAGAACACAGCTCTTCACACACAGTAGACCTTCAGCAAATACCTGAAGTGCCACTTGTATTCAGTCCCCTCACAGTACTCAGGACAAGAAGTAACTTCTAACTAATTTAGCCCGTTTCCCATTCAGTCGAGATGCCAAGTATCAGACAGCATGATGAATTTCACTGCACGTGGTTATTACTAGTTTTCACATTGACTGTTTATAATTCTCTTGAAGGTATAGAAACTTACAAGTGGGCTCAAGTGTGTACTTGGATCACAATGAGAATTCAATCAATATTGCATTATTAGCAATATAATTCGCTTTTTTGAAAATAATGCACTTACTGTATTAGCAAAGGGAAACAGCCAATCTCAATAAATTTTTAAACAACTGTATATGAGTGTATACATATGTAAGTTCTATAGAAATTTCCCCCCTTTGTGAAAGAGCAGGATTCATGTCAAAATCTCTTCACTTGATTTTTTAATTGCTTTTTACAAAAACAACACATATCCTGGAGCACAAATTTAAGTAAAATATCATCCTGCTGAACTACACTACAACTTCTAAACACTGGTTGGTTATGTGCTAAAAAAATTACAGTTAAATGAAAGTACCTATATTCTATGGTGAGAGGTGGATGGATGTGCTCCATTCATGGAAAAACAAGTTTCTTCAGAGGAATAACTCTCAGTTGTTAATTTCTTTGAAGACAAACCAAACCTCTGAGGATAAATAAGACCAAAACAAATGATAAGTGAGTCTTTATCATTTTAACAAGACCAGTTCCATCTAACCACCACTTAAACTCTTCTGTTTCTATCCAACTTCCAGAAAATTCTTGCCAAGGAAAAAAATGCAACAGAATGAGAATGCTTGCTGTGCTAAAGTGAAATATAAGTAACAGAAGGGCTCTAGAGAGCATCTGGTCCAACATCTTCATTTTATAAGATGAGAAAACCAGAGCCCAGAGGAGTTAAATGACTTGCTCATGGGACACATACCAGCTTAGTAACATGGCCAGGTCTAGGACTAGAGACTCTTTGTTAAATTACTGTCTGTTGGTATACATCAAGTATCTTCCAAACTTTTCTTCGAGTCTTTCTTGCTTTTATAGTTTCCTGCCAATTACAAGTGTGAATTTCAGACAGAAAAGGCAGAAAAGAGTTTATTTACAAGGTGCATTTTAGTTCATAAATGATTACACTAGCATTTTCTTCATACAGTGCCTAGCAAAGACGCTGTACATAATGACCACAGTTAGAATTACAAATACCATAGTAGTATACACATTTAAACTGTATGCTTTACATTTTCAAGTGCATAATACTATCAGTTTTTACCTTTTAAAGGTAACAGTTTATTAAGCTGTTTACCCAAACCTCCTACACATGATGGTTAGTGGTGTTAACATGCCTCAAGTACTGCATCCCTAAGGAAGGTCCAACTTCCCTATTTTAAAAATACCCTTAGTTGACTTATTTTGATCAATTCTCTTCTTTAAAGGCAATCTCTTGCAAACCATCCACTTCATAATATTTTTTGTTTGGTAGTTTTCTTTCCTGAAATATCCTATTCAGGTCCATAATCATATTGACTAAGATCACAGAAAACAAGCCAATAATTTGCCTGGGACATAGCAGATGCTACAGAAAGCATCATTAAGTATCACAACATAAGAATAAAAATGACTTGATGTATTAAAGCCGGCCCTAAGCCAGGTCTTGTTTTAACTGCTTTACATATATTAGCCCATTTAGTCCTCAAAACAACCATATGAGGTTTTGTCATTCTGTTGTACAGATGAGCAGAACAAGATCCAGTGAGGTCAGATAATTTACCGAGTTAGACACCTTGCAAACAGAAGAGCCAGAACTGAACTATGACACTGGCTGCTAATTACGACACTCACTGCCTTATAAGGATACTTTTCAAGGGCTTTTGCTCAGTGTGTGGGTGAAATCCCAAAGGCTTTCCCTGGGCTAAACTACACTGGTTCACCTTGAACTAGAGTGGGGGTAAATAGGTACCTTAAAAACTATATGGTCTATTCCCTTCCATCTCACTTTCCAAAATTAAACTAAAGAAAACAAAGTTATTTAAGATGAAGACGAAGGAGAATCAAGAGTCTCAAAAGAGAACCCAAATCTCCTATTGTTAGGATTTGGGATAGAAGGGAAAACAGGACTGATTATATACAGGAATGCTTTTGAAACCATTTTTTTTTTCTTAAAAAGCAAACCAAAAAACCCTGAGAACTCTGGGAACCCTGAATTGAAATATATCTTAGATCAATGCAATCCAAACCCTGTACCTTTAAAAGTAGGAAGCTGTAACCCAAATATTAAATGGTTTGTCAAGGTTATATGGTTTAATGGCAGATCTTCTAATTCCTAGCTTAGGGTGCTTTTCACCTCCTTNGAGAACTCTGGGAACCTTGAATTGAAATATATCTTAGATCAATGCAATCCAAACCCTGTACCTTTAAAAGTAGGAAGCTGTAACCCAAATATTAAATGGTTTGTCAAGGTTATATGGTTTAATGGCAGATCTTCTAATTCCTAGCTTAGGGTGCTTTTCACCTCCTTTTCATGTTTGCAATTAAAGAGAGAGCTTACAGTGGACCAGAATTCCAGATACCACCTATCCAGTGTTTTAAAAGTCTATTTGTAATGGGCTGTGCATGCCCGTAAAACACTGTATTCAAAGTTCTAGGTCAGCCCCCAAAGCCTGCACAATATGCTGATAGCCCACCTTCAACCTCACATTTTACCTTTTGTATTCATACATAATATCATTTTTATGACAAAAATGCACATCTGCTCTAAATTCAACCTACAATACTAGGTGCCAATTTCTATATTCTACATAAGTGGCTCTTGAAAGGGNCATCTTCTGCTTCTCAGGTGAGTTTGCACCCCATCCCTTAAATCATTGCTTCTTCCTGACGTCACTGACCCACATCAAATCTACTTGTTCTTCCCAACCACTCCCCCTTCCCTGGGGTGGATCTTGCATCAAAATTTTGGGTCTAAAGACTTAAAAGGAGACTAATCATCATTCAAAGACTTCCTTTGGATGATATTTTTATGAGGAAACAGGGTGACGTATTGTATGATGGATGTCGTCTAGTCAGTGCATGAAATGTGTTCCCTGCTTCCCAAAGAAAACCTCTAATTTCTCCACTGAAGGATATTTATTAAACGCCCATCTGTGTGTGCATTCTGCACTATAAGCTTGACAGGTGCATGCTCTTTCCCCTAAGAGTTTACAAGGTGGGGCAAGACACAGGCAATTGATCCTTCCTGTCTTCTGATGATTTCACAAGAGAGTAAAGGAAATAGATTACACTTGGTAGATTTTGTTTTCTGTGTATTTTCAAGTTTACCTCTAAATTTGATAAATAAACTGAGACATGGAGTCACATAGAAAATCTTGAGCTTTAATTACAAGTGCTTTGCTTTCATTTAAAGTCACTTTGCTACTTCATAAATACCAATGCTTTTTGTAAATAATTTTCATATCTAGATACTAGCTATTAAAATAGAACTTTGTGAACATATTGGGCTTTTAAGCATTATATTGTTTTGTGATATAGTCACTGATATTCTTATGTTCCTTCTTTTTGTTGATTTTGCCATTTTTACATTATTTTTAGTAAGAAGACTATATTTAGGCTACTGCCCTTCAATTTGAAGGGACCATATTATATGAAAAAACTGATAGAATTTTTGAAATTGCAAATATTTTGTTAAGAGCAACAGATTAATGTGTGTGCAAGCCACATATGTCTTTCTACTGTCCTGAATTTTAAGTTGGATAATATGCTATTGTTTGTTATCTTGCCATAATTAAAAATTACAAAAATAAAGAAGAATTGTTCAATGGTACGTTAATTAGAAAGTGCTTTCTGCAATTTGTAGTAAAATTTGAACTTTGTCCATAATCCTATGCAGGATTAGACTGTGAAACAAGACAGCTAAACCTATGAGTGCTCCCTCCTAAATATTTATAGAATTGGGAAGAAACCAGCAGGGACTTGAGAGTGCTGTCTCATGCCTTACCATCATGGAAATTAGCTCATCATGCTTTCAATTTCTGCCTTTTGTTTTCTTTGTGGTGTTTGTTTGTAAGAGAATAGAAAAAGTAAAGTGCAAATTTTTATAAATAAAAACTCAGTTTTAATGTACTAGCAAAATACCAATGGCTTTTTAAAATTTTTAATAATAATCAATAGAAGATATGTCAAATGGAAAGAAAACATTGATATTTCCTTTTCCCTTCCCTTTGGTTCAGTTCAGTTCAGTCGCTCAGTCATGTTCAACTTTAGGCTAATATAAAAGGAAAGAAACAAGAACTAATTTATTTTTTACTCTTATAGTCTTTTCTTTTTTGCATATTTCTCAGATCACATGTTTGATGAGTATTTTGGTACTGTGTATCTCATGTTTGTCATGATTAAAATGTTACTGAAATCCACCGTGAATAATGTCCCTTAAAATGTTGTCATTCAAATTATTATTAGTCATTTTTATGCTCCAGTGAAAGATTTCTTTTAAACTTGCTCCTGCACAACCAAGCATTGTTGGATAAAGAAATTACTTTGTTCCAGTAAAAGTTTATGCTATCCAGTCTTGGCTGGATCTTCACTGATTCTCTAAATTCCTTTCCTCATCAGGAGGGTGGTTATCTAGGATACTGATGCAAAGACATTATTCAGGGCACTTCTCCCAAAACTGTCCTATTTCTGCTCTACTCAGCCTCCACTGTACTTGGTCTTCTTCCAGTTCTGCAAATGATCTTGTCTCCTACTTGACTGAGGCATCCACCATGAGGTTTCTCAACTTAACTTTCCTAAACCTCAGTCTCAGTTTTCACACTTCATCACTTCTTTCAGTCCTGGCTGAGAAGGGTGCCAGCCTTCTGTTCTGAGCTCACACTTCACTTGTGCTCTTAAACATTGGCCATCCTCCCACCCCAGAATTTTCCTCCATTGATTATAATCACTCTCTTAGATCATGTGTTACATCCTCTCCTCCAAAATTTTTATCCTATATCTTACAAATATGTGACCTTCACTAACACCACCTCCCTTCTATCCTTCTATTGGCTAAATCACTAAGAAACTGTTTGAAGGGAATTTCTTGTGGCTTCTATTTTTTCCACTTTCAATTTTCTGCCCTTGAGTACAACTAAAATGATTCTGAAGATTGTGCTCTTTGCCCTCAAAACCCTAACTCTTTTTGCCAACAAAGTTTTCCGTTATAAATGTGCCTTTTACTTGTAAATTGCAATGCCTCAATCCAGATTTCCAGTGCAGGATAGAAACCATTGTCTCCCGCCCTTTTGGATACATAGAAATGCAAATTATTTATTTGTGAAAAGGAAGCATTTCACCTGCTAGCCCCACCACCTTGGTGGCTCTACCTGCTGGGAAATTGAGGTAGGAAATGAGGCCTCTGCTTCCCCTGACAGTGGAGCATGCTCAAGTACAAAAGTAAACAGCAGAAATCCAAAGAAACTTTTAAATTACCTTTTCAGAAAGAAGTCAGCCTGAATCTTTCATGATTATGAAAGCTTTGTAACTTTCTAAAGCTATTTTAATATTAGCCCATAATGTCTAGTAGTGAATTCCTGACAAAGAATAGCAAAGGTAGCAAGGGAAAGAGAGAACCAGGAGCACTCTTTTCTCATTCTTAGATGCCGAGGGAGGAGGTGGGAAAAGTGAAGATAAAAATTCCACAAGGCACGCTGGTTAGGGGAGGAGGGTGGTGTTTGTTTTAAAAGGCATGTTAGAAAGAGGCAGGTGGCAAAGGAGGGAAAGAGTGCAGTGGAATAAACTTGTCCTGGGAGAGGATGCTAGGGCTGAATAACAGTTCCTCTCAGGATTGCAGAATTGGCTGTGCCCCACCTCTAGCACATTCTCTGAATATGCAAATCATCCCTCTGCCTTTAGCAGCCCAGCCAAATAGTTACCTGTAGAGCCTTTTCTGAAAGTATCCTGATGATAGTACCTGCCTCCAGAGAGGATTGTTTCTGCTTTAGTGTTTTATTGAGACACTAACACTTTCTACCCCAAGGTGCAGATATATAGTGTGTGAGCCTTTTCTCCTTGAAAATCGGATGCATGTCGTGGTCATGATGATAGCCTCTGCAGTGCCTCGGACTACTAAAGTGTCTCCCACACTAGAAAAATGCCAACAGTCGTGAATCCTTCTTTTAACCTTTGTAAGAGTTTGGCTTCCAACAATGAAAAATGGGAATCGGTAATGTTGGGCGGTAATTAGAAAAAGATGGGACTAGAGGTTCAGTGTGGAAAAGTGAGGTAATGTATGGCAGAGCAGAGTAGAGGTTTCTGCCATGTATCCTCCTAAGAGAGAAAGACCTCAGATCTCATCTCTACCATGACCTATCTCTATTCCTCTGTGAGGGAGGGGACCAATGTGAACAGAACTGGCTGCATGTCTTTGGGCATGAACTCATCATATCCAGAGCTAAGGCTATAAAATCTGTATGTTGGAGATGAAACTCAAGTTTGTCAAACAGTTTAAATAAGGGTTGTCTACATTTTTTCCATCTGAAGCATCCAGGTTGCTCTGTCTTTTGAAACACCATAGAATCATGCAAATTTAACAACTTTGTAAAATCAGAAAGTCATTAAACATCTGGAAAGTGTAATTGACATGATTCCAAGTACATATATGCATAGCCCTTGAAGTAAGCAGTCCTGTATGTCTCATGACCTTGCATCTAACCATGGAACCAACCAGCCCTGCTGAGGGCCTGACACAGATGTAGCCAATCCATCAGCTGACTATTGACCCATAAACTATAATAATACCAATCATATTTTTTCCCTAGAAATTTGGGATTCAGAAAACAAGTGAGCCAGGAGAATAGCTGCCTTCATCCTGATGTTTTCTGGGTTCTTATTCTCCCCATGAAGGCAGAATATATATTTCACTTTTTATTGATCCATGAGATTTTAAAAAATTAAATATATTTGACATATAACATTGTGTTAATTTAAGGTATATAATGTATTACTTTTATACACATATTATGATTGTTATTGTAGCTATATTTATCACATTACATAATTATACAATAAGCTATTATTGTCTATATTCATTATACAGTATATTAGATCTCCATTGCTAATTTGCCAATTATTGCAAGTTTGTAGCCTTAAACATCAATTGCATTGCTCCACTCACTATCCCCTGGTAAATCATTTTTCTCTGATTTTTAGAAATTTGACTTTTTAAGATCCCAAATTAAGTAATATATAATACTTATCTTTCTCCAACTTACCTTACTTAGTATAATGTGCTCAAGGTCCATCCATGTTTTTGCAAGTGGCAGGCTATCCTCCTTTCTCATGGTTGAATAATATCCTTCCATTGTGTATATATACATCTTTTTTTAATCCATACATCTGCTTGATGAACATTTAAGATGTTTCCATAGCTAGGCCATTGAGACTAATGCTGCAGTAAACATTGCAGTGCAGATATCAGTTTAAGAGATTTGTTACTTAAAATCACCCCAACCCATCCTTTTCCTATTTTTCCTTTAATGAGTCTTTGTTTCTTAAAAACAAAAGGTTTCACTAAAACATTATGCAAATATTTACAACAAAACAAAACATATATTATGACCATCATATTGGACTTGAAAAGAGCAGTCTAAAATTTTCTGAAGAGTAAAGAATAGAAAACAAATGATCTGTCTAGATCCAAACATTACCAACCAAATTTGGGTAAAAGAGCTTTCCTTGGTGTGGCGTCAATTCCTCCCTACTCCCCACAAAGCCTTATATTCCTCAACTCTCAGTTTTCCTCCTTTGAAGTTGGGAGTAAGAGAAGAACTTTGAGAAGATAAGCAATATGATTCCTATTTCAGGGTAGAGTCATTTTACCATCCCATTGGTGTAGGAAGAAAATACAGTTATACTATTTTTAGAGACATCTGTGCTGATGTTTTAGGAACTAGACTAAAAAAACATAAAAGCAGAAGAATCTATCAGAGATATTAGTAGCCCTACAACTAAAGGGAAATAGATTTTAAAGTTTAAGATTCAGTAATTATTGTTGTAATAAAATATCTCAGAAGGAAAACCAGACTCCATCCAAAACTGTTACAGTGTTTTACATAAAATAGCTATATGCTGCTGCTAAGTTGCTTCAATCGTGTCTGACTCTGTTGGAACCCATAGACAGCAGCCCACCAAGGTCCCCCGACCCTGGGATTCTCAAGGCAAGAACACTGGAGTGGGTTGCCATTTCCTTCTCCAATCCATGAAAGTGAAGAGTGAAAGTGAAGTCGCTCAGTCGTGTCCGACTCTTAGCGACCCCATGGACTGCAGCCCACCAGGCTCCTCCATCCGTGAGATTCTCCAGGCAAGAGTACCGGAGTGGGGTGCCATTGCCTTCTCTGACTTTTTTGACAGTGCCCTGCAGCAAGTGGGATCTTAGTTCCCTCACCAGGGATCAGATCTGTGTCCCTACAATGGAAGTGCAGACTCTTAACCACTGGACCACTGGGGACATCCATAAAATACCTAGTTTTCAACAAAAAATTATGAGACAGCTAAAAATCCCAGAAAAGTATCCAAATTCAGGTAAATAAGTAGCCAATAGACAGGCTGAGTGAGCATATTGTTGAATTTAGCAGACAGCTAATCCAAGTGTCTACTATAAATATATTTAAAAACAGGAAAAATGACTTAATAAATGGGGACTCTGAATAGAGAAATAAAGATTATTAAAAAGGAACTAAATGGAGATTCTTGACAAGCTATCCAATCTGAAAAACCAAATTTTAAAATATTGAGAAAAAATGAACTGAGCCTCAAATTGGCAGGACAGCTGTGAATAACAGAAGGAAAGGAAGGCTAGAAGGACATATAAAAAATTTAAAGAAGCAATTGTCTAAAAAAAAAGAACCAATGGCCTAAAACTCCCCTAATTTCATAAAAATTTTAATCTATAGATCCAAGGAACACAGTAAATCCTGAGTAGAGTAAGCGTAAGGAGACCACACTAGCTACATCATAGACTGCGGGAAGACAAAGATGAGAAAGTTTTGAAGTAAAAATAGAATAACAACTCATCATGTACAAGGAAACCATAATAAAATTAACAGCTAACATATCAGAAATAAAGGAAACTGGAGGGAGGTAGAAAGACACATTCAAGGTACTGAAAGAAAAAATCCTGTCAATCAAGTTTTCTTTAGCAAAACTATCAAAAATGAAGGTGGCAGTCCTCATAAATGAACCTATATTAGAAATATGCTAATACTGACAAAATCTGTATGGCTACCACTTTTAAGTGAGGTCCAAAGCTAAAGAAGGCTGTCAGATGTAGGACACCTGGCAAGTCAATAATTTCCATTTGAAAACCAGTTCTTGATTCAGTGCTAACTCTGGAACATCAAATGATCACCACATTAAAATTCTGTTTAAAATATTAGATTTGAAGTTCTCCTAAAATAAATTTCGGGCAAATGTGACCTCATTATTTTTCTTAACTACAGAGTTCTCTATCTGCTTCATAGAGGTGGCAGTAAGCTGACCAGAACACTAGAGGAAGAGAAAATAAGAGCAAGAACTGTCTTCCTATCCTGTTCTCTGACCATGGCAGCCAGCCCTTTCCATCTCTCTGGGTCACTGTTTCCTTTATATGGTAAATCAGTTAACTATCATCACGGTTGGTTATAACTTCTATGCATCTCTGAGGTTGAGCTCTGAGGGAATAAGTCAACAGAACCTGCTAGCATCATCTTGGTACAAGCTAGACGTCAAGAACTGGCATAATTTTTTTAGAGTTTACTAGATTTTTAAAATATGAAAAAAAAAGATGAAAGTAGATGGAAAAAGAGCAGTTGACAAGATTCAATACCCATTCATGGTGAAAATGCTAAAAAAAAAACCAAAAAACACCATTTGTGAAGAAGGAAACTTCTTCAGTATGATAAAGTACATCTATGAAGAGTCCACAGGTAGCATCACATTTATGGTACTGGTGAATGATTTCCCCCTAAGACTGAGAATAAAATGATGTCCACTCTCATGTCTTCTGTTAAACACTTCATTGGAGGTTTTAGTCATTGTAGAAAAGAAAGAAATATAAAAGCATATGAATTGGAAAGGAAAAATTAAAGGTGTCTTTATTCACAGATGACATGATTCTGTGCATGAAAATCCTAACAAATATACCAAAAAAAAAAAAAACCCCAATACTAGAAGTGATAAATAAATTATCAAGGTCACAAGATATAAGACAAATATACAAATATCAGTTGAATTTTTATGTGCTAAAAAAGTGAGAAGCGACGTGAAAGTGTTAGTTGCTCAGTTGTGTCTGACTCTGCGACACCGTGAACTGAGGCCTGCTAGGCATCTCTGTCCATGGAATTCTCCAGGCAAGCATATTGGAGTAGGAAGCCATTCCCTTCTCCAGGGGATCTTCCCAACCCAGGGATCAAAACCAGGTTTCCTACACTGAAGGCAGATCATTAACATCTGAGCCCCCAGGGAAGCCCTAAGAACTAGCAATTTGAAAATGAACTTAAGAAAATTATTCCATTTATGAGAACATGAAAAAAATACAACACTTAGAAATAAATTTGAGGACTTCCCTGGTGGCCCAGTGGTTAGGAATTTGCCTACTAGTTCTGGGAGCACTGTGGTAAGATTCCCCATACCACAGGGCAAATAAGCCTGTGTGCTACAACTACCGAAGCCCACACATCCTGAAACCCACGCTCTTCAACAAGAGGAGCAACTGCAGTGAAAAGCCTGTGCCTCCTGGCTAGAGAGTAGCCCTTGCCCGCCTCAACTAGAGAAAACCCATGTGCAGCAATAAAGACCCAGTGCAGCCCCCGAAATTAATCAATTAAAAAAAGAAAGAAATATTAGAAAAGAAGAATAAGACCTCTATTGATCACATTGGTTTAGTTGCCAAGTCGTGTCCGAATCTTGCAACCCCATGGACTGTAGCCTTCCAGGATCCTCCATCCATGGGATTCTCCAGGCAAGAACATTGGAGTGGGTTGCCATTTCCTTCTTGATCACATTGGTGATCCCTATTAAAATCCCAGCAAACTTTTTGTAGAAATCATGAGCCAGTCTTAAAATGGACAAACATAGGAACAAGAATATCAAACAACAACAAAGTAGGAGAAATTATAACATCAAATTAGATCAGTGAAGTAGAGTAGAAGGCATAGAAATAATTCCTTACATTGGTGGTGAATTAATTTTTGACAAAGATGCCAACATAATTCAGTGGGGGAAAGGATGTCTTTTCAAAGAATGCCACTGGGATAATTGGACATTTATGTGCAAAATAATGAACTTACACTCAATTCATATCTTAGAGAAAAAAATGCATTATTGAGCTAACTAAAATTACGACTTGTGTAAGAATTGTTAGTTCTGTAAACACTAAAATTATGACTTCTATAAGAAGACATAGTGCAAAATCTGTGTACCTACTTTAAGCAAGGATTTCTTAGCTATGACACTGTATCGTGATCTAGAAAAAAGAAATTGGACTTTCTTGGATAAACTGGACTTTATAAAAAATAGTTTTGTTCTTCAAGAGAACAAAGAAAATGAAAAAAGTGACAGACTGGGAAAAAATATTTGTAAAGCATAATCTTACAAAGGTCTTGCATCAGGATATATAAAGAAACTTTTAAATATCAAAATAAGGCAAAATCAGTTTTATAAATGGACAAAATATTTGACTAGCTGTTTCACCAAAAGGTTATCCAAATGGTTAATAATCAAATGAAAAGTGCTCAACATCATTGATCATTGGGGAAATGCACATTAAAACTTCAGTATAATGCCCTATACAACTACTGGAATAAGTATAAGGCAAAAGATCGACAATACTAAGTGATGACAAGGATGTGGAAAAACTAGTTTTTATAAGTTGCTGGTTGCTATAGCCAATTTGGGCTTCCCTGGTGGCTCAATGGTAAAGAAACCACCTATAATGTGGGAACTGCAGGAGACCTGGTTTTGATCCCTGGGTCGGGAAGATCCCCTGGAGGAGGGCACTGCAACCCACTCCAGTATTCTTGCATGGAGAATCCCATGGACAGNAGCCAGTTTGGGCTTCTCTGGTGGCTCAATGGTAAAGAAACCACCTATAATGTGGGAACTGCAGGAGACCTGGTTTTGATCCCTAGGTCGGGAAGATCCCCTGGAGGAGGGCACTGCAACCCACTCCAGTATTCTTGCATGGAGAATCCCATGGACAGAGGAGCCTGGTGGGCTACAGTCCACCGGCTCACAAAGAGTTGGCCACAACTGAAGCGACTTAGCACGCATGCACAATTATGTACCCACTTTCGAGAACTGTTTGGCAGTTTCTTTAAAATATAAATACAAGCTTACCATATGATCCAGCAATTCTACCTTTAGAAATCTCAAGAGAAAAAATATATATATGTCTAAACAATGGACTTTTTACATGAATTACTATAGTAGTGTTTGTAATAGGAAAAATCTGAAATAATTCAAATGCCTGTTAAATAATGATTAGATAAAATGCTATGCAATGGAACTTCCCTGGTGGCCCAGTGGTTAAGAATCTTCCTGCCAATGCAGGGGACATAGGTTCAATCTGTGGTCCTGGAATATTCCACATGCTTCAGGGCAACTAAGCCTCCACTGCAGAGCCTGTGCCCTGCAACAAGAGGAGCCACCGCAATGAAAGCCGGCACAGCACAACCAAGAGTAGCCCCCACTCTCCACAACTAGAGAAAGCCCATGCACAGCACCAAACACCATGCATAGCCAAAAACAAATATTTTTTAAAGGACTGCACAGTGTAATACTGCTGCTGCTGCTAAGTTGCTTCAGTCGTGTCCGACTCTGTGCGACCCAGTAGACGGCAGCCCACCAGGCTTCCCTGTCCCTGGGATTCTCCAGGCAAGAACACTGGAGTGGGTTGCCATTTCCTTCTCCAATGCATGAAAGTGAAAAGGGAAAGTGAAGTCGCTCAGTCGTGTCCACCTCTTAGTGACCCCATGGACTGCAGCCCACCAGGCTCCTCCGCCCATGGTATTTTCCAGGCAAGAGTACTGGAGTGGGGTGCCATTGCCTTCTCCTTAACAATAAAAATAATGAACTACTGATTCATGTTATAATATGAATTTATTATGCTAAGAGGAAAATAGCCACAAAAGATACATACATTGTGATACCCTCTATTTGAAACTTCTAAAAAAGGAAAATAGAGATAGAAAGCAGCAGACCAATGATTATCCTGGGCTGGAATGAGAATATTGANCCTTAACAATAAAAATAATGAACTACTGATTCATGTTATAATATGAATTTATTATGCTAAGAGGAAAATAGCCACAAAAGATACATACATTGTGATACCCTCTATTTGAAACTTCTAAAAAAGGAAAATAGAGATAGAAAGCAGCAGACCAATGATTATCCTGGGCTGGAATGAGAATATTGAATGCAAGTGATTATGACAGAACTTTTCAGGTGATTGAAATGTTCTACAACTAAATGGTGGTGATGGTTGCACAACTGTATATTTACTAAAAATAATTGCATTGTACACTTATAATGGATGTATATTTATGGAGTATCAATTAGATACTAATAAAGCTATTATTACAAATAAAAACCTTTAAAAATAGCATGAGCACATTGTTTTAAAACTCTCATTTATGAACACTTAGTAAATTTGCAGACAATTTTTAACATGATTGAAAATCTTCCAAATGCATTTCAGTGGATTTAGACCCAATATGTTAAATGTTAAATAAAAAAAAAAACTTTGCTAGGAAAACTGATTGATATCGGTGAAGTCAGAAAATTACTAGACTAGAAAAATACTAAGCTACAACCTTTGTATAATTAGTGGATGAACTTAAATTTGAATATCATAATTGAGTACATGAAACTAATTTTGCGCTTCTTCCATATCTCTTTGTGGCATCTAATTTAAGTACAATAGTCCTTATATCTAAGTATGGGGATAAACTGACCTTAGACTTTGAACCCTCTATGATCAGGTATTAAGCCAAGATTTTCAAGGTAATACAGCATTTTCTATCACATAACTCTCACTAAAGTTTAGTAAAATTATCAGCACTATATACATTTAAAAATTTTTTTGTATTTATGGATTTCTCTGTATGTTTTATAATTTATGTAATATTACTATAACATTATACTTAAAGAATTCATAATATTAGTTTTTAAATATGTGCTGCTGCTAAGTCACTTCAGTCGTGTCCGACTCTGTGCGACCCCATAGACAGCAGCCCACCAGGTTCCCCCATCCCTGGGATTCTCCAGGCAAGAACACTGGAGTGGGTTGCTGTTTTTCCTTCTCCATTCATGAAAATGAAAAGTGAAGGCTAAGTCGCTCAGTCATGTCCAACTCTTAGCAACCCCATGGACTGCAGCCTACCAAGCTCCTCCATCCATGGGATTTTCCAGGCAAGAGTACTGAAGTGGGGTGCCATTGCCTTCTCCATTAAGTATGTGCTAAAAAATGCTTATTAATAGAGATATGTATAGGAGAATGTTTAGAGACCTTAGTTTCCTGTTTTGGATTGGTTTGGTTTGGTTTTTTAGTTTTCCTTTCCTCTCTGCCCCAGGTAGCAGAAATAAGTTGTTGGAAGATGACATTCAAATCTAAATTTTTGATGTTTTGTCTTGAAGATCACTTGGATCATTTGTTTGCAATAAATCACATTTAAGTCTCTAACATCATCAGAGATGTGATCATTATTGTGATCCAAATCAAGAGAGGTTAGTGAAGTCTTGAGTGATATTAGGACCAGTAGTATTCTTTTGTCACATGCCAGTGGTGTGAAAGTAAAACATAGAAAGAAAGGAAATTGCTGTAGAGAATTTGAAATATGAAAAAAACATTCCACCCTCGCAGAATTAATACATGTTTATGATCAATAGAAAATCTGACTTCAAAATCCCAGATTTTCAATGATCTACTGTTTGACCTTGGAAATGCCACATATTTTCCACTACCTCTGCCTCACAACTAGAAAATGAGGTTTAGTATACTTCTCCATTCTCACAAGTGTTAATTATTAACTTTCAAAATTAAAAATGTAAAATATGTAAATTTCTGAACTTTTAGTATGAATTTGCTACTGTATCTATAGTTGACCTTAAATATAAGGTTCTTTGACATCTGAGGGTTTATCTCAGAGAAGGCCTCTTCCTTTTTACTTTTTAATCAATTTTTCTTTTTGCATCCTTCCTCCTATTTTTTACTATTAGGTAAAAATATCCATTTAAAATGTTTATAGGGAAAGAATATTAGGGGCAAATTTTGCATTTATATGAAGAGTTTTCGTTCTTGCATTTATAAATAACTACTTTATCTGTGCTACTCTCTTGCAATATTATTTGACTATTGAGAAGATAACTTTAGGGATTTTTGCATTTAATCCCCAATATGTACATGCTGTAATTATTTTTTATATTTTTGAAATTGAGTAAGAACCTCTTGACCACCATTTCTGTGTTTTGAAAGCTAACGAATTGTGTTTGGTACAGTTGGTGGAAGGGTGTTAAGCTCAAAGTCAGGAGATCTGGTTGGGGGGGGTCTAGCCTTCATATGCTCCCTGCTTCTTTACGTCTTGGATAAAGCGTTTAATCTCCCTGGCTCTGTGTTTACCGATCTGTAAAATCTATCAGTCAGACTAAAATCTTTTCCAGGCTTATGTTAATTCATGTATAAAAAGACACACTGCATTATATCATTCTAAATCATGGCCTTGTTTTCCTTGAAAGAAATTTACCAAAAATTTTTCTCACTTTGCTGTAGCCCTTAAATGTATTTCCACAACGCTGTTTTCATTTTTCCATAAACTGTTTTAAATAGACTCCTTTCTTTTCCCCTATTCGAGATCCATCTCTTTCCTTAGCTCCCACTTCTATCTTGCCTTCCTTTATTTCCCTCTAGGACCTTACCTTATTTTAACAAGGGAGCAGCTGTTTGCTAAAAAAAAAAAAAAAAAAAACATGCCAGAGGTCCCCTGATCTGTACTGAGGAGTTCTATTCCCTGAGGGGGAACAGAACTGAGCAATTAGGTCCATGGGCTCTAGAGCCAGACTGCCTGGGTGTGCGTCTATTCCCTGCCATGCAGCAGCTGTTTGATCTTTGACCTCAGGTTCCTACTCTGTAACAAAGGAACAACAGTGTTACTAAACATTACTGTGATGACTGGACATCCCTGGTGGTTCAGACAGTAAAGAATATGCCTGCAATGTGGGAGACCGGGTTCGATCCCTGGGTCAGGAAGGTCCCCTGGAGAAGGGAATGACTACCCACTCCAGTATTCTTGCCTTGAGAATTCCGGGGTTGCAAAGAGTCGGACACGACTGAGTGACTAACACACACATTGTGAGGATTAAATGAATCAAAATAGATGAAGCACCTAGGATAGAGCCTGGTTAGGAGAAATTGCTCCTTAAATGTTGCCGATTTTGCATCCGACCCTCATAAAATGACAATCACTTCAGCTCGGTGTGGAAGAGGGAAGGGTAATACTGAGGCAGGGTGAGTAGAATGGCGTGTTCTAATAGTTCTTTTGCAACTCTTTGTCCCCTACTTATATCCTTCTGGGATGTAAATGTTAGGCAAAAGCATGATGAAGAGGAAGACTGCCATGATTTGTGGGTGATGTACCTTTCATTTAATTAACAGGAATGACTACCTGTGACAACATTTTCTTCAAGTAAATTATCTGTTTGAAATGTGATTTTTTTTTGTTTTCTGCCATAATCCAGAACTGGCATGCCATAATTATTATACTCTAAGACATCAAAGAAAAAAGCCCAGAATTGTCCTTTGGGCAGGCCTATTTATATAATACTCTATTTGAGAAAAAGCACCGGGGAAAAAAAAAACTGTTCTTAGCACAGAATGTTAATTGATGAAAACATTTCTTTGCTAACAATGTAAGAGAAGCAATCTGTTCTTAGCTCTTTCAAAGCACAAAACACATTTAGCCATCCATGAACAAAAGCCAATTATTTATTTTCAATCCTACCTTTAACAAGTCTTTGTTTTTGATAATGGGGTATTTTTTCCTATTCTCCATCAAAGCAAGTTTTTAATGTGTAACCGCTCTTTTAATAAGAAAAAGGCAGTCAGATCTAACAACAAGATTCTAATTTGGTGCAAAGTATACTTTCCACCTCAGTAGTAACCCTATGAGTTTTTTTAAGGTGGTGCTTATTCATTTTGATTAAGAAGTCACATGTCTAATATTCTGTAACTCAAATGTAACAAATGTCATGTAAAAATAAAACCATAAGAAAAGATTTTGACTAGAAAGAAGCCAAAATTCTATGCTATTTAGAAAATTATATTGCACATGATCAGTGAGCATGAGGGAGACTGAACCTAAATAAATCAACAAATATTTTACTCTTTCTCATACTCTTCTAGGATGGAAAGAAAACATGATAGTACACAGTATTGACAAAAAGTTATACTTAGTACATATATTTTTTCAGATCATAGGTATTGTGTTTGAAGCTGAAAAAGAACTATATCAACAAAAGAAGGAATTAAAATTCCCAAGCCATAGGATGTCACATAGCAAATATTTGCCTTTTAATAAAACATATTCAGAATATTTTTATTTTAAATACAGACAAGAAAAAGTCAGATATTGCATAATTATATAAGAAATTGATATATAATTCAATAACAAAAACCCCCAAATCATCTGATTAAAAAATAGGCAGAGGAACTGAATAGACATTTTTCAAAGAAGGACATTCACATGGCCAACAGGTACAGGAAAAGGTGATCAACATCACTAATCATATGAAAAATGCAAATCAAAAGTAGAATGAGCTATCACCTTACAACTATTAGAATGGCCATCATGAAAAAGACAACAGCGAACAAGTCCTGGCAGGGTGTGGGGGAAAATAGGACTCTTGCACACTGTTGGTAGGGATGTAAATTATGAAAAGCAGTATAGAGTTTCCTCAAGAAATTAAAAACAGAACTACCATATGATCGAGCAATTCCACTTCTAGGTATATATCTGAAGAAAATGAAATCACTATCTTGAAAAAATATCTGCTCTCCAATTTCATTGCAGCATTATTTACAATAGACAAGACATGGGAACAGCCTAAGTGTCTATCCTTCAATGAGTGAATAAAGAAGCTAAGGTATATGTAGGCTGCTGCTGCTGCTTCAGTCGTGTCCAACTCTGTGCGACACCGTAGACGGCAGCCTATCAGGCTTCTCCATCCCTGGGATTCTCCAGGCAAGAACACTGGAGTGGGTTGCCATTTCCCAATATAAAATATTATTCATCCATAAAAAAGAAGGAAATTTTGCTATTCAACAGATCTCTCAGGATATATAAGGCAACTAAATCTGAGCTTATTTTGCAACATTTTAATTAGATGCTTCTAATTTATATTTTTTGGTGTGATAGTTTAGAAGTGTTATAGTTAATATAATTAGTTCTGAGAATCTCTTAATTTTGCTTCTTATGTACTGTGCATTTATTTAAACTTTCATAATTCAATTTGGTGAATTGACAACTCTAGAAATGAAAATATCATTTTTACAAAGAGATAAAACATCCCATAAAAGAGATGTTGAAAACTACCCTAGTTTGTCCAGACTTGGGACTCACCTCTAGATTATAATGATACTTCGGATTCTCTTTCAGGCTCTCTTTCTATGAAATCTTGGTCTGTCTGCCTTTATAGCATATAAGGGGTGATTTTCATTGTAAAATGTGTTAGATTTATTTTTTAATAGACTGTTAAACAGCCATCAGATAGAAACAACTCATATGTGCATCCTGGAATAAGTCTATAGTTGTTTTGATTTGCATGATAATAGCTAACACATATCATTTACTGTGTGCCTGACACAGTTGTAAGCACTTCATATATATTATTTCATTTAATCTCTCTAAGAATGATATGAGGTAGGTATGCACTAATTTATCCTACATGTGTGCTAGGTTGCTTCAGTCGTGTTTGACTCTTTGCAAGCCCACGGACTGAAGCACACCAGGCTCCTCTGTCCATGAGAGTCTCCGGGCAAGAATACAAGAGTGGGTTGCTGTGCCCTCCTCCAGGGGATCTTCATGACCCAAGGATCAAACGCTCATCTCCTGCATTGGCAAGTGGGTTCTTTAACACTAGTGCTGCCTAGGAGGGTCAATTATCACCCAGTTTATAGTAAGTTATGGCACAGATAGTCACTTAACTTGTCCAGAATTGCTCAGCTACCAAGTGTCAGAGCTGGGATTTTAACCTTGGTATCCTGCTTCTAGAGTCTACACTTAAAGCAATATATTCATGAAAGATTTAGAATTGAGTTTCTAACTTCCAAATTATCTAGTTTTCTGATGAATCTTTATCTTTTTTCCTGTTTCATGGTTTCTGTTAATATTGAACATTAGGATGGAAATATGGAGTGTTATTTTAAAATAAACTTTATTGACATATTTACATTAAAAAGTATCTATTTCAAGTTTAGTGTGACAAGGTTTGACAAATCAGTCACGTATCTAAGCATCAACAGAATAATTTTCATCACCTCAACAATTTCTCTCACCACCCCTTCTGAGGCAACTATTGATCTGTTTTTTTTAGTCATTTTAGATGAATTTCTCATAAATGGAATCATACAGCATGTAGTCTTTCTGACTTCTTGCCTCAGCAGAGTGATTTGAAACTCAGCCATACTGTGTGTATCATTATTCACTCCTTTTTACTGAGTAGGATTTTTTATTATATGTATATACTACAATTTTTTAATCTCATTTACCTCTTGATGGACATTTGAGTTGTTTCAGTTTTTGGTTATGATGAGTAAGCTGCGATGAACATGTGTGTACAAGTCTTTATGTGTTTTGTTTCTCTTGGACTTGCTGGGCCCTATGGTAGTTTTATGTTTAGCTATTTAAGAAACTGCCAGTTTTCCAAAGTAGCTATACTGTTTTATAGCCCTGAAAGCAATGCATGAAGTTCTAGATGCTCTACAGTCTTGCCAACACTTGGTATTGTCAGTACAGTTGACCATTGAACAGCAAGTGTGAACTGCAAGGATCCATTTATAAGTAAACTTTTTTCAACTGTGTGTATCACAGTACTGTGCTACCTGCAGTTGCTTGAATCCACAGACACAGGATTTTCCAGGGTCAACTCAAAGTTACATGTAGATTTTCAACTGCTGATTTCAGATTCTTACATGCAGATTTCAACAGATAGTTGGTGCCCCTAACCCTTGAGTTGTTCAAGAGTCAACTGTATTTTGAAGTTTAGCCATTCTAATGTGTGTGTTATAGTATTTATTATGGTTTAAATTTGCATTTCCCTGATAACTAAATATATTGAACTTTTTTTTCATGTGTTTATTAGACATATCTATTCTTTTGTAAAGCATCTGTTCAAATAATTTGTTAAACTCGTTTTCTAAAGTATGCTAATTTCCAAATATTGAGGGATTTTTCAGCTTTTATCTGNTTATTATGGTTTAAATTTGCATTTCCCTGATAACTAAATATATTGAACTTTTTTTTCATGTGTTTATTAGACATATCTATTCTTTTGTAAAGCATCTGTTCAAATAATTTGTTAAACTTGTTTTCTAAAGTATGCTAATTTCCAAATATTGAGGGATTTTTCAGCTTTTATCTGATACTGATCTCTAATTTAATTCTGTTCAAAATTTGATTCTGTTCGGAGAACACACTCTATAAAATCTTAAACCCTATTAAGGTTTGAGACTTGTTTTGAGACCTAGAAATTGGTCTACCTTGCTTAATATTTCATTTGCACTTGTAGTGAATATACATTTTGCTGTTGTCTTAATGTTTTACAGATGTTAATTAGGTCAAGTTGTTTGATAGTGNAGACTCATGAACATGAAGTTCTCCATGTATTTTCAGTAAGTGTATTGTAGTACCTGGTTTGGAAAAACTGAGTAGAAAAACATTTGTACCCATCTGGTTGCAGATGTATTACAAAATTAATTTTAATATTTGTTGCATTGCTATAAAGATCAAAGTGCTCAAAACTATTGTAATTATTCATCATTTGTATTCAAAATTTTGTAAAGAAAGGAATCTAATTTTAGAAATGATACTTTTAAAAAATTAGTGTATGGACTTCTGGCTTTCTGTGAACCCGTTCATTTTTCTGTGATGGAACAAATATTAAGTTTGGAAATTTTTTCACAAAATGCTTCGTATTGATAAGAATCAAACAAGAATACTTGTTTCAAAAAAGTTCCAAGGGGGAAGTTGAATAGCTAGAACACGGAGGATTGTAGAGGCAGTGAAACTATTCTGTTTGATACTGCAGTGGATACATGTCATTATACATTTGTCCAGATCCATAGAATGTTCGACATCAAGAGTCAACCTTAATGTAATTATGTACTTTGGGTAATAATGGTGTGTCAACTGTAGGTTCATCAGTCATAACGAATGTACCATTCTGGTGGGGAATGTTGATAACAGCTATACACGTGTGGCACAGGGAACATAGGGGAAATCTTTGTGCTTTTCTCCAAAGCTTGCTATGAACCTAATGCTGCTCTAAAAAAGTAAAATCTTAAACAAAAAGTAATACAATTCCTAAGGCTCCTAAATTTCCATTCAGTATTGGGGGGGTGGGGTCCAGCACTCTTTTAAATATAAATACTGCAAGTGATTCACATCATCAGAGAAGTTTTAGGAAATGCTACTATAAAGAATACCTTCACATTAAAAAAAATCATACATGAAGTGATTTACTAAGCTTGAAAAACTTACCTGGTCCTATTGATATACTCCTACCATTGATGAGAGAATGTCATATTGAGTGAAGTAAGTCAGATAGAGAAGGAGAAACATCATATGACATCTCTTATATGTGGAATCTAAAAAGAAATGATACNAAAAAAATCATACATGAAGTGATTTACTAAGCTTGAAAAACTTACCTGGTCCTATTGATATACTCCTACCATTGATGAGAGAATGTCATATTGAGTGAAGTAAGTCAGATAGAGAAGGAGAAACATCATATGACATCTCTTATATGTGGAATCTAAAAAGAAATGATACAAATGAACTTACTGATAAAATAGAAACAAATTCACAGACTTAGAAAACAAACTTAGGGTTGCTGGAAGGGAAAGATGGGGGGAGGGGATAGTTAGGGAGTTTGAGATCTACATGTATACACTCCTATATTTAAAATGGATAATCAGCAAGGACCTACTGTATAGTACAGGAAACTTTATTCAATGTTATTTATGAACTAGCCTGGATGGGAGGGAAGTTTGGCGGAGAAGGGACACATGGATATTCATGGTTGAATTCCATTGCTGTCCACCTGAAACTATCACAACATTGTTAATTGGCTATACTCCAATATAAAAAAAAGTTTTTAAAAAAGAATGCTTCCACATTTTACAAAATCATATATGAAGCAATTTGAGTAAGCTCAAAAAACTTACCTAATTCTATTAATATACTCCCACCAATGATGAGGCCATTTCAATATTTATACATAGAATTTAATATTTGTACTTTAAAATGCTAAATATTAAAAAAATGTTATCAATTACTTACAGTGAATTTCTTTTGATATTTCAGTCACTGACTCTCCTTCAATATTTTAAGCATATTTGGGTCAGAGATTTCCCCTGAGAAGTTAATGAAATCTGTGTAATCTCTCCCCAGGAAAGTTAGCACAAAATATTTTTGCATATAATCACAAGGTTTCTACTTACCCTGACATATAATAATGGACTATGACTATGGACCAGTTTAAGAAATATTCTTCATTTGGGGCCCCTTTGTTTTTAATTTTGCTCTATATGTAAATGTGTTTACCCTTTGTTTTTTTTTTTATCAGGTGCTATAAATTTAATAATTGTGTCAGTATCCTGACTCTATGTATCTCTCTTTCCAGTTAAATAGTACATATATCATCATTGTACTTCTTTTGCTTAGTATGTCCTTTAAAAAGTAAAAATTTCACATATTTTGATAGAGCAGTGGATTTGGGGGATATCATTTATGGAAAGAGCAGGAAGTTGACAATTTGTTAGTAGAATAATAGAGGGACAGTTGCCTTGAGACTGGGTGACCCCAGGTAGAGTATGAGGGAGGGAAGAAGGTGCCTGGGAAAGGAGCTGAAGGACCAGAGCAAGCATTGAAAAACAGAGGGCAGACCAGAGTCCAAAGGGTGAATTCAGAGGAAGCTGGCAACGCAAGTCCTTGATTCCTCCCTAGTTTTAGAAATGGGAATTCAATGAAGGATGCAAACAGCTTGGGTGGCAGATGGCTTCAGAAAGAACTGTTTCAACCCAAATTTGAGCTGTGTATCGAAAACTCAGGCAAAAAGAATCTTGTTTTCTTCATGGTTTTAGGAATGAGGTCAGTGGGAGAAAGTGGGAGAGAAATGTTGAGTAGGGCAGAGAGGGAAGAGGAAGGGAGAGAGAGAAATGAGACAGAGATCAGAGACAGAAAGAGAGAAGTTTGGCAAAGAAACCACACTTGTATTAATGTAGACAAAACTGGGCTCATTGATTATGCTGGAAATGTCATCTGCCTACCTGGTTGTAATGTCAACAGCATGTACTTCAAAATGATTTTCTGAAAGTGTATATTTGTAGTGTTTCATGCCTCATTGTGAGGGGAAGAGTATACAAGAGGGCCAGTCTCTTACCCGTATGCCAAATTGGATGCAGGGCTCACACTAGCCCATAGGACGCATGTGTGAATGGGAAACAGGCAGACACAGCCCCATATCAGGATGTGTGGCTTACTAAGCAGCACAGTTGAGATTTCAGCCCCGTTTCTCTCCACTGCCAGACCTGCTTGTTCAGGAAACTCCTTGCCCAATACTTTGAGTTCACCCTGTTAGAAAAAATTGAATTTCTGCTTAGGCTTCAGGCAGTAGAGCAGATGAGAGTGCTTGGATCTGTATAAAGACAGTGTAGGTCTCTTACAAGTCAGAGCTTCTACTGTAAATATTGTAATTTTTTTTTTTTAGGATTCAACTTATCCAAGTAAGTATGAACCTGGGCAGTAAGCTCATAGCGCAGTCAGGTTTAGGGGAGATGTACCTTGAAGTCAAGGAGGAAGAAGACGCTGGTTCATCTATATCACAGAGAACCACCCTGGCAGTCAGTCAAGACGCAGATGTTTCAGTTAGATTGTTCTCACAGCCATAAACTAGTTATAATTCTCATGTTTTCACAAATAACTATAGAAATAGTTTCAGAAGTCACTATGTTCATATTGTTACTGCCTTTTTTGTAATTTCTTTTTAATCTTTTCTGTTTTTTTCTTCCTGTTTCTTAATGAAAATAAAACACAAGTATGCATTTTTGTTTTTCTCGTTTTCCTTAAAAAACAGGAAAAATATTTAAATTCTCCCCATTGTGCCCTTTTACTCTTTCTACTGACTCATTTGTCAGTTGGTAACTTACCTCTTCTTTGCAAAAAGTTTCAATGAACTGATCTACGAACATATTTGCAAGGGCTCCATAACGTTATCAAAATTAACAAAATGTATACACTACTATTAATATATATAAAATGGATAACCAAGTATCTACTGCATAGCACAGGAAACTCTACTCAATATTTTGTAATAGTCTATAGCAGGAAATCTGAAGAAGAATATATATATATTACAAGATGATGTAAAATAAACATTCATTGGTTGCCCTCTTACAAATGTCAGGGTGGAATCGGCTAATTTTCTGGAAGCACAATGCTTGAGTTAAGGATTTTGGAGAGGAAGGCTGAGCCCCTCTAGTGACTGGAATATTCTGGAGCACTGTCTAGGTTAATGCCTTTCTGGTTTGATGATTTAGATAATTGCTGTGCTATTTCTTAAAAAATTTTTAAACTAGTTTAATTTCTAGCACAAAAGCTATGCTGAAAACACCACATGGAAAAGTGTATATAGATCTAGGAAATGGTTAAGGATATTTCATGATAAATGCAAAGTTTAAAAACTCAATTTCAAAGTCTTATGTAAATTGATGTTACAAAGGAGTGTGATCTGTTTAAATTTAGAGTGCTGAAACAGTTTGGGTACTAACAGTTGTTTTTGGTGTGATCCAATCTTCAACCAACTGATATTTTCAGTTAGCTTGAGTTCTTCGTCATTGCTAATATTTCCGTTGAAGGGTAGCTTGGCATCCTCATTTGCTTATACAGTTTGTACTTCATGTTGCTGCTGCTGCTAAGTCGCTTCAGTCATGTCCGACTCTGTGCGACCCCATACATGGTAGCCCACCAGGCTCCCCCATCCCTGGGATTCTTTAGGCAAGAATACTGGAGTGGGTTGCCATTTCCTCCTCCAATGCATGAAAATGAAAAGTGAAAGTGAAGTAGCTCAGTCGTGTCTGACTCTTAGCGACCCCATGGACTGCAGCCCACCAGGCTCCTCCTTCCATGGGATTTTCCAGGCGAGGGTACTGGAGTGGGGTGCCATTGTTGCTTATCACTAAAACCTCGCTCCTAGTCCCCAGTATTCTATGCAACTAGACTGTGCTCCATAGACAATGATTAGATTGACCTTCCATCACTACCATCATATTGCTAACAGAGCTCCCTTTCAAGCTCAAAGTATCTTGGATTAGATAAGAAATCATGTGGGGCCTCTAAGATTTCTCAGTGATAATAATGGCTAACTTTTGGGGACATTTGCTCTCTACCAGGCACTATGCTAAACTCTTGGCATATATGATTTCACTTATAACTGAAACTGAAAGTCACTCAATCATGTCCAACTCTTTGTGACCCCATGGACCAAATAGTCCATGGTATTCTCCAGGCTAGAATACTAGAGTGGGTAGCCTTTCCCCTCTCCAGGGGATCTTCCCAAAACAGGAATCTTACCCAGGTCTTCCACATTGCAGGTAGATTCTTTACCAGCTGAGCCACAAGGGAAGCCCATTTATAACTTCATTTATAACTGAATAATGCCTAATTTCCATCAGCAACTAGTGTTATGTTACAAGAGACAATGGAAGCTAAGAGGTTAAGTAATTTACTCATGTCATACAACTAGTAACTGAAGAAATGGACTTGAATTTGGGCCTGTTTAATCCACACAATGACTGTTTGTTACTGAAAATGTGATATTAGGACCAGTTTGTGGCTACCGGCACCCAAGTTAGTTTGGCAGCAGCATAAGGAGTTGTGGACCACTGAGTGTCTTTTGATGGCCTTAAATTTATTCAGCCCATTCATCTGATAAATAACTTAATTCTTTTTAATAAATGACAAAGCAAACAAAGAATTTTTTTTATTGAGCCAGGACTGATAATCTTGACAGTGTTATGTTACAATGGCGTTTTAAATGTTGTGCTAGCTACCATTTTAATTGTTCAGTTTGATGGGTGCATTAGGGACAGTGGTTCACTGTTTCACTTTGGAAAAGCTGCTCTCTGTCAGGTTTGTGAACAGCTTTATTGTTTCATTCATATAAAGGTCAGTAGCTCTAAAAATACAGACTTTAATGGGTGATATAACAGATATTTTATATGTGTTGCAGGTGCTTTCTCTCATAGATTGAAATGAGTACTTTAGTACCTTCTGGAGAGAAGATGTACATGTGTGTGTATGTGTGTTTGTGTGAGTACGTGCATGTCTTGTTTGAAAGCCCAGTCTCAGAAACTTATACACTAGATTTTCCAAATCTTTCTTAAGAAATATTAACATCCCTTGTGAATGAATCTCTTACATATCATTGGGTTTGATAGGCATTTTTGTCTTTGTAACTTCGAAACACAGACTCTCAGTCAGAAAAACAGAAGAAAGATTTGTGGTGGGTTTTGTTTGATTTAAAAAGTTGAATCAATTGATTCTGTTTAGTTTGGCAACCTTACAGGTAACTTCAGCTTCAGCATCTTTAAACCTATCTCAGCTTTTTCCTGGCCAAAGAGACTATTTCTTTCCTTTTGTTTCTTTTCTTAGCTTGATGAAGTGTTAAGATTTGTGCATTTCAAAACAGACCGTTTAAAAATGAAGAAGCCACATTGTTTAGTTCACTGGACTGGGAGCCTTAGAGACATGTTCTATTCTCAGCTCTGGAAAAATCTCTTAAAGTAGAATCACTTGACTTGAAAAACAATATTACTCTAGCTTGAGATAGTACATTTTACTTTCTAATCAGTTGTTGAAATCATAGTATTAACTGGAAAGTTCTTGGCAAAGTTATGCTAGCTATATAGGCATGTTCTAAATGCTGGCAGAGAATATTCCTTTGAGTTACATTTTTTCTACAACTTTCAAAAGTCTCTTCTTGACGGTAGTCCTTCATCCTCACTAGAATAATACAAGATTGATCTATCCATTGGGAGGATGAAGATATATTGAATGAAGTTACTACAAATACCCTATGGAAATGTTAACACATCATAACCCCCAACAAAAGTGATCTGGGTGTTGGGGTGGTGGTGAGGAAATTGGGTTCCTCTGTTCTATAGGTGGGACTCTTGGTGACCCCATGCCTAACACTCCACGGAAATTAATTTTTTAGCTATGCTCTTCTAGGCTTTGACGTATGTTTTCCTTGACCTTTTTCTTCGGTATTCAACCAACCCATATCTGCACTAAAAATAAGAAACAGAGAATAGAAAAAAAAAAAACCAAAAAACTTCCTTAAAGCAAGAGAATTTTAAAGGAAAAAACACCTTGGAAACCACACAGTGAACAAAAGGCAGTTTCTGAAGACAGTGCAGTGAGCAGTGCAAAGTAGTGGGTTTCAGAAGAATTAAGCTCTAACAAGCTGCACCATTTACTAGATTTGTGCTTTTAAGCAATGGTTTAATCTCTTCATCTCTATTCATCTGTAAAATAGGAGAATTTCACTTCCTGCAGCTAGTCTGAGATCAAATGATAAACAGGAAAATACTTTGTAGATGGATATTGGCTGTTGGGGTGATGATGAACCTCTTGCCTTGGGGCTGCTGAGTATATTCAGTGCACTATCCAGTTGTTTTTCTCCACTTTATGCAAACCCCTAAGGAGAAGTAATCTCAGATTGTGTGCCATCACGTGATCTCCCTTGCCTTCTGGTCTTGTCTTGGGTTCTCTAGTGGAGGTTGGGACTTGTCTGCTCTGGCCACAGCTTGTACTCCGTTACCTCTTGACGGCCTGCTTTCCCAACCTCTCCCCCTTTCTCTGCCAGCACCCCATTCCCTTGTCTTCCATGGGGCAGTTCTAATTTGTGGCTACCTGCCTTGCCCCTGGGAAGTTTTCTAGCTTCAAATCTTTTTTTTTTCTTGGTTGTATGATTTTATTTTATTTTTAAAAAATTTTATTTATTTTAATTAAAGGCTAATTGCTTTACTATATTGTACTGGTTTTTGCCATACATTGACATGAATCAGCCATGGGTGTATGTGTGTTCCGCATGCTGAAACCCCTCCCACCCACCTCCCTCCCTACCTCATCCGTCTGGGTCATCCCAGTGCAGCAGCCCTGAGCATCCTGTGTCATGCATCGAACCTGGACTGGCGATCTATTTCACATATGATAATATACATGATTCAAAGCTATTTTCTCAAATCATCCCACCCTTGCCATCTCCCACAGAGTCCAAAACACCGTTCTATATATCTGTGTCTCTTTTGTTGTCTCGCATATAGGGTCATCGTTACCATCTTTCTAAATTCTAAATTCCATATATGTGCGTTAATATACTGTATTGGTGTTTTTCTTTCTGACTTACTTCACTCTATATAATAGGCTCCAGTNGTGAGAATAGTTGGAAGAACTCAGGGAGATTCCATGCTAAGAGTTCCCTGACATCTGCTAAGTCTTAGTACTGGCTGTTATTTATTAGACAACTTTGCCCAAAACATCCACTTAATACTTAGTGTGCCAACCCTCATAGAATTTGCTCAGGCTTCCTTGCAACATGAATCCTTCTTCTCACAACTTTTTGGCAATCTCAGAATAGTTTCACTCTCTCCCCCTTTGCTTTCATTCTGAAGACCAGTTTTGAATAATTTTGATTCTTTCATGGTGGTTCCTATGCAACTTGGGATCATTAACCCAATTCCCTACTGATTTGTCAATGGTAATAGTTGCTTTCCCTTCACCAGAGTATATTGTCTTTCTGCAAAAGTTTGGATTTTTCCAGGAATACAAGAGTAATAGGTCTTCTCAGCTTTATTGAGGCATAATTAAAAATAAAATTGTAAAGTATTTGAGGTGTACAGCATGATGATTTGCTATAAGAAGAGAAATGTTTGAATGTATGCATATATTAATGTAGANTAACCCAATTCCCTACTGATTTGTCAATGGTAATAGTTGCTTTCCCTTCACCAGAGTATATTGTCTTTCTGCAAAAGTTTGGATTTTTCCAGGAATACAAGAGTAATAGGTCTTCTCAGCTTTATTGAGGCATAATTAAAAATAAAATTGTAAAGTATTTGAGGTGTACAGCATGATGATTTGCTATAAGAAGAGAAATGTTTGAATGTATGTGTATATTAATGTAGAAGAACCATGCTTAATTTTTTTTTTGGCTGCCCTGTACAGCTTGCAGGATCTTAGATCCCTGACTAGGGACTGAACCTAACCTTGGCAGTAAAAGCATGGAATCCTAAAGACTACACTGCCAGGGAATTCCCTAAGCTTAATATTTTGCAAATAAATTTAAAACTAGTGGATAGTGATTGTGAGATAGGGTTCAATGAGATGGACTCGGCTATTTGAACTTACTCTTCTCTCACTGGTCAGTCTCTAGAGTTTCTTAAATGTATGTATGTAAAGAGTAAGAAAGCTGCAAAGAGGAACATCAGAGGCTAGGACTTAAGAGAGATTTTTGGTCATTAAAGACAAAATGGCCATCATATCCTTTAAAATAAAATTTGTTATGTAATTATTCATTTTGTCTAACCCACAGATATCTGGTACTAGGAAAGGCTTTTTTGGGTAACTGCTACACACTGATATTCTTAGCATTAGGAATCACTTATTTAGTCCCCAGGATCTCAGGAAGGCTGCTCTTCAGCAGTGTCTTAATATGACATGTTCCTCAATGGTATTTCTTTAAAAATCTATACACCTCTGTGATCTCTTCTCTTGTCAGCTCATCTTATTTAATTTTGGCTGCCCTTTTCTAAATTGAAGCCATCAGTGTTCTTGGCACCAGCAGATGCCTGTCAATCCTCCTTTCATCTATTATGTCTCTGTATCTAAGGCTGCCCACTTGGCCTCCTAACCTGTAACTATCCCAAGCTGCTTGCTTGTGCTCCTCCAAACACGTTCAGCTTTTGTGCCCCACTGACTTAAACAGCTGTGGCTCCGAGGCATTCTCTCTCCCTATACGTAATGAAACCACCTTAGTATGAGGCTCACCAGGCACATCACCTATCCTGCCGTCTTCCACCTCCTTCTTCCTCCACCTCAAGCAAGACGAGGCTGTCTGCCCTTTGTGTTCCAATGCCTTGGATACTCTGTGTCTCACACTGCAGACCAGTGTTCTTCCAAATAGAACACAGGTCAATCCTATACAGGAAGGTACAGGAAGGCAGTATTATATATTCTACTTACATTTATTTCAAATCTAAGGAAATAGAGTAAGCCTTTCTAATCTTCAACACATGGAACTGTCCTGGTACCTTCATTCATTTCCCCATTGTCTTAAGTTTGCTCTCATCCATTTGCTCATATTCAGCTATTATGAAATCTCATAATCACTTTTTTCTGGTTTTAAGAGGATTTGCCGGCATGTGTGGTAAGTCACTTCCGCTGCTGGTAAGTCACTTCCACTTCTGCTAAGTCACTTCAGTCGTGTCCGACTCTGTGCGACCCCATAGATGGCAGCCAACCAGGCTCCCCCGTCCCTAGGATTCTCCAGGCAAGAACATTGGAGTGGGTTGCCATTTCCTTCTCCAATGCATGAGAGTGAAAAGTGAAAGTGAAATCGCTCAGTGCGACCCCATGGACTGCAGTCTACCAGGCTCCTCTGCCCATGGGATTTTCCAGGCAAGAGTACTGGAGTGGGGTGCCATTGCCTTCTCCGGAAAAGTCGCTTCAGTTGTGTCCAGCTGTTTGTATCCCTGTGGACTGCAGCCCACCAGTCTTCTCTGTCCAGGGCATTCTCTAGGCATAAATCCTGAAGTGGGCTGCCATGCCCTCCTCCAAGGAATCTTCTGACACAGGGATCAAACCCACGTCTCTTACATCTCCTGAACTGGCAGGCCGTTTTTTTTTTTTTTTAAACCACTAGTGCCAGTGAGAAGCCCTTAAGAGGATTTATAGATTAGTTAACTTTTTCCCCTAACCTGCATGAAATGAACAAGTGCTTTAAATGTATTTCTACAAGGTTCCCTGGATTCTAAATGACCCTTGTAATGTAGGCACAACAAACAACAAGAAAAATCCAGAGCCAGCCCCTCTGTACCTCTGTGAGGGCTTCCTCAGCAACAGGATGGCACATGGTTTTGTGTAATAATATGTGGTGGCCCTGCCATCAGACCCATTGTAGGTAAAAAAAAAACAAAAACCACAATCACAATAACAAACTGATAGCATCTTACAAAAAGATTTAAAATTGTTGTTGTTATTTAGTTGCTAAGTCATGTCTGACTCTTTGCCACTCCATGAGCTGTACCAGCCAGGCTCCTCTGTCTATGAGATTTCCCGTGCAAGAATGCTGGAGTGGGCTGCCATTTCCTTCTCCATGGTATCTTCCCGACCTAAGGCTTAAACCCATGTCTCCTGCATTGGCAGGTGGATTGTTTATCTCTGAACCACCAGGGAAGCTTTTAAAATTAAAATTATTAAGATCATGTAAAATGTAGGTTTACCTCAACTGTTGCTACCTAGGAACATTATCCTAAGGGGCTGTTTTCCCTGAGATATTAGATCAAAGTGTAACAGAGCATAGTGGAGCACAGCCTTTAGTAGGCAGTCATTGGTGTGCACCATTACCCTCCCCCTATTCCCCCATCCCAACCCCTTTACCACAGGGTAACAATGTCAGAGCTCAGCCACTGGTTAGCGTTGTAGTGTGCCCCTTACCTAGGTGACCAACTGTCAATGAGCAACCATTATTAGTCCTGTTCAGCCACTGATCAGGCACTGCAGGGGACCCCTCCCCCAGGCAACCAACTGTCAGTGAGTGACCGTTAGTGGTCCTGCTCAGTCATTGGTTGGTGCCACAATGGGCCCTGCCCACCAGCAACCAACTGTCAAAAAGCAGCAGTTACTGAAGGGATTCAGCCAACAGTAAAGTGGTTGTCATCAGGCAGATAGTGAAGAAAGAGGCAGATCCTGGCTTTCCACCCAGGGCCCTCCCAGTCACCCAGTCTCAGGCCAGCAGGTGGGCTGGAGGACCCATGGAATAGGCTGGGGGCTGTGTCCTGCAGGTTTCCAGGGTCCTTGTGAAGGCCACCCACTGGCCAGGCCCAGGCCTTGAGATGACAGTGAACCTTTCCCCGATCCCTGCATCTGCAACCTAGTGGTGGTGGCCATCTGCATAGGATGTAGTCTGTGGGATCTCACAGGTGGAGAAGATGGAAGGCCAGTTAAGTCCTAGGGTGGGTCTGGGGCCCAGCCCTGAGGAAGCTGCCAACTGAGATCTTCCTCCTCTTAACAGGACCTGGACCTCAGAGAGTGAAATTGAGCCTTGGGGCCTTGCCCTTTCTTGTCAGAAAAGAGAAGATTTGTTTGGTGAAGGTTTATAGGAACATGGTAACATGTCCATGACCTGACCTCAAGAACAAAGGATCTGACACCAAGAAGTTTGCAACAACTAACCCCACCCCTCCCTCACCTTTCCTATAAAAGGACTTTGTTAAAGGCTTTTAGGGAGTTTGATATTTTTTAAGGCATAAGCCACCTGTCTCCCTGCAGAGCTGTTCCAAACTCTGAAGTTTTGGTACTGTTCAGCCTCACTGTGTGTTGGGCTCATGGACTTGCATTTAGGTAGCAAAAGGAATACAATAAAGGAAATCTTTAATGATTATAATAAGTTACAAATGGTAAATATCCCTAATTGTCAGAAAATACTAAAACATTTATTAGGAGTATGTAATACAAAAGTTTAGAGACCACTGCCCTGGCACTGGCGCTGTTGGGGGAGGGAGACAGTATCATCTTCATCTTTGTACCTCCAGTATCTCCAGCACCAAGCACAGTGATTGGAATATAGTATGTGCCCAGTAGTGAGTGGATAAATCAATGGAAGATCCAGTACAGAAAGTGAATGCTGTTTAGAGAAACCCAAGTCATTTTTTTCCTAGTCTGAGCTGTTAGTCAGTGCAAGCTCAAACTAGTGGGGAGGAACCAAGATGAAAGAATCATCTTGACTCAGATGCCTGAAGTGGATTTATGTCTTAGTACATGTGGCAAAATGATGATCCTGCAATGTGAATACGTCTGATAAGGTCATCACTTCATGTCTGATGGACAAAGAGAGACTCAGTCCAAGGGAATAATTGGGGATCATTCTTAAAAATTCACCCTAAAACTGCACTCTTTTGCTCAGATCCTCATCCAGGTCTTGTCCTTTCTCATCTTCCACTTATGCCACTGTTAACTGTGGAAACTGTGGAACCTGAAATGTTCACTTGAATTTCTGACCTCTAGTGTGGTCAACCCCACAGGTATTTTCTCATAAATGATTACAGCTTACCTAGCTCTGCAAGCCCAGGCCTTGTCCTTCAACGTAGAGACAAAAGTCTTTCAGATTCATGTCATGATACTGCAGCAACAAATCGTAGTAGGACTCAGCTGTTTTAGTATTTAAGAATTAGTTATCCTCAGAAGTTCTGGATCCCTCATAGAGGAATACTTTAATCATTTCTCTCTTTCTTTAGTCACTAAGTCGTGTCTACTTCTTGCAACCCCATGGATGGTAGCCTGCCAGGCTCCTCTGTCCATGGGATTCTCCAGGCAAGAATACTGGAGTGGGTTGCCATTTCCTTCTCCAGGGGATCTTCCCAACCCAGGAAATGAACCCAAGTCTTCTGCATTGCAGGCAGGTTTTTTATCAACTGAGCTATGAGGGAAGCACCAATATTAAGTCCTTGCTTCCCTTAGCAATATTAAGTGCTAAGGAAAGCAATTGATTTTTTTCAGTTGCTAAGTCATGTCCAACTCTTTGCAACCTCATGGACTGTAGCACATCAGGCTCCTCTATCCTCTACTGTTTCCCAGAGTTTGCTCAGATTCATGTCCACTGAATCAGTGAAAAAGAAATATGGGGCAGCAATTTACTTGTGTTTTCAGAAGTAAAGAAATCTATCATTTACCCAGTATTTTAAAGGAGCAAAACAATGTCTTGCTCAGTCATGTCTGACTCTGTGACCCCATGGACTGTAGCCCACAGGTTCCTCTGTCCTTGGAATTTTCCAGGCAAGAATACTGGAGTGTTGTAGCCATTCCCTTCTCCAGGGGTATTCCCAATCCAAGGATTAAACCTTGGTCTCCTGTGTCTCTTCCACTGCAGGCAGATTATTTACCATCTGAACCACCAGGGAAACCTCAATAACTAGTAGTATTAAAAAAATACTTTGGTAGCAAATGTTTAATTCATCTATGTCATCTTGATTAAATGCTTTCTCAGATTTTATGGCAGATATAAGCTGACCTAGTATGTCTTAGTCGGAGAAGGCAATGGCAACCCCACTAGTATTCTTGCCTGGAAAATCCCATGGATGGAGGAGCCTGGTAGGCTGCAGTCCATGGGGTCGCTAAGAGTCGGGCACGACTGAGTGACTTCACTTTCATTTTTCACTTTCGTGCATTGGAGAAGGAAATGGCAACCCATTCCAGTGTTCTTGTCTGGAGAATCCCAGGGACAGAGGAGCCTAGTGGGCTGCCGTCTATGGGGTTGCATAGAGTCAGACATGACTGAAGTGACTTAGCAGCAGCAGCAGTATGTCTTAGTACTAGTGAGGTAAGCATTTCACAAATGATATTGATGTATAACTAAATGTTCATGATAAATGTATTCATTTTAAGCACTAATGTTTTTCATTGCATTATTGTGAAAGAGTAGCAACCATCGATAACAGGGAAAGACAGCCTTTTGTAATTCACTGCCCATGAGCACACCAGGCCGTTGGGTGGTAAACACCACGAACACAGGAAGCACGTCTTTTCATCCACTGTCTTAGCACCTACGTCTAGTATGGTGCGTAGCTCATAGTAGGAGTCCAATAAAAATGTGTCAAGTAAGTGAATGAATTATGTATGAATTTATTTCTGCCCCCAGCCACACATTATATCTCTCTCTGATCATGAATGCAAGCCTAAAATAGCAATCGTTAACTTAGGACTGTGGCCTTTACTTTCTGATCTGGAGAAACATGATGCTTTGTGGAGATGCTTAGCGGTTCTGCAAACAGTAATGACTTTCTGCCAAACCTTTACATTGCCTGAGTGTATTTGTCAGGATTCTTAGCTACAGTACAATCTAGCTTCAGTCAAATAAAGAATGATTGGTTCAGGAATACCAACAAAGGTGGAACAAATGAATAAAGAGCAAGACTCAGACTGGGCTTCAAAAAAGTTCAACATCTCCATCTCTCAGCAGGTTAGCTTCATGAATGCTCACAGCAGACCAGTTTCTTTTAGTGGGACACATGGTTTATGACAACCGTTAAGCTTTGTATCTTGGAATTTTAGTCACTGGATAAAAACCAACTAAAAGCTTTCTTTGGCTTTAAAGTTTAAAATCTTGGAGGAAGAATTTTGTTTATAAAAGAGTTTGGCTATTGAAAAGGATTTAAACATTTTTTGCTCTAAGTAATTAATTTGTGTTCCTATCTCCCCTTTTCCAAAACCCCTCATTTTAGTCTCATCTGCTTTTCTTCAGCATCATTCCTCTAATTCTGAGCCCGGGTCTCCTTGTCCAGTCTTTCCCTTTCTTAACTCTCCTCCAGGCATATTTGGCCCTTAGATGTCCTGTTCCTTGTGATTGATATGCCTTTTAGTCTTTTTTATCTTCTTGTCTTGAGTGAAGACTCCTTACCCAAGGAGTCCCATTCCAAATTCTGTCTGGGAGGAATTGAGGCATGTAATGTGTAAGTTTCAAAATGACATAAACCATAGCTGTATTAAATCTTCCTGGTGCTTTTAGAAGGTTTTCATTAAGGACAAAAGGCAGTTATTTTATATCTACTGTAGTCCCAAGCAGCGTGTAAATAGGGTAGAAGTTCTTAAAATAACTTAAAAAAAAATAAAGTGGGACACCTTAAATCATCAGACAACTAGAATTTTCAGCACTTCACTGAAATAAGTGCTAAGAAATGACCTTGATTAGTAAAAAGGTACATATATGTGGAAGCAAGAAATGATCAATGCAGTCTTTCCTTTCTGTTTCTGGACAGTCAGTTAAGGCTCCTTCTCCATCAGCCACAGCATATCCTTCACCTGAGTCAGATTTGACAATGACATTATTTCACTACAACTGAAAGAGTTGCTGGTCCATTTTTAGAGCAGGATATTTCATCTTCCTTATTCTTCTTAAACTTTTGTGCTGAATTTAGAAAATGTGAGAAACGTATCCTGGAAAAATACACGTTAATCCTTGAGAAAATAATTACCAATTAAGTCAGAGCGCAGAATGAATCTAAACAGGTAGTGGCCCTATAGAGCATTCTTCACTCAGCTCTATGATGAAATCATTTAAAAATCAAGAAAAGTGAAGTCTTACTTTTATTAGTTTATGAAGATGTGGACAAAGGCCTCTGAAAGAAAACCAGTCTAGCCCTTAAGAGCAAGTAGGATGAAAACTGGAGTTGATCTAGGGTCCACTCAATTGACTTTATTATAATCTCATGACCTGTAGTTAATAAGCATGAATTCTATCATGCATAAACTTTCTTTTCTTTTGTGTTCTAAGTTATTGTAGACCTGCTTATTTAAACTAAAATCAAATTAATTAAACAACTGTTTAGCCTTTGTTTATATCTCCTTAAATTGTAGAGAGAATGAAAATATTATAAGTGATTCTCACACTGGAGACCACCAATATATGCTAGGAGACCTATAAGTTCTCCTTGAGAATGTAAGTATTTTATGTTTTGTTTCAAACACAATCTTTAAGGCAAAATATAACCATATTGTCTTAAATCCATTTGTACAGTTTTGATGGCTATTTTTTGTTTTCAAGGATATGACATTAGTGCCAAGTGATCACCTAAGTGACAGGGTCTGTATTTTAATATACTGTTTCTCAAATCAAGGTCTAAGAATCATAGTCTATGAACACAATTTCAGGCTTCTATCAGTACCTTGTAATAATAACTTTTTGATGATATTTTTGATGTCAGATGCTCTTTTAAGACATTTTTGCACATTATCTGCCATATTCCTCATGACTCTAAGAATTACCATTATTATCCTCATTTTACAGATGAGAGAATGGAAGCATAAATACATTAAGGAACTTACTAAAGGCCCCAGAGCTAGGTTTTGAACCTAATATTCTAGCTCCTGAGCTCACTCTTTTGAGTGGTTTGATATTTTTCTTCCCTCATAAAGGTCATGAATACTGTTTCCTTCCTTTATCATTGGTTACCCATATTTATGATCATTAAAAATAATTACTTTCATTAATTTAATAGACATAGATTTTAATTTCTTAGAATAAAGACTTCAGGAAATGTTGGCTGGTACCCATTTTAAGAATATGATTACTTATAGGAGAAATTTATTTATCAAATATTTTTAAAGTTATCAACTGAAAACTGTTCAACCATAATAGCAACAAAGTTGCTTGAGGCACATTATCTATTTAGGAAGAAGACAGTGTAGCCTCTGTCCAGTTTTCTCTTCTTTTACTTTTTTTCCTTTCTTGAAGTATTATTCTTAAAGCTATTAGGGACAAAGCTGCTCTCTCCACAGGAAGGGAGAAGGAAATATGGTACTGGAGTCCAAAAAAGAAAAGAAGGGATTCATTTGGGAGACCTGACCTGCATTTTTGTCAGAGACCAACCAGGATAAGAACTGCGTTCACGTGGAGGGGCAGCCAGATGTGGGTGTCAGAACTCAGATGAAGTCAGGGAGGGAGCACCCACTGGAGGTAACCCAGCACAGAGTGTCAGTGCCCAAGAATGAAGGACAGACTGACATGAGATTTACAGATTCAACTGGAGGGGAAGACATGTCCATGCCATGAGACAGGGGGCAGCATGGGGAGTCAGAAAGAAGAAAGAGTCTGCTTGGCAGGGTATAGTCTGTCATGGAACACTAGAACTTATATGGTGGTAGGGGGGCACCTTCTGTGGGTTGATGGAACCCAAGTGGGCTGAAAAAGGCATTTGGGTAGAGGAAGGGTGGCACATAGGAGATGGGGGATTGGTTAGATATGGGGAGTTGATCAAATAAAAGGCTATACATGATAATGGGGGCTGGATTTATCACAGTTTGAATAAAGAGTTACAAATACACATGGGGAAAAAATGAGAGTGAACTTTATATTGCACTGCAGTTGGAGATATTGTGCATGGTGCTTTCTCTTTATATACTTATTTTAAAAAGAGAAATAGAGCTACAAACAAATGTATGTGTATGTGTGTACTTTCTAGTTCTTCCCCTACATAGGGTTCAAAAAGCAGTGATATCTCAATAGACATGAATACATTTAGTGTCCATATCTTGAATTCTAAATCCCACCCTCCAAGGAATCAGAAATCCTTGGAAAAATAACTAATTCCAGGACTATGAGAAGCAAAGCACAAGATGAGACTGGTAAAATGTTATTCCAGAAGAGAAGGAAAAGCTCAAAGAGTAATTTCAAAAGGAAGCAGAACTCCTCAACCATTTGTTCTCTGTAAGGGCACTTCTTATATCCTGATATAAAAGTGGATTTGAGGTGACTGGCCAGAGATAGATGGACCAGAACTAAGAATGGGAGGGGACAGATTGTTGAAGCTTGAAATGGATGGAAATTAAAGGTGATGAAGATAAATGTAGATTGAAGACTCCTGAGAACATGAGGGAAAATAGATTATGTAGGAAGGATATTGGGGAAGTCCTTGAGGAAGAAATGAACAATTGGTAACATCTGGGGTCTAGGCACTGACTTTTATCAAGAATCATGTCAGAGAATAGCAAAAGATACAAGAAACTATCCTGGATTTTGGATCTATGTAAAGTTGCTTTACATAAAGAAAAAAAACTGGAAAAGGTCAGTTTGCATTCCAATCCGAAAGAAAGGCAATGCAAAAGAATGTTCAAACTACCACACAAATGCACTCATCTCACACGCTAGCAAAGTAATGCTCAAAATTCTCCAAGCCAGGCTTTAACAGTATGTGAANATGGACATGAGTTTGAGCAAGCTTCAGGAGTTGGTGATGGACAGGGAAGCCTGACATGCTGTAATTCATGTGGTCGCAAAGAGTCAGACACGACTGAGCAACTGAATTGAATTGAAAGTTGCTAGTTCCAAAGACTATGGAGTCTAGACTGTCTCTCTTTGGGTTGGAGAGCAATGAGAAAAATTGTTTCAACCTGAACTTGTGATGATATCTGGTTGCTCCAGTTAAAAGCACATCTATTGATTTGAATGTTAAACACTGAGGTGCTAGAACTGAAAAAAAGGCTTAGGAGGAAAAAAATAAATCTGCTCTATTAAAAAATTAATAGCTTATAGATAATTTGCCTTCATTTATAGAGAAGCAGTCACATGCAGCACAGTAGGTTTTAGGTTAGTCATTAAGATTTCTAGGGGCATTTAAAATATATAGTCTCAGAAACCATCGGGAATCGCTGGTGTGGTGAAAAGGGAAGCAGTTGCTTCAAAGTCTATTTTTACTACTTCCCAAATGTGTATCCTTGAATACGTTATTTCCCTCCTTTGAATATTATTTTCTCACCTGTAAAGTGGGACTAAGAATAGCTGTTTTGTTGTGTTATAAAGGACACTGTAGGTGTTCTCTCAATAAATGTTAACATCTGTCACCTTCCTTTTCAATTAATACATATTTTTTTCTATCCTGGAATGCTCTCATCATAGCTAAAACCAAACAAAAATCATAGTCTAATATCTTGGGTGAGAGTGTCATTTAACCAGTTTAGTATAAAGGCAGGGCTGTGCATTAGGAATCAAAGGCCAGGTCATGTTTTTTGTTTTTGTTTGTTTGTCTGTTTCACTTTAAGGAAGGTCTTGGGTAAGACAGCAGCACAGGATACCAGGGGAGAAGATGCAAAGCCTCCTTTTTCAGGAGGCCCTTGTGTTGGCAAATGGCACAGATAGACAGATGGTGTCAGAGAATGTTTTCTCCCTTTTCACATGACCCTCTCTTGCCAAAAGTCCACCTCATACTTTTGGAAGGATGCTGGGTTTCCCTAAGGAGTAACCAGAAATGTTTTTGACAGTCAGTGATATAAGGAGTCTGAGATCTATCTTGCCATGCCATAGAAGCTCTCTATAACACAGCTCAAGAGAGAGAAAGAAAGGCAGGAATCCACTTGGTATTTGTGTGAAAACTGGATACAATTACACAGGCAATTTTCTACTCTGTAATTGTTTCACTGTAACAGGAGTATGTCCCCTTCTCATCAATGCTTTTTATACCATGTATTTTTATTTGTGTATTGTTTTTGCTTTGGGGTTTACATAGTATTCCATTGAATAGCTGTGCATTATTACTTAACCAAACCCCTTAAAGGAGATTTTTATTTCCTTTTAACGATTTATTATTATTACTAATATACTATAATTAATATCTTCTTTCATATATCTTCGTGTATACCAGTGATGTGTCCTTAGGATAAATTGCTAAAAATGGAAACACTAGGTTTTCAACACACATTTCCAAATTGATCTCCAGAAGCTTTTAGAAAATTTTATTTCTTTGAAGTGTAATTACTATTTTTAAAATTTCTGCAAATGGTTTAGATAATCAATAACAATAATTGCTAATGCATATACAATATAGTGTTTATCATGTATCAAGCACTGTCCTAGCACTTTATATATGTGTAGGAAGAATTTTAACATGACCCATAAGGCTCCCTGTCCCCTAGCTTGAGCAACTTGTGTACTACCTGAGAGTGTGACTATCAGGAGATAATATTCCTATGATTATGTTATTTTATATGGCAAGAGGAATTTTGCAAAGGTAATTAACGCCCTAGACTAGTTGACTTTAGTATAGGTAGATTATCTAGTGCTCCTGATCTTACCACATGAGCACTTGAAATCTGAGTTTACAGGTCAGAGACATGAGAGGGACTTAACATGAGAGTGATTATCCTTAGTGGTCTTAAAAATGGTGGGAGTCCATGGCAAGGAATTCAGTTAATGCTTAGGTCCTGAGAGTGGCCCCTGACTGACAACAAGAAATGGGGACCAGTCCTATAGCTGGAGTAATAAGCCTAACCCTGCTCTGGAGTTAAGGCTTCCCAGGTGGCTCAGTGGCAAAGAATCTGTCTGCCAATGCAGGAGACACGTATTTGACCCCTGGGTTGGGAAGATCCCCTGGAGAAGAGAATGGCACCCCACTCCAGTATTCTTGCCTGAAGAATTCACTGGACAGAGGAGCTTGGCGGGCTACAGTCTGTGGGGTCACAAAGTGCTGGACAGGACTCACTGACTGAGCACGCACTCTGGAGTGAAGATGTACCTTAGTTTTGAAGACATGCAGATTGATTTCAATCACGTTTTAAGCCTATTTTGTTTGTCTAATAAAATGTTTTCTTTAGAACTAACTTTTGAAATTTCCTATTCTAAAGCCTCTTTAGACAAATTCAGCCTGGTTGATGTGGTGATGTCAGCCTTGTCATACACTGAGCAAGGAACCCACCCATGACATCCAGACTTCTGACCTACAGAGCTGGAACTAATAAACTGTTTGTTTTTAAGCAGGGCATAAAAGCCATCTTGAAGAGGTTCCTACTGGCCAAAGTGGAGATAATTTGAGTATCAAAATAGATATAATAACAGATTGTAACCATCTGAATAAAATGAATCTAGATAGATACTATGAAGTGTTAATTGCTCAGTCATGTCCGACTCTTTGTTATTCCATGGACTATATAGCCTGCCAGGCTCCTCTGTCCATGGAATTCTCCAGGTAAAAATACTGAAGAGGATTGCCATGCCTTCCTCTAGGGGATCTTCCCAGCCCAGGAATCAAACCAGGTCTCCTACACTGCAGGCAGATTTTTTAGTGTCTGAGCCAGCAGGGAAGCCCATTAGATACTATAGACAAATTAACATATACATCAATGTTTAAAGGGAAGTATGGTATTTATAGCATTTCAAAGTAACTCTCTACAAAATACTAATTGCAAATTGGAAACAAAAAATTAATTCTATAGAGGAGAAACTTGACAGATACTACCTTAATTAAGGGTTCAAAGCGAACATCATCAGTAACAGACAAATGGAAATCAGATGATAGAATGCAATGAGAAGAACACAATAGTTTCTGTGATATTCCTGCCAAACATGCATAGCCTGGGTCTAATTTTGAAAATAATCAGACCCAAATTGAAGGGCATTTGACAAAATAACTGGCCTGTAATCTTCTAAAGTGTCAAGGTGGTGAAAACCAAAGAAAGACAGTTCCAGACAGAAAGACCACAATTCATTTACTCAACCACTAATAGACATTTAGGTAGTTTCTAATTTGGGGCTATGAGAAAACAGTGCTGCTGTGAACATTCTTGTACTTATTTCCTGTGAAGGTAAGTGCACATTTCTGTGGGAGTAGATTGGCTGGGTAGTATAACTGCACTGTTTTCTAAAGCAATTGAACCAATTTGCACACTTATTACAGTGCATGAGTTTTCTGGTTGTTCTAGCTTCTTACCAGCATTTGATATTGTCTGCCTTTTTCATTTTAGCCACCCTAGTATGTTTATAGAGGTACTACAGTTTGATTTTAAGTTGGATTTTCCTAATGAATGAAGTTCAGCTCTTTAAAATATTTATTGGCCTTTATCAGCTTCCGTGTTTTGTTTTGTTTTTGTGGAGTGGCTATTCAGGCCTTCTGCCCCAGTTTCTATTCTGCATTCTGCCTTTTCCTTATTTACTTCTATGTGTTTTAAAAATATATATGTATTCTGGATTGTAATCTTTATTGAATATATGTATTGCAAATACATTTTCCTACTCTTTGGGTTGTCTTTTAACTCCCTGAGTGGTGTATTTGGATGAACAGAAGTTCTTAATTTTAGTATTTCCCAACTTAATACATTTTCCATTTATGATTAACATTTTTGGTGAACTGTTTAAAAAATCTTTGCCAGCTCCAAGGTCATGAATATGTTCGCCTATGTGTTCTTCTAAAAGCCTCATTTTTTATCTATTGCATGTAGATCTTTAACACATCTGGAATTGATTTTTTGTGAATGTTGGGAGGTATAGGGTCAAGATTCATTTTTTCCATATGGACAACCAGTTGACGCAAGACTATTTATTAAAGACTCTTTTTGCATATTGCACAGCAGTATGACTCACTTCTTCCATAAATCAGGTGACCATTTATGTGTGGATCTGTTTCTTGACTCTATACTTACTCTTCATTGTTCTATTTATCTATCCTTTTTCCAATAATACACTGTCTTAATTACTGCAACTTCATAATGAATATTATTATATGGTGCTGTAAACCCCCCAACTTTGTCCAGCTTTGTTCTCCAAGATTCCCTTGGCTATTTGTTTTTGAAGTTCTATACATATTATTAAACCATCTTGCCAAACTCATATACATACAAAAAATCTAGGATTTCAGTTGGGATTGTATAAGTCAGTTTGGAGGAGTTGACATCCTTACAATATTACATCTTTTCTACTGTTTAAATAATTTGCTGAGAGTCCCACACTATGGTAGTAGTGGAGTTGGAATTTAATCTTCCTTAGCCTTACTCCAAAGCTCAACACTACTCTGGAATTAAGGTATACCTTAGTTTTGAAGACACAGAGATTGACTTCAATTATATTTTAAACAAACCTATTTTGTTGGCCTAATATGTTTTCTTTAGGATTCTTTTTTTAAAATCTCCTATTGCATGGATATCTTAGATGGCTCATATTTTTGATTGCCACTGGTAGATAGTAGTCATATGTTAGTTACTCTTTCATATATTATTGATTGTTATATTTTGAACCAACATATTTTGGTAGTACTTTTATTTATTTTTTTTGCAAGTCTTTCATAGCTTTTATTTATTATTACTATTTTTTGCCATACATTGACATGAATCCACCACATGAGTTCTCAACCCTGAACCCCCCTCCCACCACCCTCCCCATATCATCTCTCTGGGTCATCCCAGTGCACCAGCCCCAAGCATCCTGTATCCTGTATCGAACCTAGACTAGCGATTCGTTTCTTACATGATAGTATACATGTTTCAATGCCATTCTCCCAAATCATCCCACCCTCTCCCTCTCCCACAGAGTCCAAAAGTCTGTTCTTGAAGTAAGCCAGAAAGAAAGACACCAATACAGTATACTAACACATATATATGGAATTTAGAAAGATGGTAATGATAACCCTGTATGCAAGACAGCAAAAGAGACACAGATGTAAAGAGCAGACTTTTGGTAGTACTTTTAAAGTCAAGGGGAAAATCCTGTACAACCGAATTCTTACTATTTGTCCTTGTGTCACAGGTTTATTTGTTTCTCTCAGCCCCTCCTGCCTCTGACCCCGCAGGCAAAAAGAGAACTCTTCCTTCCCTCTTTCTCTGAAGGAAAGAAATGTTTTTTATTTTTATTTATTTTTTTACCTCTCCAGGTTTCATAGGATATGTTTGAGATTTTCCATATAAGGACTTCCTAATCATCGTTCAGAGAATAGGGTCCCCATGGGAAGAGAACATGAAATAAAGAATAGTAGAGAATTTTCCATTCCTTTTCTGTGTGAAGTACTAGGTTGAAACATAAGTTGAAACTGGAGGAGGCTATTTGACATCTTTCACTACACTCTCCCCTTTCTGCCCCTCTTCCCACACCAGCTGTTCCCTCCATTTTCCTCAGAGAAAGCTGCTCAGCCTGAGTTAGGTGCTCTCCTGTCACTGAAAATCCCAACCACACCTACCTTAGGGCCCACCTTTGATGGTTCAAAATCCGCGTCCTGCTTCCTCTGTGGTCAAACTTGTAACCACTTCAGTGCAGCTGAACTAAAACATGAGTTTGCTTTTCTAGGGAAGGAAGATGTTTTTTGTTCTGTTTATTGACCCAAATTTGAGAGAACTGGAAAGGGGAAATAGGAAGTAAACAATTTTCTTCCCTCAGATTTTCTTTTTTTTTTCCACTCTCTCTAAACTTTACCATAATGCCTTTAATCTTTCTCTTTGTTTCTTCACATCTTAGCTTGGATATCTTTTCTTTAACTAGCAATAATAGAAAAATGAGTTAATACTTCTTACTTATTATTATTTCATTCATTCAAAATGTATTAGTGTGATCACATTCCAGATACTGTCATTTAACAGCATTTTACAGTCTTTGTTGTTAAAGAGTGGTAGATTGCTATTTTTCTTTAAAAACTAAAAAAACCTCCAACACTTTTGTGTAGCATTTAAAAGGAAAATTCCTCACATAATTGATTCTTTGTGCAAAAGTGATTTATTCAGAAGTATTGAAACCCCACAGACACATTTTTCTGTTTTACTTTTTGATAGTGGAATTAAGTTTCCAAGGATTTTTATCTTTCCCCTTCCAGAACCACCTACACATTTTTTTACCTATAGTCTCATTGAGCTGTGTTGAAATTACAAATAAAACTCTGCTGGAGTTTTAAAATAGGAAATTTTGCTAGCTATAATTTTCTCATGCTACTATTGAAGAGCAATGACTGAACTATTTTTTAACCTATGCCTATATTGATGGGTACTTTTCTAGAAGCATGTTTTGCACTGCTTTATATGGTGAGGCATCAAAGTCACCTGGATGCTTCATGTCATCCCAGCCCATATCAGCTCGGAATTGTGTTTGGCTGAAAGTTATTGAACCTGGTGGCAGAATCTTAGGAATTTATTCTTCTCATAACAAGAAGTCCAGAGAAAAGTAGTCCTCAGCTCTTGCAGTGGTACTTGATGTCATTAGGATCCCAGGTTCCCTTTGGCTTTATTCTGTACAATAGTTAGTGTGTATCTTGANTTGTGTTTGGCTGAAAGTTATTGAACCTGGTGGCAGAATCTTAGGAATTTATTCTTCTCATAACAAGAAGTCCAGAGAAAAGTAGTCCTCAGCTCTTGCAGTGGTACTTGATGTCATTAGGATCCCAGGTTCCCTTTGGCTTTATTCTGTACAATAGTTAGTGTGTATCTTGATGGTCTCCCTACACCTGGTTTCACATCCACATTCCAGGAAAGAATGAAAGAGGAAGGATATGAAGAAGGGGCAGGGCCCGTATGAAAAGGCAATTCTTGTCCCCAAATTCCCAGCTTACAGCTCATTGACTGGAACTGTGTCCCATGGTCAGTTGGATCCTCAGGGGTATCAAGGAAGGCCAGTGTTTTAACTCTGAACAAATTTGGATTCTTTCAGGATGGAAAATGGGAAGAATGGATATTGTCAACTGGCTGTCTGCTACAGTTTTATAATTACATGATAATATTTCCTCAGCAATAATAGTGAAAAGCATATCAAAATTCCTTTAATTGTTGAACTCTGTAAACTTCCTTGTAACCTTGACATTGGCACTTCTCTTTTAATGAGCAAGCTTATAATCAGCAGAAGGAGCAATGCATTTGTGACCATTAGTCAAGAGTAAAAGTACTGTGTTTCATCTAGTTAAAGATATCAGAAGAAATTTCTTGTACAAGGCACAAGTTTGTACAAAAATTATTTAATTATATTCAAAATTAAAGATAAAGCTAACTGGATATTTCAGGGATTTCACAGGGTGTTGCAACCTGGTAGGGTCAAGGTGCTTAGAACTAGTCCCAGTTTGGCAGGCTTGAAGATGGGTATGTTTGGTATACGGAACATTCAGCACCAGAACCCACTGGGTAATCATTTATAAACTTGTATATAATTGTATTAAATCTATAATAGGTAGTATAATTATTTAGGAAAAAGACATTTTATAGTGTTTATTTTAATTATACAAATATAGATAAATACATTCTCTTTGTTAAAAAAGAAAAATAAAGGCCAATATTTTAGCCTGTGAAAAGTGAAAGTCACTCAGTTGTGTCCAACTCTTTGTGACCCCATGGACTATACAGTCCATGGAATTCTCCAGGCCAGAATACTGGAGTGGGTAGCCTTTCTCTTCTCCAGGGGATCTTCCCAACCCAGGGATCAAACCCAGGTCTCCTACATTGGAGGCAGATTCTTTACCAGCCGAACCACAAAGAAAGCCCAACAATACTGGAGTGGGTAACCTATCCTTTCTCCAGCAGATCTTCCTGACCCAGGAATCAAACTGGGGTCTCCTGCATTGCAGGCAGATTCTTTACCAACTGAGCTATCAGGGAAGCCCTTAATATTTTAGCCAAGATTTTATTATAGATAAAGCTAAAGTTCCCTTGAATCTAAAACTGCAGTTGCAGTATCCTCTTCAGCTTGATCTATTTGTATAACCTGTGGGCTTTTTTTTTTTTCCATTTGGAGAAATAGAGAGATACATAGAATTCTTTGTGTCTGTGCATGTTTATTTAATGGTATCATATAATATGCATCATAGTGCAACTTGCTTTTTTCACTCAGTATATGTTGGAGATAAGAAAGACCAGACTATCTGTGTCTGCTATGCAAAGTATGTCCTTATCCTCAAGGTCTTGAACAAGTAAAATAGCATAGACATCTTTAAATTACTAATAAACAGATACCTTTTCCTGGTTTCTGTCCATTGGGGGTTTGTGTGCTGTGACTGGCAGCTGAATAGCTTGGTCAAGAGGCACCTTCAGCTGTAGTTAACAAGGATTTACAGTCAGTGCTCACCAGGATAATGCAGGAGTGTTTATCTTTCCTTACTTTTTGACATGCACTTTCCTCCACTGCCCATTTTCATTTGGAGTTTGTTCTTTATAATAATTTTCACCTCATACAGGTGAGCTTAGATTTTTAGAAATCGGAGAAGAGGAGGTGAAAAGTATATGTTTGCCTCTAGTACTCCCAGGCTTTAGGAACAGAACTGTGTGATCTCTAATATCATCAGTCAGTGCTTTTTCAGCAAATGTGTACTGAGTGTCTGTTATGTCAGGCACTATTTTAGACACTAGAGAGACTGGGATGATCAGCCAAAGGCCTAGCTTTCATGGAGCATACATCCTCGTTGTAGAAATGAGCAATAAGTATTAATAAATAAATAAATTGATAAATACATAGTATAATGCCATATAGTGAGAAGTACTATGAAGGAAAGAAATTAGGTTGAGGGGATAAATAGTGATTGAGAGTGGAAGGGGCTACTTCAGATGAGATGGCCAGGGCAGATCTTTGCAGATCCTGAATAAATCTATATCCCTTAATTAGTATATGATTGTTGTTGTTGATCAGTCACTAAGATGTGTCCAACTCTTTGGGATCCATGGACTATATCCCACCAGTCTCCTCTGTCCATGGGATTTCCCAGGCAAGAATATTGAAGTGGGTTACCATTTCCTCCTCCAAGGGATCTTCCTGACCCAGGGGTTGAACCGACATCTCCGGCATGGACAGGTGGATTCTTTACCACTGAGCCACCTGGGAAGCCCCTTAGTATATGATAGATGTTCAAAAAACATTGAAGAAATGAATAAATGCATCAGTATGGAGGTATACAAAGTACAGTAATAGTAGCAAAGAAAGAAAAATAATCATAATCTGGATCAGGAAAAGATCCAGTGGGATGCTTAAAATGAGACTGAAAAATTAGGTATTGGCCAACAAAGGAAAGACCTTCCTTCATAGGCCAGAAGGTGTGAAGCAGCAGAGTTGTCAGTTTACTACTGTAAATAACAAATTACAAATAACAAATTAGTAGCTTAACACAAATTTGTCTTACAAGTCTGTCAGATGTCCATAAAAAGTCTCACTGGGTTGAAATCAGGTTTCAGTAGGTTTATGTGCTTTCTGGGAGGCTCTGTGGAAATTTGAATGTATTTCCTTGCCTTTCCTAGCTTCTAGTGATAACCCTATGTTCCTTGGCTCATGGTCCCATTTCTCCATCTTCAAAGTAAGCAGGGTAGCATCTTTAAATCTTCTCTCTGACTTCAGCTTCTGTCATCACGTCTCCTTCCCTATGACTTTCCTGCCTTCCTCTTACTAGGAAGCCTAGTGATTATACTGGGCTCACCTGTGTAATTCCAGGTACACTCCATAGGTAAAATCAGCTGACTAGCTGCACTTAATTCTCCTGTGCTGTATAACATAACATATTCACAGGTTTTTGTAGGTTAGAATGTGAAAACCTCTGGGAGGCATTGTGTGTGTGTTCAGGGATCTGTGTGTGTGTATGTGTTCAGGGATCTGCAAATGGTTTGGGAAGGCTGGAGTATAGATTGTGTATGGGGTGATAGCTGAAAAAGGGGCTAAGTAGGCAAGAGCTATATCCTTGTCAAGGAAGAGGTATATATGTCAAGGAAGAGGATACAGCAAGAGCTGTATCCTTGTCAACCCTGCAGAGTTGGAACCTTTGTCTGGAAAGCAATGGGAAAACAGAAATACTCGGGTGTTTGAGACATCGCTCATTCAGACATTTGTATGATGGTAGCCGAGGCGAGGAGAACAGATGAAAGAATAGTGCAAAAATCTATACAAATGATTTTCAGGGAGTGAATTATATGAAACCCCTCTACTGATGAAGAGGTTAGGAGTAAAGAGGGCCAGGAAGAATCAGATAAGCCTCTCACTTCAAGTCCAGGTATGCAGGACAAGAAAGTGGATTTCCAAATTGTGTCACAAGAAAGGTAACAGTCTTCAGGTCCAGAGTGGCAAGTCAAGTAAGCAGGACAGGTGGTGAGTTTTTTCATAACAGAAGATCAATGTTATCTTTTATGGGAGAAAATAGGGACAAAATAGTATTTCTTCATAAATAGTTACTCAATTTCCCCATTTTTTGGCCTAAGCTTGAAAACTCCAACCAGGACTTCTGTTCAGATTTCTGAGACTATCAATATAAGCTGTATGAATTCATTTAACCCCCCTCCACCTCAGTGTCTGGAAATCTACCCCCACCCAATTTGCCCCCCTCTTTTTTCCAACTATGTGCTGCTTTAAACTGGGTGCTTATGCATTTTTCTCCTGGCTTTTAAAATGGTTGAAATANCAGATTTCTGAGACTATCAATATAAGCTGTATGAATTCATTTAACCCCCCTCCACCTCAGTGTCTGGAAATCTACCCCCACCCAATTTGCCCCCCTCTTTTTTCCAACTATGTGCTGCTTTAAACTGGGTGCTTATGCATTTTTCTCCTGGCTTTTAAAATGGTTGAAATACTCTAAGGTTGTGGCAGAAGTAAGGGCATGAGTTGTTCCACTAAAGTTACCTCCACTCTTTGTGGATATCTGAAGTCCCTCAGAAATTTCTAGATTTCTTGCCTTAGTTAATACTTTTTTTCTGCTTGACTCTGCTCCCCAGACTTTTACTGGAGAAGCATTTGAGATAATTAGGTTTGCATTTGAGTCCTTTTCATTAGCAAGGTTGATTTAAGCTCTCCTTTTTGAGCTATTAGAGACTTAAAAATAGCAAAATTCTTAAAGGTTGACTACATATAGAATTTGCTTCATAAGCAAATTTATAAGAATTGTAAAAGGGCAGACATTTTTATAGATTTTCATTGATTATGGATCTGGTTTTACAGTAATAGGGTAGAATTTTTTTGAAATTTTCTTTCATGGATTCTTGTGCTAGTTAAATTGTGTGTGTGTGTGTGTGTATATATATATATATAAATAATGAAGATGATAGTAACATATATATGACATACTAGTATGTCATTTAATAGCCATTAAAGATAAGTAATATATATAAACATGGACACATAAATAATGTGATATAGAAATATAATCAGGTTATTAAATGAAAAGCAACTTGTAGGAATTCCCTGACCATCCAGTGGTTAGAAATCTGTGCTCTCACTGCCAAGGGCCCGAGTTCAATTCCTGGTCAGGAAACTAAGATCCCACAAGACATGTGGTGTAGTTAAAAAAAAGAGAAGAAGGAAAAAACAAAAGCAACTTTTGCATTGTATATATATCATGCTTGCATTTGTAAAACAGGATGTGTACTTTTACTCAGCCATTAAAAAGAATACATTTGAATCAGTTCTAATGAGATGGATGAAACTGGAGCCGATTATACAGAGTGAAGTAAGCCAGGAAGAAAAACACCAATACAGTATACTAACACATATATATGGAATTTAGAAAGATGATAATGATAACCCTGTATGCGAGACAGCAAAAGAGACACAGATGTATAGAATGGACTTTTGGACTCTGAGGAGAGGGAGAAGGTGGGATGATTTGAGAGAATGGCATTGAAACATATATACTATCATGTACGAAATGAATCACCAGTCTATGTTCGATACAGGATACAGGATGCTTGGGGCTGGTGCACGGGGATGATCCAGAGAGATGATATGGG
>SJYA01000587.1:106614-125662 GCA_006410615.1 Neotragus moschatus | reverse complement strand
AAGAAGAAAAGGAAACATTAAAAATGACTATTAGGGCTAAATACACATGCTGGAAACCATTTACCCTATAGTTTTCTATACAGTTGGATGCTATTTAACCAATACTTCAAAAAAAAAACTTAATATATGTATTTATTCCCTATAGAGAATTAAGGCTTCCCTAGTGGCTTAGATGGTAAAGAATCTGCCTGCAATGCAGGAGACCTGGGTTCGATCCCTGGGTTGGGAAGATCCCCTGGAGAAGGGAATGGCTATCCACTCTAGTAGTCTTGCCTGGAGAATCCCATGGACAGAGGAGCCTTGCAGGCTATAGTCCATCAGGTTGCAAAGAGTTAGACATGACTGAGTGGCTAACACTTTATAGAGAATTAAAATATGACCTGGTAAATGTTTTAATGCTAATGTTTTAATGCTCTGTGAAATTCTACAAATGTACTTAATATATGATGTCTTTTAATAAAAAAAAAGGTTAGTAAGAAATAATTCAATTCAGTATTAGAGTGGAAAACTAACATTGCTGTAATCAAGTTCACATTTTAAAGGTTCCTTGGTGTCATGAAATTGTTTCTTTTTAAACTGGTAAAGTGTGGAAAATACAGTAGCATTTCCCCCAATACAGTGAAATAACTATTTGTTCCTGCTTAGTATTTTTTAAAATGTGTTTTTCTTCTGTTAAAAAGAGAAAAATTTATAAACTGCTCAAGCAAAAAGAAAAAATCAAAATCAAATATAATCCTACTACCCCCAAATTGCCACTATTAAATGTTTGGTACAGAGAATTCACATTGTGTCTCTCTATCCAAGCTTGTACTACATTTTGTTGTGGTTTTTATGAGTTCTATAAACTTTTGTACAGATTATACCTTGATATTTTGTTTTGTTTGGTTGCTCTTCTTCTGTTGTTTGTTTTGTTTCCATTTTTTTGTTTGTTTGGTTTTGGATGTGGAACAGTGAATAGTCTTTATTGAATTTGTTACAATATTGTTTCTGTTTTACGTTTTAGTCTTTGGCGGCAAGGCATGTGGGATCTTAGCTCCTTGATCAGGGATCTAACTAACCCTTACCCCTGCATTGAAAGGTGAAGTCTGAACCACCGAACCACCAAGAAAGTTCTTCCCATGGTTGCTGTTTTGAATGAGATCTTTTCCCATTATGTCTAATTTTGAGATATTTATAATGTAACTGAGTACTTTATATAATCGTTTTTATTAGCTCTCATAATTTACTCTTTGTTTCCATTAGTTTTTCCAGGACAATAATTTTATCTTATACCAANATCATCCAGGTGATGGGTCCCTGAGACAGTGCAGGCAGACAGATTGGACGTGCAAAATTTTTCAGAATGAAGAAGACTCTTAATTGATAGGATATGGGTGTGAGTAAAAACCAGTCAGTAGGGAGGGTTGTCAATTTATGAAAGACTTTAAAAAAAATTCTTTAACAGAGGCCCTAAAGAAATTACACATTGAGGCTTACCCTAAAACTGTTGAGCAATCATCATGATTCTTGGTAACTTGGCAGAGTTCCTGAAAATATGGGTCTTTGCTAATTTTTCTTCCATTTAAGAAGATTTACATTACTGCAAAGACCACTAGACATGGGTAATTCAACCTAGTAGATAGTGAACAAAAATGTATGAAAAACGTGTACTGTCTTTTGAGGAACAACTTGACTAGTCTCTTACCCTGGATGTGCCATAAAAAGATGTTGGTTCCATTCAGTGCTAGCACNATTTAAGAAGATTTACATTACTGCAAAGACCACTAGACATGGGTAATTCAACCTAGTAGATAGTGAACAAAAATGTATGAAAAACGTGTACTGTCTTTTGAGGAACAACTTGACTAGTCTCTTACCCTGGATGTGCCATAAAAAGATGTTGGTTCCATTCAGTGCTAGCACAGGTTGGGTTCCTAGGAAGGAGAAACAGAGTTTGGGATGCTAGATATTTATCAAGGATACATACCTGTGAAAGAAAGGAGGAAGCAAGCTTGGGCAAAAGAAAAAGTCAGCTTTCATGCAGGTTCAACAAAGTCTGGGTCAACTCCAAAGAGGACCCTGGAGCAAATATTGCCCATCGGAGTGACCTTCATTAAGCCCAAACTGTTGGGCTTGCCTTACCTCCTTGCCTCGCTCTGTCTTTGGGTATGGGTTGCTCCAGGAATGATGTGTCTGTTGGTGAGGCCTTTGTCTGCAGCTGAGTCCAACCCTGGAGGAGGTGACACCTAAGCATCAAGTGCTCTCTAGAAGTGGATGGCACATGCCCGTGTCTTCCAAAGGAGCTGTGCTGCCGAAGAGCAGTAGTAAGTGATTTGTCTCGCTGCTTTCTTTTGTAATTTATGTACTTTCTTTCCTACTGAGAACTCAAGATAAAACACACACGAGTTTTAAATCGTGAAATATTTACCAGTCTCTGGGACAATCTGACAGAAGTAAGAGATTGGAAGAAGAAAAACCAAGAGCAGGAAAAGCACAAAGAGAAAAAACTAGTGGAAGGAGGCTACTAGGAGCAAAGAGAAACAAATTTAAATAAAATACAAAGAGTTATGGCACCCAGTCCTGGAACTTGATTTCAACAACCACTACAGTGAACATTTCTTTAAAGCAGGTTTTAAAATAACAGTGTAAAATTTTAGCTCTCTTTTGTTTCTTTGACAGGTATGGAAAACATGAATAAAAGAGACCAACTATTCATGACAATTCAGAAAAATCATAGCTCAGGTATTTTTCCTACTTCTAAGCTTATTTTATGGCTTATGGTGGATTATGGTGATATAAAATTGGAATGTTTATTTTCAAATTTTTAATAATGGAAGGTTCATTTTTTTGGTCATAGTGAAAATTTCTTCAGTTTCCTCACAATAATCAGACCAATCATTCTTTCCTTCACTGTTCTTGTCCTTAAGTCATTTGGAGCCTTCTTACCATCATGTGACCCATGATATACTTAATAAATCTTAGTTGCTTTACGTTGTGCAGGTGAATTTTTCACATCATTGAGGTAATGATACTTGAATTACTCAAATTTTTACATGTCATGTTTCTTGGCCTTGGAGTTAGTTCAGTTCAGTTCAGTTGTTCAGTTGTGTCCGACTCTTTGTGACCCCATGAACCACAGCATGCCAGGCCTCCCTGTCCATTACCAACTCCTGGAGTTTACCCAAACTCATGTCCATTGAATTGGTGATGCCATTCAACCATCTCATCCTCTGTCATCCTCTTCTCCCCCTGCTCTCAATCTTTCCCAGCATCAGTGTCTTTTCCAATGAGTCAGCTCTTTGCATCAGGTGGCCAAAGTATTGGAGTTTCAGCTTCAACATCAGTCCTTCCAATGAACACCCAGAACTGATCTCCTTTAGGATGGACTGGTTGGATCTCCTTGCAGTCCAAGGGACTCTCAAGAGTCTTCTCCAACACCACAGTTCAAAAGCATCAATTCTTTGGTGCTCAGCTTTCTTCATAGTCCAACTCTCACATCTATACATGACTACTGGAAAAATCATAGCCTTGACTATCCTCTACCTATATTTTATTTTATCAAAATACTTAATATCAAGCTAAACTAGGACATTTTATATAGTTGGATGGAGAATGCCTGCCCACACATTTTGTATCATTTTTATCTTATCTGGCCTATTAAATTTCTTCACTATCAGTTTCAATCTCTTTTGTATTTAATTGAGTCAATTTTTCTGGTTAAAAATGCAACTATGGCTTTAAAAGTTCTATTTACTTAATTTGATTCATATGAATGTGATACTTAAATATTCACAGTTAATGAGTAACACATTTTAAATAAAAAGAATGATCACACTTTGTATCTTGACAGTATAATTTCTAAAATTCTCAATATATTAACAAATGAAAGTATTTCTTTTATCTTCTTTTCAAAGTAATTTTATTTGAGGAATATAGTGGTAATCTTTTTTAAATTTCCAAAAATAGAATTTAAATATACTATGAATATTATTACATTGCTGCTGCTGCTAAGTCATTTCAGTCGTGTCCAACTCTGTGTGACTCCATAGACGGCAGCCCACCAGACTCCCCTGTCCCTGGGGTTCTCTAGGCAAGAACACTGGAGTGGGTTGCCATTTCCTTCTCCAATGCATGAAAGTGCAAAGTGAAGTCGCTCAGTCGGGTCTGACTCCTAGCGACCCCATGGACTGCAGCCTACTAGGCTCCTCCATCCATGGAATTTTCCAGGCAGGAGTACTGGAGTGGGTTGCCATTACCTTCTGCAATATTGTAACATATTACTTCTTATATTTTCTTTAAAATGTTTAAAAATAAGACCAGTAGTCAACATGTTGCCAAAACTCTATTTTGACTTTCAATAACATAACATTGTTTCTTTGTCATTTTCTGTTTTTGATGAAAAACAGATAATCTGATATTTCATATGAAAAATGAAATCGGAAGCAGCAAGTATAAACCAGTAGACTACCAACAATTGCATGCGTTGACGGAAGCAAAAAAGTTAGCTTCTGCCTCTACAGAGCTAAAGGTTAGATTCGTGTATGTGTGTTTTCTATTAATAATTTCGGAAAATTGAATTGCTGGAAAGTAAAATGATATTTACAATGAAATGTGAAAATAAATAACATTCTAAGTAGTTTTTAGAATCTTCCAACTATTGGTAATAGTATACTCTCAGACATTGTGCTGTGTAGTTTACATGCATGACCCATTTAATGTTCCTAACAATCCCATGAAGCCTGAATTCAACTTTATTTTCAGAAAGATAGCTATTTCATTAGCTTTCAACAATTTCTAACATAGTCTAAAAAAATTAAAAATGCTAATAAGTGTTAGCCATGGCTTATCATCTAATTTACAGCTCCTTCCGCAGCACAAAATATGCCCCCAGGTGTCTCTTTTCTAGAATTCTCTTTTTGCCTTGCTCTAGGAAAGGAGAACCTCAACTAGATTTGAAAGAGGTTAATGTTCCAAGTGATTGTGCACAATATTTTAGGACCATGGATGAGTGTAGGATTACTCATGCAATATCATTTCAGTTCAGTTCAGTCGCTCAGTCGTGTCCGACTCTTTGTGACCCCATGAACCGCAGCACGCCAGGCCTCCCTGTCCATCACCAACTCCCAGAGTTCACTCAAACTCATGTCCGTCAAGTCAGTGATGCCATCCAGCCATCTCACCTTCTGTCGTCCCCTTCTCCTCCTGCCCCCAATCCCTCCCAGCATCAGAGTCTTTTCCAGTGAGTCAACTCTTCGCATGAGGTGGCCAAAGTACTGAAGTTTCAGCTTTAGCATCATTCCTTCCAAAGAAATCCCAGGGCTGATCNCCTCCCTGTCCATCACCAACTCCCAGAGTTCACTCAAACTCATGTCCGTCAAGTCAGTGATGCCATCCAGCCATCTCACCTTCTGTCGTCCCCTTCTCCTCCTGCCCCCAATCCCTCCCAGCATCAGAGTCTTTTCCAGTGAGTCAACTCTTCGCATGAGGTGGCCAAAGTACTGAAGTTTCAGCTTTAGCATCATTCCTTCCAAAGAAATCCCAGGGCTGATCGCCTTCAAAATGGACTGGTTGGATCTCCTTGCAGTCCAAGGGACTCTCAAGAGTCTTCTCCAACACCACAGTTCAAAAGCATCAATTCTTCGGGGCCCAACTTTCTTCACAGTCCAACTCTCACCTCCATACATGACCACTGGAAAAACCATAGCCTTGACTAGATGGACTTTTGTTGACAAAGTAATGTCTCATGAAATATATTTCCCTCTTATTCAAATAATAGAATACTTTATAAGTAGCATTTCCATTGCTTGCTGCTGCTGCAGCTAAGTGGTTTCAGTCATGTCCGACTCTGTGCGACCGCACAGACGGCAGCCCACCAGGCTCCCCCATCCTTGGGATTCTCCAGGCAAAAACACTGAAGTGGATTGCCATTTCCTTCTCCAATGCATGAAAGTGAAAAGTGAAAGTGAAGTTGCTCAGTCGTGTCCAACTCTTAGTGACCCCATGGACTGCAGCCTACCAGGCTCCTCCATCCATGGGATTTTCCAGGCAAGAGTACTGGAGTGAGGTGCCATTGCCTTCTCTGTTCCATTGCCGGTTGCATTCAAAAGTCTGGTTTGGCGAAGCAGCAAACTAAGCAATTTACAAACTTTTATGTGTATATAATATTTTGTGCTATATTAGCTTTGCATTGCTTTTCATTGTTAATATCTTTTTAAAAAGGCAACTGTCATGATTTCAAGGCACATTTGTTACCCTATTCTGGAAAAATTACCATACATTCATGAGCAATGTCCCCTGAAACTGAGGAGACCACTTAAAATGTTGGGCATTATCTGTTTCAGATACAACTTTAAAATAATTTAATGTTATCAGGACATTCAAAGCAATTTTTTTGGAAAATCTCTTATATGACTATAATCCTAATAAGCCATTTTCATATTTCTGACTTTTGTGCTAATCCACTGTATGTATACCATTGTACACACTTATACATATAATAAATATTTACTATGTGCCTTGAATGTACAGTGGTGAGCAAAATACAACACCTACCTTCATAGGGTGTAGTATTTTCAGGAGAAAGGAAGAATAGAAGCTAGTATTTGTCAAATAAGCCCTTTAATGAAATTAGTAGTACTAAGAATGTGCGTGCATATATGCTAAGTTGCTTTAGTCATGTCCAACACTTTATGACCCTACAGACTGTAGCCTGCCAGATTCCTCTGTCCATGGATTCTCCCAGCTAGAATACTGGATTGCATTGCCATGCCCTCCTCCAGAGGACCTTCCTGACCAGGGGATGGAACCTGGGTCTCTTAAGTCTCCTGCATGGCAGGCGGGTTTTTTTTTTTTTTTACCACTAGTTTCACCTAGAAGCCTGTACTAAGTATAAACTAAATTCACCCCCCACCAAAAAAGAAAAAAAAGTCTGATGTACAATAATAGAACTTGATACTAATTGGGTGGAAAGGAAGGCTTTTCTAAGGAAGTGACATTGAATTGGGATCTCAAGGACAATAAGAATTAGCCAGCAAAACAGGAGTGATAACTACTCCAAGTAGAAAAAGATGCTTACTTTATCACATCCCAATTATTAGATATTTTGCTTGTATCCAGTTTTTGATATTGAAAAGCAGATTTCCATAAATATCTTTATGCGTAGACACCTTGTGTGGGTAAATTCCCATGACTGGGATGTCTGGGCCAAAAAAGTTGAATTTTTTTAGTTCTCTCCCAAAGTACTGTTGTAACAAATATGTCACCACAGACATTTTATCTATGCCCTTTTCAGTATTGGAAAATGTACAGTTGACTCTTGAGCATTGCAAGGGTTAGGGGTACTGACCATCTGCTTGAAGAATGTCTGTGTAAAACCAGATACATATTTTGGATGATTCCCCATCTTTGAATAGGGAATCACTGAATGTTAAAAATCAATATTTAGTCAAAGTAAATTGCTCTTTGAGGATAGAATTGCTATCAAAGAATAAACATTTTTAAACTATTAAGGTGATTTTTAAAATTTGGCATTAAGTGCATGCCGGGGTAATAATTTCCTAACACTGTCAGCTAACTAGGCTGCTTCTCTGGTTATTGTGTTATTCATTTGTGAGATTAACAAATTACCATCCACAACCAATATTTTAAATAACATCAAGTACCTTTTTGTTCACAGAATATAATTTATGAAGATGCTTTTTAGTTACATATTTTCTAGAAACAATTTGTTATCCGGGGTTTATAACTTGGCACATCTCAAAGAAATCTCTTGCTTTAAACTACCAAATATGGTTCAGTACTGAAAATGTCCGTAGCAATCATTTTGGCAAGCTTTTTGCTTTCATTTTTGGTATCCATAGATTCATAATAATAAAGAATTATCCATTTAAAGCATTTTTATAAAATCTATTGTTTTGAATTTTGGTCAGTGAGAACAAAATGTGTCCTACATACCTCATAGTTTTCTAACAGTCTTCTTTCCTTTCTATAAATTTCACTTTTTATTTTATTTTATAAGGAAGATGTATTGGGAATTTTGTTTTCATGATTTTTGGATTCTTCCCTTCTCATTTAATTTAGAGATATCAAGTTGACATTTTGCTTTTAATTTATTCTTCTAAGATGTGAAGAATTCCCAAACAGGACTTTTTCTTGAAAGACTCATGGCTTAGATGGAGTTAGATAATGGAAAATTAAATACAATTATTAAGATTTATTTTGTTATGAATGCTAATATATCAAAAAGCCCACACCGACTAGAATAATGATAATACTGTCTCTGTTATCCTTTCTTATATTATTGTTTAACTTTTTGTAAAGGGTTGACTAAAAAATTATATTTTATTCTTCTTAGTGTTAAATAGTTAACATATTCTCTTTAATATTTATATTAATTATCAGTCAATTCTCAATTTATTTTACTAATTAAATGTGCTCATTTTTTGCACATGAAAGTAACAGCTTCAACAATCATTATTAGTTACTACAGCACTTTACTGTGGCAATATTAAATGTAAACATACTTAACCTGAATGATAGAATGTTAACATTTAAAACACATAAGAAGATTTTGCTTCAACTTACATCTAGAATGCTTACCTATATTTGAAAAGCAGTTAACAATAAGTATTTTTAACTAACAATAAATTCAGGAGACTTCCCTGATTTGTTTTGCTGATATTGTTATACTGATTTGATGTGATAGTGACCTATATAATTGCTATGTTATTGATCAGGCACAAGTTATGGTATGCTAGATAAGGTGCTAATGCTCACACCAAGTAATCTAGTCTTTCAAAGGCTGAGACTAAACCTGAAGCCAAAGAGTAGAGCTGGGCAGAAAATCAAGACCAATTTTTGGTAAATTAAATGTTAACTCTTCATTCCCAATTTAAGTACAAAAGAGATATTTCCAATTATTTTTATTTGAATTTCTTTGCTTAGCAAGAATTAATATTTCTTCTTATCTAGCTCAAGTAATCCATCTACTATTTCTTGTTTTTAAAAACATTACAATATGGACAATTGCAAGAATACAGTTATAGTTGTAAAATACATTACAATATGGACAATTGCAACATTAGAGTGAATGGAGTTATTAATCTCCACATGATATTATCCACCTTCAACTATTAACAACTCTTGACCATTGTTTCCTCTGTACTCTCACCTATAATTTCCCTCTATAACAGATTATTTCGAATCAGATCTCAGATATTATAATATTCACCATAATTATTTCAGTATGTATCTTTAAAAGATTAGGGCTATAAAACCCCAAACCCTATAATACCATTACTATATGATTTCTTAATAATTTCAAATAATCGATGTTAAATCTCCCTGATTGTCTCCAATTTTTTCAAGTTAGCATCTGAATAATATCCATATATTTGATATTTACTTTTTTAAGGTTTCCTACTCCATCCTCTTATATTCTTATAATTTATTTTTTGAAGAAATTATAGTATTTGTCCTTTATAGTTCCTTATAGCCTGGATTTTGCTGATTATATACTGGTGGTGTCATTAAATATGTTTTCCTGTGTCTTGTATTTCCAGTAACTGGTACTTATTTGCAGAGACTCGATCAGATTCAAATTCAATTTATTTTGGTAAGAACACATTGACAGAATCTCTGTGCTTGTCTTTTTTCATTATAGTGTTGCAGTGGATAGCTTAGTTTATTTATCTTTTTATACTTTGGCTAATATAGTTTTCAGGCAGATTAGTATAGGTATGATTGCTAGGTCAATGGATAAATCCATATGAAGCTCCAAATTCCCTTCTATGGGAGTTTGTACCATCTTGCATTCCCACTTGCAATGTAAGAGAGAGCATGTTTTCCCATAGCCTCACATCATAGTGTTTTGTTGAACATTTGAATTTTTGCCAATTTGATGTTAGATGAGGAATGACATCTTAGTGTAATTTTTAATTTTGACAGTTTTCATTGAGTTATAACTCACATATAGTGAAGTACACAATCTAAAGTGTACATGTCAGTGAATTTTGACACAGACATATGTAGCCAGCACTTAAACTGTCCACTAATTACTGCTGCTTCTATCTAAGGATAGGTCATCTGGCCCATAGGGCTTTTAGGGTGTCTATTTAGGGTTTTGGGAGACAGAAATGACAACCCCCTCCAGCACTCTTGCCTGGAGAATCCTGTGGACAGAGGAGCCTGGTGGGCTGCTGTCCATGGGGTCGCACAGAGTCAGACATAACTGAAATGACTTATCAGGCATGCATGCATTGGAGAAGGAAATGGCAACCCACTCCAGTGTTCTTGCCTGGAGAATCCCAGGGACAGAGGAGCCTGGTGGGCTGCCATCTATGGGGTCGCAAAGGGTCGGACACGACCGAAGTGATTTAGCAGTAGCATTTAGGTTTTATTATCTTGGCTCATCACAGTAAACTACAAAGAAAACCTCTACTTTCTGATGCTTTTAATGAATATTTTACTTTTATAACTTTTAATTCATCAGCATTCTGCATAATCATCTACCTTAAATATTGACTTCAGATGGCTTGTTGCTCAGCAAACTGAATTGGAATCATCTAAAAATTACTCTATTGATAAAGACACAACATTAAATGTTTTTATTTTTAAAAAACTTTTCTTTTTTAAAGAAGTTTTTGGCCTGAGGATAGAAGGAGAGTCAGTGAGTGAATTTACAAAGAAATCAGGATGTTCTGCAAAATATTGGAAATGTCTAGTGAAAAATAGTAGCTTTATTTTTACTTTTGTTGTCTACCTAATTGGTCTTTCCCTGGGCCCACAGGCAGCAGCATTGATTTTTTTAAGCTATAAAAGTCTGTCTTCATTTTTCACCAATGTGTTTTAATTTTTTTTACAATATGGACCAAATATGTCAAAGAAATCTAATTTTAAAAGTTTTGCCTGATGCAACAAACTCCAGAGACTATAGATGGCAAATAGTTGGAATGAGTTTTAGGCATTCTTCAAGCAAACACAAGAGTATCTGAATTCAGAAACACTACATATGCACTTTTATTTTTTCAGTGAAATAGAGATGGCTATGTGTTTTTCTGCAATGACCTGTTCTGATTTAAATATACTTTTCTCTAAAATTTCATAATTGTAGCACTCTTAATATTTGACTTTGTGTTTTTTTAAGTGATGCTTGGGTTATTTTGTTTTCTTATACTCCTAATTTTGAATCAGTAACCAGAACAGCAGAAAGATAAACTCAAGGTTACAGTAATCAGTGAATGACAGCTAGAAATAGCATGCATTATACAGAGTCTTTTTAGAGTTTCTCTTCTGAAGTTTTTATATCTTCAGTATTGATCTCTTAAAGCTTTCAGAGTACTGAGTATTCTAGTAGCAGTGAAAATATAAAATATGCATATTGCATTGAGTTTCTGATTTGAGATTAGCACTTTTATAGATGTTTTAAAGTATTGATATGAAATACACAAGTTCAGCATATATAAATACACAAGTTCAGTGTCAATCAGAGTCTAACCAGGAAACAAATACTCAAAGATTTAGAATAGAGGGGTCGCTAATGCAGGAAATAGTTACACAGATGATGGAGCTGAGAAGCCAGAGGGCTGTGAACCAACATAGGGATTACAACAGAAGGAAGTCATTATCTTGCCTGGGTTGGAGGGACATTTAGCAAAAGCAAGATTGAAACATACCCCATAGGCTGAGGTTACCCAGAGATAGCTGGAACCAGGGTAGAACTGTCAAGAAGTGTTGGTGCAATGGAGAAAATGCAGATGCTTGTGGAGACCCCTCTGAGAGTAGAGAGGAGTGAATAATCCTTTGGCTCTCTTTTCCTCCCTCCAATCACCGACTACCAGTGTCTCCCTTTGGCTGAACCCATCTGGCAGGCAGTTTCAGGGGTGTCTGAGAAACACAGGCTGCTCTCTGATGTGAAGCAGATGAGGGAGCTGGCCAAGAATGGATCTTAAGGCAAACAGACCCAAGCTTGACATAGCTTATTAGCAGAAACCCCAAAGCATGAATTATGTACTACATTTTTTTTTGAAAAGTCATAAAATTTGGGAAAAATTAAATTGATTTGAAAATTTGGGTTTCAGTGCTTTTTTTCACTATTTCCTTGTTTAATACCTTCAAATAAAGATTTGCCTGAAGTTTTAAAAAACTTTATTTACAAAGTCATGGAGTCAAAAGATTAAAATTGCACATATAATTCAAGGTCATATTTCTAGTAGATGCTGAAACTAAGGCCAGTCCTCCTAATAACTTATCCAATGATTTTTTTTCCCATCCTGTGCTGAAGGATTACATAAAACCAATCCGAATACCAAGGTTCTATGTGATTCTGATATTTACGACCTTGATGGTCTTGACCAAGTTTTTAACCTATCTGAACTTCAGTGTCCTCATCTTTAAAATGAGAATAATGATATTATGATGCTTGGCAGGGAAGGTGTGTAAAAAGGCAAGAAAATATATAGAATATTCATGCAAATTTTCTTTGAGTTGGATGAACAAGGTGTTATTTATTGTATGTGTGGAAAATAGATTTTTTCCTTCTTAAAGAAAGAAAAATACCTTCTTTAGAAAGATGCTAGTGTTAGAAAATGCATGAATAGGATTGAAAAAGAGAAAGTATTTAACTTAGAAAATACAAATTAAACATTTTTGTTTTGGAAACCCTTAAAAAACATCAGAATTGCTTCTCTTTTGTTCCCTGAATCTAGATCAGAAAAACAGTGCAGACTTCAAAGTTATCTAAAGAACAAACACTAATAAAGCAACACAAACAAGTATGGTGGCAAGAACACCAAAGGCTAAATGAAGTCAGGTAAGAACTGCAGGAAATCTCAGTATGAATATGCAGGAATTACTGAGTTGCTGTTATCTAGGTAGATGTTCTGTAACTTTCTATTTTAATTAAACCATTATTATCAAAATGTAACATTACAGTTGAATTGGACAATAAATCAAATTAAAATCTTTTCCTTTCTCACTGTAAAGCAGCTATACTCCAATGCAAATTTTTAAAAACATAAAAAAAGAAGCCTTTCATTTCTTCAGTTTAATTTGGAATCTAGTAAATATATGAATTTATTAATACATTTCTTTTCCTTCAGAAAAAAGAGATAATCTTCCATATCTGCTAATCACTTCCTTCTCTGCTCTCCCATTCATATTTGTATTTATATTATACTTTAGCACATTGGATTATAATGTTGAAAGTGAAAGTGAAAATGAAGTCGCTTAGTCGTGTCCAACTCTTTGTGACTCCATGGACTATAGGCCACGAGGCTCCTCCTTCCATGGGATTTCCCAGGCAAGAATACCGGAGTGGGTTGCTGTTTCCTTCTCCAGGGGATCTTCCCGACCCAGGGATCGAACCCGGGTCTCCCATATTGCAGGCAGACACTTTAACCTCTGAGCCACTGGAGACACCTCTTTATATTTTAGCACATTGGATTACAATGTTAGGCTTACATATTTGTCTTCTTACAAAGTGGTAAACTTCTTGGGGACAAACATCCCATCATACTCATCTTTATCTAGGATACATAGAAAGAGATAGATAAATGTTTCCAGTAAATGAACTAAGGGATTCAAATTGAGTGATTTCTAAATGTAGCTGCATCATAACTAATTTAATTTTGATTTTTGACTTTTGCTGTTATTTTCAGCAGTTACTTCAAGATAAACTAAAACAAAATAATGATTTTATGTGGTGGTAGTTTAGTTGTAAGTCATGTCTGACTCTTGTGATGGACTGTAGTCTGCCAGGTTCCTCTGTCCATGGGATTCTCCAGGCAAGAATACTAGAGTGGGTTGCCATTTCTTTTTCCAGGGGATCTTCCTGACCCAGGAGTTGAACCTGGGTCTCCTGCATTGCAGACAGATTCTTTACCAACTGAGTGACATTTTATACTTGGTCTTAAATGTAATCTTTGAGAGAGGAATTCCTTTTCAAAGGTCAAGGCAGGAAGAGGAGGCAGATGTGTTTTCCCCCCTTTTGGGGCGTATATATCAGTTTTAATGATGGTGATATTTATAAAGTATGGTTTTTAAAATATATACTTGTAAGTATATAGTTTGCAAAAAAACAGATAATTTTGTGGTCTAATTCTAAGCTAAATTTCTAAGTATTAATACCATTAACTTTATTTTTGACATGTGTGCTTTTCATATTCTAGGAGTTTCCTATTCTGGCAAGTGATTCCTACATGTGACATAAAAGGCTCATGAATGGAAATAATTTTACATTATTATATAACTTAAAGAAAAATTATATAGATTTTCTCATTCATATTTTCAAAATAAAAACAAATCACATCCACCTTATCCCTCAAAATGTCACCTTTTATGGAGATAACGTTTGAGCCCATTGGAAAATTTTCTTTTTAGATTTGCATAATTGAAAAATGAAAGCCAATAGAAAGTTTTAATTATGGTGTTCACTGATGCAGGCTCAAATATAAAAACACTGGAGAAAGTTATCTTGGCTATTCCATACCCTTCTTCCTGTGTGTATGTGTTGTTCTTGAGGTAGATGAAAGAGGCATATACACATTATTATGGAAAGTAATTCTTTTGGGCTGAACTGGAATGATGCAAAGATGATGAAATTGAGGAATATTCAAGTAACAACATTATGTCTTGAAACTTGTAAGGACTGAAATTGGATAAACAAGAAGAATTCCAAAATAACTTTCTGTGTTATTCTTGAATGTAGGCTAATTTCAACATGTAGTCAGTGAAATTAAAAACTACTAGTTATTCTTGAATGTAGGCTAATTTCAACGTGTAGTCAGTGAAATTAAAAACTACTAGTTATTCTTGAATGTAGGCTAATTTCAACGTGTAGTCAGTGAAATTAAAAACTACTAGTTATTCTTGAATGTAGGCTAATTTCAACGTGTAGTCAGTGAAATTAAAAACTACTAGTTATTCTTGAATGTAGGCTAATTTCAACGTGTAGTCAGTGAAATTAAAAACTACTAGTTATTCTTGAATGTAGGCTAATTTCAACGTGTAGTCAGTGAAATTAAAAACTACTAGTTATTCTTGAATGTAGGCTAATTTCAACGTGTAGTCAGTGAAATTAAAAACTACTAGTTATTCTTGAATGTAGGCTAATTTCAACGTGTAGTCAGTGAAATTAAAAACTACTAGTTATTCTTGAATGTAGGCTAATTTCAACGTGTAGTCAGTGAAATTAAAAACTACTAGTTATTCTTGAATGTAGGCTAATTTCAACGTGTAGTCAGTGAAATTAAAAACTACTAGTTATTCTTGAATGTAGGCTAATTTCAACGTGTAGTCAGTGAAATTAAAAACTACTAGTTATTCTTGAATGTAGGCTAATTTCAACGTGTAGTCAGTGAAATTAAAAACTACTAGTTATTCTTGAATGTAGGCTAATTTCAACGTGTAGTCAGTGAAATTAAAAACTACTAGTTATTCTTGAATGTAGGCTAATTTCAACGTGTAGTCAGTGAAATTAAAAACTACTAGTTATTCTTGAATGTAGGCTAATTTCAACGTGTAGTCAGTGAAATTAAAAACTACTAGTTATTCTTGAATGTAGGCTAATTTCAACGTGTAGTCAGTGAAATTAAAAACTACTAGTTCAAGAAATGGCTAAAAGTTCAAGAATTTAAGGACCATCAGAAAATCAGGAATTTAAACTCTGTGTCTCTCAATCTTTAAAATCTACATTCCCTTTTAATAAAAGATTGAAAGTAAAATATTTTTATGTATCACCGTAAGAGACTTCATTTAAAAATCTCAGGTCCCCAGAAGATAAGGGCTTCCAATGGCATCTTGATTTTGCTGGGTAATTTAATATATACCAAGTAGGATGTTGGGGCGTCCCTGGTGGCTGAGACAGTAAATAATCCACCTGCGGTGTGGGAGACCTGGGTTTGATCCCTGAGTCAAGAAGATCCCCTGGAGAAGAGAATGGCTACCCACTCCAGTATTCTTGCCTGGAGAATTCCATGGACAGAGGAATCTGGTGGGCTACAGGTTATGGTGGGTTCCAAAGAGTCAGACGTGGCTGAGTGGCTAACACTTTCACTTCACTTTCAGGTAGTATGTTCAGTACTTTACATGCTTTGTTTCATTTAATCCTTACAATGACCCTGCAGAGTAGGTATCATTGTTATCCTGATTTTACAGATGGGAACCTTGAGGTTCAGAGGATTAAAGTTATTTGCAGAAGGTAGATCAGCTAGTTTATGTGAAGGTGGTATTGAATCATTTGCTTTTAACTCCTAGGCTCATTGAACATGGATCTGAGCAGCTTTTTCTTTTTTTCTAGTGGGGCCCATTCACATCACCGGAGATCTAATTGGTCTAGCCTTGTTAGGAAAAAAAAAAAAAAAAGTAAAGCATTTCCCTAAATTTATTTCTTTGAAATCTATCATAAGAAGATTAGATGATTAAAATTTCACAGTATAAAATTGTATTTATATTAAATTTATAAAATTATATTTACTAATACTGTGGTTTCCAATCTATACCCCCTTGAAGACCTTGATACACTTTGGCAGGAGCTCTTTCATCCTTGTTTCAGAATGACTGGTTTAGAGGTTAGGAGGAGGTTATTTATATTGGCCATGTGGTAAGGAATTATAATTATTACTTTAATAGAACTTTTGAATAATAAAGTTTGAGAGGTTTATTTGTAAGCTTACTACTTTTACTATAGTTTCTTTTAGAATATGTGTCATTTACTCATAATTTTAGTTTTACAGCATTATTTTAAAAATAGCACCTTTATCCAGAAAATAACATGAGGTTTTACCAATAATTAAATATTATCTGGAAAAGTGTCTTTAAATATGAAAATGAGAGCAGTACCCATACTGTGTGACTCAGGCCATCTGAGAATTTACTCAGAGTTCATCCCTTAGCCAATTATTGTGAGGTTTCCTTCCCTGCCTTCTCTGGTGCACAGAAATTGGGACAGCCTCTTACAAGAGAGAAAAGCCCTTCAGACAGATAGTCTGAGGTCCCCAACTTCTGCACTGCTGAATTCCTTCCTTGTTGGAGGGATAGAGCAGCTCTGGCCTTGGGCCTGTCTGGTGGCCTCATTTTCTGCTGATCTGTCTGTTAGTTCCAACGAAGGAACTTTAACCTCCTCACTCCGTCCTTCACAGTCCTGGCCACTGTGCTGTTGTCTACATAGACGGCTTTTGACTCCACCACTCTCCAGTGCCCCATGTTTCACTTGTTCTGCCTAAATTGGTAACTTTGCCCCAGAAATCCCAGGAGGCTCTGGGTAATTTTTGATGTCCTAAAGAGACTGATTCTACTACACCTGGAACTTTGGCAGCATCTTGGAAGGGCAAGGAGTGTGAAAGTAGACTCCTGAGAGCTCAAATGTGTCCCTACCAGGCTGATTTATCTTGCAAGAGATTGCATTGCAACTGGGTTTATCTAGGAAGTAGATTAATATATCCTCTAGACAAACAGTCACGCAAAAACTCAGGAGAATTTTTGTAGTGTCATCATATTTAGTGGAACCAGAGGACAGGTCAAGTAGCAGTAGGAAGTACTTAAATTGGCAGAGTTGGACAAGGAAAGTTGCCTTCAATTTGTCCCATCTTCTGATGTGGAGGCAATTATACGTGCTACAGAGTTCTGACTTGGTGAACAGTTGGTACTAAGTCTGCATGTCAGTGATGAACAGGCAGAGTTCTCCTTCTAAGAGTTACCAATTTTAATGCCTTTGAGCCCATTGCAATTTTAATCTATATTTCCTCAATCAAATTCTACAAAACAGATATATTCTTCAAGATACTCTGTGGCGAATAATGAATGTCCTTGTTCCATAATTAGGAAAATATTGCATATTTCATCCCATTTTAGAGAACTGCAATGCACTTAAGCATAATCAAGTTTCTGAATAATCCAGCACTATGTAAACTTATCTGATTTGTTTAATTCACTGTTTCCAAGTTTTCCCTAACATCTTATTGATGTTTCTGTTTTATGGGACATGATTGGGAAACAATGTATATTCACAAGCTTATCATGTAGTACTTGCTTCTGGATTTTGTTAGCCAATTAGGACAGTTAGAGAAATAGACTAGTCTTGCNGCAATGCACTTAAGCATAATCAAGTTTCCGAATAATCCAGCACTATGTAAACTTATCTGATTTGTTTAATTCACTGTTTCCAAGTTTTCCCTAACATCTTATTGATGTTTCTGTTTTATGGGACATGATTGGGAAACAATGTATATTCACAAGCTTATCATGTAGTACTTGCTTCTGGATTTTGTTAGCCAATTAGGACAGTTAGAGAAATAGACTAGTCTTGTCTATTGGATCAGAGTTGTTGATCTAGAAAGCCAGGATGGAGCTTACTAGAATTATTACATGCACAGTAGCAGAGCTTACTAGAATTATTACATGCACAGTAGCAGATTGATCTCCTGTATGAACAAAGCCAGTTCTGTTGGTTTTTATGTTCTACTATGGCTTTCTGGATGAAGAAAATATAAGGGGACTGAGCTAAATGAATTGTAAATGCTATATTTTTGTTTAAAAAATCTAAGTAAAACTTCTCTGGTGGTTCAGTGGTTAAGAATGTGCCTTGCACCTATAAAACACTGATGAAAGAAATCAAAGATGACACAAATAGATGGAGAAATATACCATGTTTGTGGATTGGAAGAATCAGTATAGTGAAAATTAGTATACTACCCAAAGCAATCTATAGATTCAGTGCAATCCCTATCAAGCTACCAATGGTATTTTTCACAGAACTAGAGCAAATAATTTCACAAGTTGTATGGAAATACAAAAAACCTTGAACAGCTGAAGCAATCTTGAGAAAGAAGAATGGAACTCGAGGAATCAACCTGCCTGACTTTAGGCTATACTACAAAGCCACAGGCATCAAGACAGAAACAGAGATCAATGGAACAAAATAGAAAGCCCAGAGATAAATCCACGCACCTATGGACACCTTATCTTTGACAAAGGAAGGAAGAATATACAATGGCGAAAGGCAATCTCTTTAACAAGTGGTCCTGGGAAAACTGGTCAACCACTTGTAAAAGAATGAAACTAGAACACTTTCTAA
>SJYA01000587.1:79132-104300 GCA_006410615.1 Neotragus moschatus | reverse complement strand
GACTGCTTGGATCTCCTTGAAGTCCAAGGGACTCTCAAGAGTCTTCTCCAACACCACAGTTCAAAAGCATCAATTCTTCAGCACTCAGCTTTCTTTATAGTCCAACTCTCACATCCATACATGACTACTGGAGAACTGCATAACTTTGACCAGATGGACCTTTGTTGGCAAAGTAATGTCTCTACTTTTTAATATGCTGTCTAGGTTGGTCATAGTTTTTCTTCCAAGGAGTAAGTGTCTTTTAATTTCATGGCTGCAGTCACCATCTGCAGTGATTTTGGAGCCCCCAAAATAAAGTCTGTCACTGTTTCCATTGTTTCCCCATCTATTTGCCATGAAGTGATGGGACCAAATGCCATGTTTATGATCATGGCATCTAGTCCCATCAATTTCATATGTAATCTTAAAAAAACTTTTGCCTAAGACCACATGTTAAAGAAATAGTGTCATCTACAATAGCACCCCTCTCCTTTATACATGTAAACAAAACTCTTGTCTCATATTTGTAAATTGGCTTAAAAGATGCTGGAACATATATAAAATAGAATACCATGCAGCCACTAAGGTAAACAATAATTACAAAAATTACTTAGAATAAATAAATAATTATTTATTATTAAAGTTAGTTTTCAAAAAGTCTTAATGTAAAATGGTAGATAGGCTATAATTACAACTATTTAAAATATTCATGCATGTAGACAAGGGCTAGAAACTTACATACAAAAATAAAAATAACCATACTAAAGTGTTATAATTGTTGCTGTTTTCTTATTTTATACCATTTAAATTATTGTATCTTAACAATCATAATAAATCAAAACTCTTTATGATCTTTACTAAACCTTCCATAAATAAGGGATTGAGTACCATATTTTTATGTCCATGTGCTGGTTATAGTTTTGCTCTAAAATGACTATATTTAAATAATATAGCAAAAGTTTATTAAGATTTACTATATTTTTGGTATATAAAATATACACTTTTACTCCCATTTCCCTAAGTCAGGACCTTTTCATCTCTGAACTTTTAAAATAACCGCCTTGTTGGTCCAGATTTGCCTGATCCCCTCTTCATCTTCCATTTTTAATGACCATCCTCCTTCCAGCCCATCCTCCATCTTGTTGCCTTGGAAATCTTTCTGAAACACAGATCTGAATTGGTGTGGTCAGCTTAATATCCCTCAGTGTCTCCCCACTTCCCACTGCTCTTTCCACCTGAAATAGTGCAAGGATGTGTCCTGTCCTTGCCTTGCTAATGCTGTTACTTCTGAGGTATGCAGCCATACTTCTGTCTATCTCGATGTCTTGGAGATTATCTAATCGACATTAGGAATGTAGTATGCTGTCTGAATTAATGAACAGGTGAATGAAACCACATTAGATTGAATATTTCTACTGCTAGTTATTTTTTAACTTGTATATATGTTTATGATTATAATATAATTGATTAAGATAATGTTTATTTCAGATACAAAATGGAATCTGAAATAAAATCCTTATTCAATGAAGAGAACATTGGAAATGAATGTCTTTCTGACCTTATGAAATTAGGTAGGTTTTGTTTTTTTCTTGGTCCCACATTTAAAAGGGAATTTTGTTTTAAAGATGGAAGTGGGCCATACATTTCATTTTCTTTTAATATTAACTGCTGTTTGTTTTTTTTCTAAAGGAATCCAAAAAATCTGCATCTTAATGACCTGTTCTTGAAGAACCTTAATAATATGTTGCTTTGATTTTGTTTCACCATAGAACAGGAGTTATCAGAACAATGGTGCACATATCTTAAAAATGTAATAAATCCTATTCAGCAATTGAGAGAAGATCTAAAATACAGACAGCATCACATTTCACAGCATTCACACTCACACAGTGAATCTCACTCTGTGAAAGTATTGGAAGAGGTCAGTATATCTCCTTTACTTTTAATACAGTAATATTTGGAAGAGTCTGAGATAAATGTGTATGTTTTGTGTGCTTAAATAGAAAGTATATCAAATTCTATCCCTGAATCTGTCCAACATGCTCATTTCTCACGTAGAAATGTTACAATAACCTCATAATCCTGCTTTCCTCCTTTCTCCTCCTTCCAGTGTACTCTGAGATCCTATCCTAGGGACAGGGATCAAGTCATCCTCCTGGTAAATCCCCTCAGGGCTCCTATTGGCCAGGGTTCCTCCTGTAATAGGGGTGGGACAAGTGTGCAGCCTGAGCTCCTGACCTTTAGCACTAGATCCTTAGCCTGAGACCTTTAAAGAGAGCCTGTTAGAGCGAGATCCTTAGAGCCTGTTAGCATGTGACCATTAGGGGGTGACCATTAGTGCTGTGGTTACAAGTCCCACTCCACCAGGAGTCAGCCCCGAGGTGGTCCTCACAGCACGAAGTGTGATGAGAAGTGGATCGCCACTCTCTCTGTGGTGCTCCAGGCCCTCTGATCTCTAGCTGGCAGTTGAGCTGGTAGATCTGGAGAAAGGGTGAGAGCTGTGTCCTTCAAGCTTCAGAACCTTCATCATGGCCATCCACTGGCCAGGCCCAGGCCCTGAAGCAACAGCAAACCTCTCCCCAGTCCCCACCTTTTAGACCTAATGGTGGTGGCAGTCTCCATTTGCTGCAGTCTGTAGGACCAGGTCCCCCCAGCTTTGGGCCACATGATGGCTGGGTCCTGAGCTTCTTGCTCCCTCAGTGATGATGGCTGGGCAAGGCCTGGGGAGTAGACCCTGAAGGTGCCACTAGCTGAGATCTGCCTCCTCAGCCAGGCCTGGGCACTGGTGGGAGGACCCAGACTGCTTGCTGGACTGTGCTCCCAGGTAAGGTAACTGGCTGGCACAGGGCCTCCCTCCTCCTAGCCAGGGTCTGGATCTTGGCGGGAGGGGAGAAGCTGAACCTTGGGACTTTGCTCTTTCTTGCTAGAACAGAGACTATCATTTGTTTCCGTGGAGGTTCACGTGATCTTTGTGACCTGACCGTGACTTAACTTGGAGAACCAAGGATCTGACACTAGAGTTTTGCAACAACTAACTATCCCCCTCCCTCACCTTTCCTATAAAAAGGGATTTGCTAAAAGCTTTGGAGGAGTTTGGGGCTTTTTTAAGGCATGAGCCACCTGTCTCTTTGCAGGGGCCTATAGTAAGCCTTTCTCTGCTCCAAGCTCTGACATTTTGGTATCTCTTGGCCTCACTGTGCATTGGGTACCTGGTACCAAAACTCCCCATACATCTGACCCCACCTTCCACCTCTTTAGTCTCACTATCTATCTGATACCCTGCTTTCCCTACTAGGCTTTGTCCTAACAGTGCTGACCTTCTTCCTATTCCTCACATAAGCCAGACTCCTTCCTGTCTCAAGGCCTTTACATGGGCTGTTTCTTCTGTCCCACTGATGGCTTTTTGTCTTTTAGTCTTAGCTTTAATGTCCTTTCTTCTGAGATGCCTGTACTGACCACTCATACGAGAGAAGCCCCACTCACTCCCTACCCCCTCACCCAGTTTATACCTCACTTACCTCCTCCTGATACTTTCTTACCTACTTTTTTATGAGTTTGCTTACTACCTCCCCTGACTAGGGTATAAACTCCCTTATCATGGTTGCCACTGCATTTAGGCTTTTAGCTGATTTTTTTTCTTATTCTATTTTTTAGTTATTTTTGTAGCATTGTCATACTGCTTTCATAAATAATTAAAAATGAACATTAAAAATCAATGCCCATCTGGGGATTAGTAGCAAGGATGTGAGAAAAGGAGGGAGTGATTGAAACAGAAGCAGTCTGGTAAGCTTTCTGCCTTATCACAAGCAAAACTCACTGTGAGTGCAGAGTGGCTATAACTGAACTCATTTGGGGTTATATGTCTAGAAGCCCCTTTAAAGCTCCTTTGCTTGATGGACACTGCCTGGATATGCCATCTCTTGAACGCTCTTCCATGGATCCTGAAAGGAACTTTCACTTATTTAACTTGTCATCACTTATTGACTTTTGAGAAAAATTTCTATGGCTTTAAATTTAAATATTGAATAAATCAATAATTTGCATACCACTTGCTCTAAATGTCCTATAGGTTGACTTCGTGAAGAAACAATTGAAAGCTGTCTATGAACAACTTAGGCTAGAGCAACAGAAAATAGAAAATTATCTTTCAGACTGGAGCATGAAAGTAAGTGCAATACAGATAGTAATCTATCAATTTGTCATTTATATTAAATAGAACAATCATATGATTTTCTTTTTTCAGATATTAGATCATTCTTCAGAAGAAAGAAGTAACCTGCTTGGTGAAATGCCCATGGAATTAGAAACTTTGGAATGTCCATACCCTGACTTGAAATCTTCAATCCTTAATGAATTCTGTAACTTTACAGAGAAATATCAAAAGAAACTTCAAGATTTTGATCTGCAGTTAGAAGACATATGCAGGTGATAAGCTAAAACTTCTTCAATTGTATAGATTTTTGTCATCAAATTTTTATTTTTTTAGGGGTCACTATACTTCCGATTTTCCATTTTTATAGACACCTTGTGCTTGGAATATAGTCTACCAGTAAATGTTTAAATTGATTGTTTGTTGAAAGGAGAGGTTTTCTGCAAAGTAATTTCCCTGAAGTAACGGTTTTAAAGATTAGTATATGGTTAAAGTATCTTTCTTATTTATCACTTTACTATTGGTAAGAAATAGTTTTTAAACATGAATTTTTTTTAAGCACGAATTTTTGATAACTGAATTTTCATTTCAAGATATGAAGCTCCTCTTCAGTGGAAATTTAAAAAACAGTACTAAAAATTGATTACAGTGGAAAATATACCCATGTAATTATGTTATCTGTAATCTACCATGATTTTGCCCTATATTGAACACAAAACATGTTTTATAAACTTTTTTAGAAAATGCACTTCTAAAATTGAAGCTTAGTTAATTTACAATTTTGTGTTAGTTTCAGGTGTATAGCAAAGTGACTCAGCTATATATATATATATATATTTCAGATTATTTTCCATTATGTGTTATTATAAGATATTGAATATAGTTCCCTGTGCTATAGAGTAAATCCTGCTGCTTATCTATTTTATGTGTAGTAGTTTGTTAATTCCATATTCCAAATTTATCTCTCCACTCGTTTCCGCTTTGATAAGCATATGTTTGTTTTATATGTTTGTGAGTCTGTTTCTTTTTTGTGCATAGGTTCATTTATTATTTTTTAGATTCCACACATAAATGATAACATGTAATATTTGTCTTTCTCTGACTTCACTTACTAGGATAATCTCTGAGTCCATTCGTTTTGCTATAAANTCCATATTCCAAATTTATCTCTCCACTCGTTTCCGCTTTGATAAGCATATGTTTGTTTTATATGTTTGTGAGTCTGTTTCTTTTTTGTGCATAGATTCATTTATTATTTTTTAGATTCCACACATAAATGATAACATGTAATATTTGTCTTTCTCTGACTTCACTTACTAAGATAATCTCTGAGTCCATTCATTTTGCTGTAAAAGGCAATAAGAAAATGACTTTTGATTGTATCATGAGAATGACAATCCTCTTCTGAATGACAAGTATAATGCTAAGTGACTTAAAATTCTTGTTGGCAAGGCCATCTTCTCTAGTGTAAATTCTATATTAAAATTCATTTAATGAACAAACTGAGAAATGACACCCTGGGTCAAATCAATAACCTACTTCCTATAGTGTTAAGTATATAAAGTTTCTGGGGAACATTTTGTAAGAAAACATGTTTTTTACTCTATTATATTGAATTCAAAAATTTCCCCAAAGAATATACTTTTAAAAAGAAAGAAACATTATTGAAGGAACATATTTATAGTAAATTAGAAGTAAAAGACACTTCCTTTGAAATGAAAGATGATGAATGTGCAAATATTCAGTTCAGTTCAGTTCAGTCGCTCAGTCATGTCCAACTCTTTGAGACCCGATGAACGGCAGCATGCCAGGCCTCCCTGTCCATCACCAACTCCTGGAGTTCACTCAAACTCAGGTCCACCAAGTCCGTGATGCCATCCAGCCATCTCATCCTCTGTCATCCCCTGCTCCTCCTGCCCGCAATCCCTCCCAGCAGCAGGGTCTTTTCCAATTAGTCAACTTTTCGCATGAGGTGGCCAAAGTATTGGAGTTTCAGCTTTAGCATAAGTCCTTCCAATGAACACCCAGCAGATATTAGTATTTATTATATTTCTTAATGACTTGCTTGTGAATGAAGCTCTTCTATGTGAAATTATAGTGTTAAGAAATTAATAACAAGGACAATCTTAAATCCTACCAACCAGAGCTCTTTTCTTTCTTAGCTTCTTGATCCAGACTCCTCTGTGACAGCTTCTGTGTGTCTTAGCTCTCAGAAAGGCAATCCTAAGTGAAGTCTGTGTCTTTCAAGACCTAAGCTGCTTTCTTACTTCTTTGTGGCAACGGTCACATGATCCTCATAGGCAGACATGTTTTTGGTCTCCTAAAAGCCCTCGGCCTCTCTGTCTTCCTTTCTTCCCATCTTGTAATAAAGCTGAGAAAATATNCCAACCAGAGCTCTTTTCTTTCTTAGCTTCTTGATCCAGACTCCTCTGTGACAGCTTCTGTGTGTCTTAGCCCTCAGAAAGGCAATCCTAAGTGAAGTCTGTGTCTTTCAAGACCTAAGCTGCTTTCTTACTTCTCTGTGGCAACGGTCACATGATCCTCATAGGCAGACATGTTTTTGGTCTCCTAAAAGCCCCCGGCCTCTCTGTCTTCCTTTCTTCCCATCTTGTAATAAAGCTGAGAAAATAATAATACATAATTAATAGTTTATTTATTGACTAATTATACTTTAATTGAAACTCAGTGAAATATTAACCATGTACTTAGTTTGTCTCTAATTGTAAAATAAATATCCTCTCTCCCTTCTCCGCCCCAACCTTGTTAAAGAGATTTTAGAAGTCATCCAGCAAGGATGAGGGGGTTTTTGTGTTTCCTGTTGGTGTTTTTAGTAATTAGAATGATTGTGCCATGAAAGGAGGTAAACCTGACTGTCATTTTAAGGTGGGTTGGTTGCCCCATGACCTTTCCTCGCAGATGGCATCTTGTCCCCCAGGAAAGCTGGCTGAGACTGTGGTATTTCTAGGTTAATGGCTCCTAAACGTGGAAGCCTTAGCAGCCTCTATCAGCTCCCTTCCGCTAGGATCTATTTTTTACAACATGTTTTCTTACCTCTGTTTGAATCTAAACTCAATTTGTTCTCTTCTTTTGGGTAACCCTGCACCACTCAGTAAAGACTGAGATTCACAGCTCCATTGCCATTACTGAGATTAGAGAATGAGATGAATATGCTAAGACTTCTGCACAAAGAAGCAGCACTGAAGGAAAAATAGCTCAGAAAGACTTGATGGAAGAAGTAAGGTTCACTATGGAATCTGAGGAGTGCATAGGGTTAAAATAAGACAGAAGGGCGCTGGTGAGAACCTTCCCAGAAGGTATATTCAATGCTGAGGCTGTAAACCCTAGAAGACAAAGTAATCGGCAGTATTTGTATCCTTAGCACCCAGCATATCCTGGCACGTTCAGTTCAGTCGCTCAGTCGTGTCTGACTCTTTGTGACCCCATGAACTGCAGCACGCCAGGCCTCCCNTATTGTGGTAGCCATCCATGGAATTCTGCATAATACAAATAAATGACAGAGGAATTTATGAAAACCCCTCTACTCATCGAAAAACCTTAAAATACTCATCTTTTAACCTATAAAATGGTAAAAGACAAAAGGAATTTATCCAAGATTAAAAGTATGGGAGAAATGGGTATTTTTATACATGATTAGTATATAAGCTCTTTTGCAAGGCAATCTGGCAATATGTCATCACATATCTTTTTTTATATGTATAAATTATGTTTATCTCCTTAGAAATAATCCTAAGGGAAATAATCATAAAAGTGAAATAAATAGTTGGCTTTGAGACTGTTCAATATTATTTTTCTTTCTTTAGTGATAGCAAAATCTTCAAAATGACTAAATAGCCAACACATAGGGGATTTAGCTTTATCAATTATGATACATTCACACAATGGAATACCACACTGTCATCAATAATTATATTAAAGAATTTTTAATGACACAGGTAGTTGCAGTAAGTAGCTATGCAATTAAAAAATTAGGCCACAAAATAGTTTACATAACATGGATTCTCTTTTTTCCCTTTCCCTCTGAAAGTGTTACATCCATTTAGCCACACACACACAAAAAAAGACTGAGATTATCTACTTGCATAAATTATAATAATAGCTATCCCCAGGTAGTAATATTATAAATAATTTTGGCATACATACTGTTTCTATTTTATAAAGCAAAAATACAGACTTTAAAAAAGTTAAAGAGGGAAGAGGGGACCATTGATATTTATTGAGTACCTATTACAGGACATGACAAATATCTATAATTTTAATCTTCAATACACTTCATTTAAAAAGCTCTATTTTACGGATTTATTTTACAGTTGTAGCTATAGATGAGCACTTTCCCCACAGTTTCTAAAAAGTAGATAGCTGAACAGGAATGAGTTTCTTCTGTTGCATCTGAATAGAAAGCTTTTCCCCCACACCACACCACTTCAAGCATGTATATATACCAGGCTATTGGTAAATTGTGTTGATGACCAGAACGGTGCTGTGTCATGCAAGTATGATGTGAGCCACATACATAATTTAAAATTTTTAACTAGTCATAATAAAACATTTTAAAAGATAAAATTTATTTTAATATATTTTTAACAGTGCAAAGTAGTATAATTTTAACATTTAATCAATAATTTAAAATTATTAATGAGGCATATTACATTCTTTTTTTACATAAAATCTTTTGATATCTGGTTTGCACTTCACACCACAGCATACCTGAATTGGGACTGGCCACATTTCAAGTGCTGAATAGCCACAGGTGGCTAGTGGTTACTATCTTAGACAATACGGCTTGAATGTTTTACTAAAACATTTTTTTTTAAGAATTGGCTGCAGTTGAACCTATTTATTTATTCAGTATGTTGGTGAAGCTATTTAAATTCTATTTGGACTGTATTTCATTAGTAACATGACAAGTTTAATTACTTGTTTTAGACTTAGATGAGATTGTGGCTTTAATTTCCTAACATTTGGTGAATTAGTCATATAGATGAGACAAAATTGTTTGATGCTCCACTTAGCTACGTCAGATTTGAAGCCAATATGTGGCAAAAACTATACAGTGATAACAAGTAATTTCTGCTTTATCGTTTGATAAATATATTAAATTTTAAAATATTGATTCATAATTATCATTCTTTTATGAGATCTGAACCTTGAGTGCTATTTAAAAACCCACAATGATTTTAACAATTTTGGCCCTCTGGGTGTACATTATGAAGACCCACTAGTTTTATATTTTTTCAACTAAAATTTTTCAATTTACCCTAATTATTAATGACTTTCAAAATAGCTAGTTAGTAGTATCTGTCCATGTTTCCACTTTTTCCTCTTCTATGTGCCATGAAGTGCTGGGACCAGATGCCATGATCTTAGTATTTAGAATGCTGAGTTTTAAGCCAGCTTTTTCACTCTCCTCTTTCACCTTCATCAAGAGGCTCCTTAGTTCCTCTTTGCTTTCTGACATTAGGGTGGTATCATCTGCATATCTGAGGTTGTTGAGCCAATAGGGAAGCGCTAAAAAGAATCTGATGAACATATACTTACACATGTGACTATATTTTGACGAATACAAGATAGAAGAAAGAGAAAGGAGCATAGTAAACAACTGTAATTCTCTTACTTGATGATGTTGCAAGAAGTTCAAATGCTGGAGCCTTAATTGCTGTTTAGTCACCAAGTCATGTCTGATTCTTTTGTGACCTCATGGATTATTGCCCATCAGACTCCTCTGTCCATAAGATTATCCGAGAATGCTGGAATGGGTTGTCATTTTCTTCTCCAGGGAATCTTCTGACCCAGGTATTAAATCTGCATCTCCTGCATTGGCAGGTGGATTCTTTACCCATGGAGCCACCTGGAAAAACCAGAGTTTTAATTAGCAGGTGGCATTTTTCTCTGAGAATGTAGTCTCAGAAGTTTTCAAAAGTTTCAGTGCCTGGGCATGTCCAGTCTCAGGTTCTACATTTCTGGCTGTATGTTAAAGGTGGTTAATGAGGAGAGAACTGCTCAGAAACAAGAGTAGTATTATTTGAACACTAACATATTCACTTAGTCACAGTGGTTACATGACCCCCTCAAGCAATACCCACGGTCACTGCAACTCCCATTTTCTCTTGGTGTATTCCAACATGGAATGTCCAGCCTTACATGAGAATTTATGTTTCTCCTGTAGAGGTAATAATTGCAAACTGAGATTTTTTAATTTTATCATATGTATTTCATAGCTTTCTCCTAAAATAAATACACCGTTGAAAATATTTACTTTGTGTTCTTAAACTAAAAGTCACAATTGGTGATTGCTCAACCTATTCTGGGTTTGCTGTGGGAATAAAATTAAGTTTAAATTCTCTTGACTTCAGAGGAATACATTTTATCAAGGGGAAAAAAATAGGTCCAGTTTCTCAAGGACATCCCCAAAACTAGTCTTAGATTTTTGCTTTTGCTTAATGAATAACACAGTCTGTGTATTGATGTATATGTTATGTTCATTTAAATGTCTTTTTGGAAAGTACCAGACTAGTGATAATAAATTTCTAGCTCAGAAGTCTTTATTGTTATTATCACTGTAGCCCACAACAGCCTTCTTGATATAATTGCTTCAAATATAAGCTACACAGTATAATGGTAAATGAGGCTGCATTTTTTATACTTCAGAAAACTGAAAAATCAGGGTTTTACAGGATGGGGTGGGAGTCATCATTTATGAGAAGTTTTTGTTCTTCACTAGGTATGAAATCAAATTAATCTTGAGTAAATCAGATTGAAGAAAATGGAAACATATAAGCTTGACTGATTTGTGTCCAAGACAATTGATATATGTTATTTTTTAACCTGGATGATACAGATAGAATTTGTTATTAAAATAATAAAACCTGTGCAATTATAAGCAAAGACAGGATTAAAATTTCAATGGACAGGGTTATCAAATTTTGATATGAGAGGAATTATAATGCCTATTTAATATATCAAACCAACTGTTAATAACAAGTTTTTCCTACTCCTTATACCTTGAAGTCCACCTGTGGGTAAATATAAGCCTTTGATGAAACCATATCATTAGAACTGAGACTATGGAGAACCAGTAGTGTAAGACATTATGAGCATTGTCAATGTCTAAAAAATAATAAACTGAGAAAAAGAACCATCATTCTTCTATTACAGTCTTACAATTTTTTAATGACTACTGGTAGTTGGTTTGAGGTGATGTTATAAAAGTTTTATGTGACAAATAAAATTTCAGAAGGCCTCATAATCATTAATTAAATTTTCCCTCATCCCATCCCAAAGAAGTAGTCTAATTCTATTATTCTTGCTTTTGAACTTGGAAAATTGAGTAATAATATCCATATGAAGTAATTTTACTCACTTCAACTTTATTGTATCTAAAAATATCCTTGTCTCTCAAAAGTGAAGAATAAAATGGTAACATGAAAGCANTCATTTTTCTTCCATTCTGTGAACTATCAAATAGGATATCGTTGGCTAAAAACAGAATATTCAACCCAAGTGAAAGTAGCATAAACAATAAGGCTATTTTGTCTTTCACTTGACACCCAGAGGTACAGAAGTCTAAGCACAGGGAGGCCTAGTTTTCTGCATTGTCTTGCCTTGCCCTCTGGCAGGATAGATAGATGACCTTCTGTCAGATAACTCTAGCAGTTCCACACTGGCACACTCAAGCAGAAAGAGACCTCTTCCTTGTGTTTTGTCTGAAGAGCCAGGAAACCTTTGCCCCAGAAGACTTCTCCTCCCGTTTCAGTGGCCAGAATTGGGACGTTTGCCCATGATTATATCAAACACTGTCAAGAAGAACAGAGAGCCTGAGGATGGTTGATCGTGAATGGCCTAAGATCAATCAGGATTCACTCCCGAGTCTGGAATGGGGCTCACTTTTCCTGAAGTGGTTGGGTGGGTAGGGGTTATGGAAGAAGATAAATCTTGAAAAATATCAGGATTCTCGTGAGCAGAAGCAAAGGTGGAGGCAATGTCTGCTACAATTTTCTTTTTCTTACTGGTCTTGTGATGACTATAATTCTTTAAAATTTTGCATAGGGGATGGTTGAGCCATTATGTTTTACTTTTAACAAGCTGCTTTGTCTTGATCATATTATTTCCAAATTTCCACTGGGAATTCTACTTCCACTTAAAACTAGTGGTGAATGGATGTAGGGACAAAGATGGTTTAGGTGTATTGCCACTATTCCAGCTACTCCACCTCCAAAAAATATACGCATTCTAGGTAAAAAATTCAGTTTTCGATGAAAATTACTTTAAAAAAGTATCTAGGTAAAAGCAGAGTGCTTGTTATGAAAATAGCACTTGCAGCTTCCAAATCAATCTCTTAGCCTCCTAACCAGATTTCCATTCCTAAACCCTCCTGTGAGAAATTCTCGAGCCATCACTTTTGGAACCCTGTCATATTTCTTTCCTATCACCCCTCAGAAGAAAGCGGTTTGGATGTTGGTGCAAGTTCTAGCTTTACCTTATAGGTCACTTTTTTGCTTGTTGCTGATTTTTCAATTCAGTGGATTTTGATCATATTCCCAAGAGCCTACTTTATTCTGACTGAGAAGGTCAACTGAGCAGAGCTTGGGGAGCCTGGAGGGAGAGGACTGCTAAGTGGCAATGGATCTCCTGGGAGACAATGTACACACCCAAACAAAATCCAAGGAGCAGATTCTGTTGGTCAGAAATGAGTCTGAGGTCAGAGAGCCCTTTGTAAACCAGGCAGAAAATCAAAGATAAGTTCATATTTGGACAATAGGCCTGGGATGGGGTGGTGAGTACCTGGGGAGACAGTTTCAGGAGCTAGGCCGATTAGTTTCAGTATTCGAATGGTTTTGATTTGGAAAGACAACTTTGGAAAGTGTTGTCAAGTTGTATTTGCTAGAGAGTCAGACTCAATGCAGCCAAACAAGCAGATTGTGTCTAAGCCATCTTTTATCCACATTCTTCCACCAGTGGCTCACGCTCCTGACAACCTTATACTTGAAGAGATAAGAGTTTTTCCTTAGGCTAGACTCACTATGATCACTTGCCAATCAAGGCAGTCATCAGATGCTGGTTAACTGCACCAGTTAGCTTCAGGAGGCACTAATTACCAGTTTTCTGGAAAGCCTCCTTTACCCTGAGAAAATTTAAGACAGCTTTCAGCCAGTTTGAAGACACAATCTTTAGTTTCAGAGACTTGTTTCTCCCGTTGTCTTACGTTCTTGCTTGCCTTCTTGGCTGTCCCCACACTTCTAAATGTCTTTAGACATGCTGGAACCACAACCCTGGGAAGTGATTTAAACATGACTGTGAAGAAAACTGGTAGTTAATTGTGAGTCTGGTTAGGATTTTTTATAATGACTCAAACAGGTAGAATTAGGGGGACAGTTGGCTTTGGTCTGGTTGGATTCTCACATCCCTGTCATCCTCCTGTTCTGAGTTACCTGATTTCTCATGTTCTGGGAAATCATGATGAAATTATTTTAGTGGGCCTCAATATTGGGAAGCAGGAGATGGAAGGTGAGTATTGAGTAGTGAATATCTCACACTCCCGCAGGCTAAAATTTCCTGAAACATTTTAAATTAGAAAATTTGGATGGACAAAAAAGCAAAAAAGAAAGAAATTGCAGAAACTTACCAAAGACCGTTTGTCTAAAGGTATTTTCAAAAGTACTAAATTTTAGGATAATTTTAAAGTTTTGTTTAATTTTTTCTTTAAAATTATAGTCATTTTTCAAATTCAAAGGGAGAAAAGTGATTGGAATATTTCTCAGTATCTGTGTAATTTAGCCAGTTCTGTCATCAGAAAAACAGGTAAAGTAAACAGGTAAAGTAACCTGTAAAACAGGTAAAGTAAACAAGAACTTTGGAAGGTAAAAGCTAACCTTAGTTATTTCATACAATTAAACTATTTTATACAGATTTTTTTCTACAATGAAAAGATGAAGGTTTGACTAGAAAAGATAAATGTGAAAATTTGAATTTAGAAATTCAGATACATTAAATTTGATTTTATTTTAAATGCTAAGTAAGAAATAGCTAGTTTATCATTATGAAGAAGTTATCATGTTTGAACCTACCTGTTAAATTTTTATTATCCAGGAGACTCAGTATATATATGGAGCTGGGAGTTTCCTCCTTCACAAACAGCATCCTAATGGATATGTGTGACTGTGTCATTAGTATCGCTGATGTGAATATTGGCTTCAAAATTTAAGCCGGCAGCTCTGGAAACTGCTATAAATACTTTAAAATAATAATGTTGTGAGTATTTATATATCATTTCCACTGGGTCATTGAAAAAGCAAGAGAGTTTCAGAAAAACATCTGTTTCTGCTTTATTGACTATGCCATAGCCTTTGACTGTGTGGATCACAATAAACTGTGAAAAATTCTGAAAGAGATGGGAATACCAGACCATCTGATCTCCCTCTTGAGAAACCTGTATGCAGGTCAGGAAGCAACAGTTAGAACTGGACATGGAACAACAGACTGGTTCCAAATAGGAAAAGGAGTACATCAAGGCTGTATATTGTCACCCTGCTTATTTAACTTCTATGCAGAGTACATCATGAGAAACACTGGGCTGGAGGAAGCACAAGCTGGAATCCAGATTGCTGGGAGAAATATCAATAACCTCAGATGTGCAGCTGACACCACCCTAATGGCAGAAAGTGAAGAAGAACTAAAGGGCCTCTTGATGAATGTGAAAGAAGAGAGTGACAAAGTTAACTTAAAGCTCAANTTAACTTCTATGCAGAGTACATCATGAGGAACACTGGGCTGGAGGAAGCACAAGCTGGAATCCAGATTGCTGGGAGAAATATCAATAACCTCAGATATGCAGATGACACCACCCTAATGGCAGAAAGTGAAGAAGAACTAAAGGGCCTCTTGATGAATGTGAAAGAAGAAAGTGAAAAACTTGGCTTAAAGCTTAACATTCAGAAAACTAAGATCATGGCATCTGGTCTCATCACTTCATGGGGACTATAGATAGATTGCAAATAGATAGGGAAACAGTGGAAATAGTGGCTGACTTTATTTTTCTGGGCCCCAAAATCACTGCAAATGGTGATTGCAGCCATGAAATTAAAAGACACTTACTCCTTGGAAGGAAAGTTATAACCAACCTAGACAACATATTAAAAAGCAAAGACATTACTTTGTCAACAAAGGTCCATCTAGTCCAGGCTGTGGTTTTTCCAGTGGTCATGTACAGATGTGAATGTTGGACTATAAAGAAAGCTCAGCACCGAAGAATTGATGCTTTTGAACTGTGGTATTGGAGAAGACTTTTGAGAGTCCCTTGGATTGCAAGGAGATCCTACCAGTTCATCCTAGAGGAGATCAGGTCTGGGTGTTCATTAGAAGGACTTATGCTGAAGCCGAAACTCCAATACTTTGGCCACCTGATGTGAAGAGCTGTCTCATTTGAAAAGATCCTGATGCTTAGAAAGATTGAGGGCAGGAGGAGAAGGGGACGACAGAGAATGAGATGGCTGGATGGCATCACTAACTCAATGGACCTGGGTTTGGGTGGACTCTGGGAGTTGGTGATGGACAGGGAGACCTGGTGTGCTGCGGTTCATGGGGTCGCAAAAAGTCAGACACGACTAAGCGACTGAACTGAACTGAACTATCATTTCTTATAAGTATGTTTTTCATTTTTATCTTACATGTACCAAAATTATGTCTTACAATTTGTGTAACTGTGGTAATTGGAAAAAGCTCTTGAGATGTGAGGTTTCTAAAATCAATAGCAAATGGATGTGATCATTGTTCATAGCATACTTAGTTTGAAGTATCTCATTTTAATGTTGTCATTTCATATGTTTATGTGGTTTTAATGTCACTAAAATGACACCTAATTAATACATTTATGCAGTGTATAAAAATGCACTGAGTGCCACAAATTTTTCTGCTGCTATATTTTTTTGTAGCGATGTACACTGCTTAATGCGTGCTTTTATTTAAAAATCATTTTAGTAAATGTTTGCTATTTGCACTTTCTCTTTGAGGACGGCCACAATCTTATACCACAATTCACTATGAGAGATCATCAAAGCAATTAGCTTAGAAGTACTTCTCCATTTACCAAAGGATTTAAATTATTTTTGACAATTATGTATAAGATTGCTCGTACATTATCTTAGGTCAAGTTCTGTAGAAGCAGTTCTGAGACAGGGATTATAAGAACAAGTAGTTTGTTGGGCAAAGCTCTCAGGAAAATGATGGTAAGGGAAGCAGGATGAAGGAGGGGAAGGTGTCTGTGCAGAAGATCTCAGTTGAAACAGGTTACCGTTTGCTCTCACAGTGAAACTCCAGAGCACAAATGGCATCACAGAATTGGTCTCATCTTGAGGCAAGTGGGCTGGTCTTCTGTGCCCCATGTCAGCCAATCATTGCTTGGGGTTGGCTCTCAAAGGTGAATGGGAGAGTAGCCTCCTGGGTGAGATTGTTCCCATTTGGCCCAGGACAATTCTCCAGAGGAGAAGGTTACATCCACGAAGTATCAGTGTCTTGATGATGGGAATTCTAGCTCATCAAGGTGCCTGCACCTAGCATCAACAGCAGACTTTATGTAGATAAATGAAAATTTAAAAGAGAACTGGAACTTCCCTGGTGGTCCAGTGGCTAAGACCCCAGGTTCCCAATACAGGGGGCCCAGGTTCCATCTCTGGTCAAGGAACTAGATACCACACACATAATTAAAGATCCCACATGCTGCAACAAAGACTGGAGATCCTGTGTGCCACGACTAAGGCTTGGTGCAAGTAAGTAAATTAAAAAAAAAAAAAACAAAAAACAGAACTTGCTGGACCTAGGTTCTGTCTCTTCCTCCTCCCCAGCACATACACCCCTGCACATCCACATTTATAATCAAATATAGATGGAAATTCAAACTGTATTCAAGTCCTTTTGATTACAAAAACAGTTTAAAAGCATAAATGAGGAATGGACTTTGGATCTATTCCCTTTTCTGGTTGCTTGCCAAATAGAAATAGAGAATTTTCTGTGGCTGCATGTGTGTGTGTGCTCAGTTGTGTCCAACTCTTTGTGACCCCATGGACTGTAGTCTGCCAGGCTCCTCTGTCTGTGGAATTTTCCCGGCAAGAGTACTGTAGTGGGTTGACATTTGCTACTCCAGGGGAGCTTCATAACCCATGGATCAAAGCTACATCTCTTGTGTCTCCTGCATTGGCAAGTGGATTCTCTACCACTGTGCCACCTGGGAATCCCTTTCTGTGGCTGTGTCTGCTGTTAAAATGCATTTATGTGGCTCATGAACAAAATGAGTTCCTTGAGAGAAGACCTGAGATACTGTCCATGAAGACTTGAAAGTAAAAGTCGCCCAGTCGTGTCTTTGTAACCCCGTGAACTATAGAGTCCATGGAATTCTCTAGCTCAGAATACCGGAGTGGGTAGCATTTCCCTTCTCCAGGGAATCTTACCAACCCAGGGATCAAATCCAGGTCCCCCGCATTGCAGGCGGATTTTTTACCAGCTGAGCTTCAAGGGAAGCCCAAGAATATTGGAGTGGGTAGCCTATCCCTTCTCCAGCGGATCTTCCTTACCCAGGAATCAACCTGAGGTCTCCTGCACTGCAGTCAGATTATTTACCAACTGAGCTATCATGGAAGCTCAAGGGTGTTTTAAATGCCAAAAACACCCAGGCAAGCTTTTTACCAGGCTTAATACTCCTATTTGAGATTCTTTATTTGTGGACACCTTATTGTTGTCTATACATGCGTAACTGATTCAGAGAGAACCCAAACACTCAATTTGTTTAATGAATGAAATCTTGAATTCTTTCTTTGCTATAGATTGTTATGTCATACAGAAGAAATGCAGACTTTGTTTCTTCCTAATGGAATATTTCCAACCCACTTTTTCTTCCTATTACAGTGCTGTTAGAGAAGGTATCTTTGAAAAATAATTTTGTTTCTTTCTTACGATTTATCAGAATAACAAAATACCTTAAGAAACTAAGTAACTTGAATGAGGATGGTAAAATGTCAATTAATATCAATGACATAAAGAGTTTTTATTGTTTTAAATCTTCAAATAGCTTACAAGGGCATAGAGGACATATTATAAAAATGCTTTAAATTGCAGTTAACTTTGAAGTAGACCATTGACATGGTAGAAATAAACAATAGTAAGTCTCCATCTTAGATCAAAGACATATTTGCTGCTAATAATATTCATTCTGATTGCATCTGTATTTGATTATTCCAACTTACTAAATAAGAATAATGACATGCAAATAAACTCAGTAATAAAGAGACATTAATTCAGTCTACAGTTCACGCTGATCCTGTAGCCTTTTCACTCTGCATAGGGCTTTGCTAATACTTCCTGTAGAACACAAAGCCTGGGAAAGTTTTGCATTAAGATAGGTATTTTGGAGCATGGTGGTCATGTTATTGGGAAGGTGACTTGTAGGGACCCTATGGAAAATGATTTCTTTATCATTTTGAAATCTAATGCCATTGGGCATCTTTTTACTACCAACATTTAGTCTTAGCGCCACAATGCAGGAAGTTGAGGGGATAAAGTAAAAGATCATNTAAGATAGGTATTTTGGAGCATGGTGGTCATGTTATTGGGAAGGTGACTTGTAGGGACCCTATGGAAAATGATTTCTTTATCATTTTGAAATCTAATGCCATTGGGCATCTTTTTACTACCAACATTTAGTCTTAGCGCCACAATGCAGGAAGTTGAGGGGATAAAGTAAAAGATCATTTTAGACTTACTTTTAATATCAAACCTTCATATGTCCCTTCCTCAAGCCTTAGTTTCCTTTATATAATTGTTTATTTGTCTACATTTGTATTTTCCTCCAGCCTAGAAATAGGAATTTTGTTGAATTAGCAAAATTCCTTTTTAATCTATATACTTAATAGTTTATTTCCCAATGTTTGTTTATTTCATTCATTGTCATGATTTTTAAAATATTGTTTTAGGAAAGATAGAATATCTTAAAAATATGATGTCTCATTGTCAAACTTCTTCCGATTAAGCCTGGAACTCACGGCAACATGAAATAATGAAAGAACCCATTGTGTTAGAATTTAGAGCTTTTATAGAGCAGACATTTTATTTGGCTAATGTATTTTTTTCCAGACTTAATTTTATGTGATCATTGTCATTTTCTAACAGCTTAAACAGTTTGAGGTCCCTCAATCTCTGATTGCTCAATAATCATAATATCATGTGATATTTTTCTCGCTTCCAGAAACTTCCAGTTAAGTGATGAAGACCACTGGATTTACCAGGCTGTTTTGGATCAGTATCCTGGGGATCTCTGTGGCCGAAGGACTTTGTATCTGGACATGTTACAAAGATATCTTCCACACAAATCGAGGCATGATTTGGTGAGTGCTGGACCTTATATACTGCCAAGCTAAATTGTTTTGGTGGTCAATAATTACTAAACTATACACACACACACACACACACATCTTTCCTGGTGGCTCAGGCAATAACTGAGAATCCCCTGCAATGCAGGAGACCAGTCTGCCATGTGGGAGATCTGAGTTTGATCCCTGGATCAGAAGATCCTCTGCAGAAGGAAATGGCAACCCACTCCAGTATTCTTGCCTGGGAAATNGGTCAATAATTACTAAACTATACACACACACACACACACACACACACACACGTCTTCCCTGGTGGCTCAGCAATAACTGAGAATCCCCTGCAATGCAGGAGACCAGTCTGCCACATGGGAGATCTGAGTTTGATCCCTGGATCAGGAAGATCCTCTGCAGAAGGAAATGGCAACCCACTCCAGTTTTCTTGCCTGGGAAATCCCATGGACAGAGGAGCCTGGCGGGCTACAGTCCATAGGGCCGCATTAATTAGACATGACTTAACAACTAAACCACCACCACCACACACACACACACATACACACACACACACACACACATATTTTAAAAAGTTATTTTTAATTGGAGGATAATTGCTTTACAATAGTATATTGGTTTTTGCAATACATCAACATGAATCAGCTATGGATATACACATATGTTCCCTCCCTCTTGATCCTCCTACCTACCTCCCACCCCAAACCCCCCCTCTAGGTTGTCACAGAGCAGCAGGAATATATATACTTTAAACGGTGCTCTAAAATTATTTGTCTCCTACACTCTAGAAAATAATAGGGTTATAGTATGAAATCTGTCATTATACAAGACAGTATGGTGCATGGCTATGCCAAAGCCTTTGACTGTGGATCACCACAAACTGTGGAAAATTCTTAAAGAAATGGAAATACCAGACCATCTTACCTGCCTCCTGAGAAACCTGTGTGCTGGTCAAAAAGCAACAGTTAGAACTGGACATGAAACAACAGACTAGTTCAGAATTGGGAAAGGAGTATGTCAAGGCTGTATGTTGTCACTCTACTTATCTGACATCTATGCAGAGTACATCATGTGAAATGCTGGACTGGATGAATCAAGATTGCTGGGAAAAATATCAACAACCTCAGATATGCAGATGATACTATCGTAATGGCAGAAATTGAAGAGGAACTAAGAGCGAAACAGGAGAGTAAAAAATGCTGACTTAAAACTCAACATTCAAAAAAAGCTAAGACCTTGGCATCCAGTGCCATCACTTCATGGCAGATAGATGGTAAAAAATGAAAACAGTGACATATTTTATTTTCTTGGTCTCTAAAATCACTGTGGACAATGACTGCAGCCACAAAATTAAAAGACGCTTGCTCCTTGAAAGGAAAGCTGTGACAAACCTAGACAATGTATTAAAAAGCAGAGACATCACTTTGCTGACAAAATCCCATCTGCTGCTGCTGCTGCTGCTGCTAAGTCACTTCAGTCGTGTCCGACTCTGTGCGACCCCATAGATGGCAGCCCACCAGGCTCTCCCATCCCTGGGATTCTCCAGGCAAGAACACTGGAGTGGGATGCCATTTCCTTCTCCAATGCATGAAAGTGAAAAGTGAAAGTGAAGTCGCTGAGTCATGTCTGACTCTCCGCGACCCCATTGACTGCAGCCCACGAGGCTCCTCCATCCATGGGATTTTCCAGGCAAGAGTACTGGAGTGGATTGCCATTGCCTTCTCCCATCTAGTTAAAGCTATTGTTTTTCCAGTAGTCATGTATGGATGTGAGGTTTGGACCATAAAGAAGGCTGAGTGCCAAAGAAATTGATGCTTTTGAATTGTGGTTCTGGAGAAGATTCTTGAGAGTTCCTTGGACAGCAAAGGATCAAACCAGTCAGTCCATAGGAAATCAACTATGAGTATTCATTGGAAGGACTGATGCTGCTACTGAAGCTCCAATAGTTTGGCCACCTGATGCAAAGAGCCAACTCATTGGAAGACCCTGATGCTGGGAAATATTGAGGGCAGTAGGAAAAGGGACAACAGAGGATGAGATGGTTGGATGGCATTGCTGACTCAATGGACATGAGTTTGAGCAAGCTCAGGGAGATGGTGAAGGACAGGGAAGCCTGGTGTGCTGCAGTCTATGGGGTCACAGAGTCGGATATGACTTAGTGACTGAACAACAACGTGTTGCATAAAAAGATGGGAGACCCCTCTGGCAACATATATTCTTCTGTGGCTTACTTACCCCAGAGAGCTTCACCATGGTCCTCTGGGTTNGTGAAGGACAGGGAAGCCTGGTGTGCTGCAGTCTATGGGGTCACAGAGTCGGATATGACTTAGTGACTGAACAACAACGTGTTGCATAAAAAGATGGGAGACCCCTCTGGCAACATATATTCTTCTGTGGCTTACTTGCCCCAGAGAGCTTCACCATGGTCCTCTGGGTTGCTCTGCTTGTGTTTGACTTCCAGGTGTCTGCAAATTCACCTGCCCATCTCAGAGGTTCTGCCATTCCTTGAGTCTTGCCAGAAAATGGGTTGTTTGCCCTTCCATTCACATAGCCTGCCGCATCTCAATCCTTCTAGTCATGGGGAAGCCAAAACTTGCCTCGGGAGCTTGTGTCTCCCTACACCATCCCCACTACAATTCCACTTGATTCCCTAGATGAGTCTGAACACAAATGCCCCACATTCATAAATCAGAGTCTTGTCTGAAGTTTCCCTGAGACAGGCCTGGGAAGTTATGGTTACATTCTTTACCGGACAAGACCCCAGAGACAAGGAAACAGAAGTTACCATGTCACCAATGAATTTCACAGTAATTCACTTTAAAACATATATGTAAACAAGCATGTATGGACTCTTACCTTTTAAATATTATAGGCCATGCCATAAAATATTATTACATACTCTGTGTTTTTGTAATTGTTTTAAATCAAGTAACAATACTTGAGGGAGCAGGATGGGAGGGAGCTTCAAAAGGGAGAGGATATATGTATACTTATGGCTGATTCATGTTGTGCTTTGACAGAAAACAAAAATTCTATAAAGTAATTATTCTTTAATAAAAAATAAACAAATTNTAGTGGGACTTCATTATGATTTTCATTTGCATTTAGAATAAAGATGTTGAGCAGCTTTTCTTATGCATATTGGAAATTTGAATATCCTCTTTTGTGAAACAGCCACTTTGGTCCTTTGCCCATTTTTCTGTTCCTTTGTCTGCTCTTTTTCTTACTCATTTGTATGTTCTTTATATGTTGTATAGGCAAATTCCATTTTTTCCTCCCAATCTGTAACTTGTCTCTTCACACTCTTAATGTTGTTTTTTGATGAACAATTTACTTGCAATGAAATTGTTTTCTTTTAATTTTAAATATCTTTGAGATGTAAGTTATATGTGGTTAAAATCATCCTTTTGGGGGACTTCCCTGGGGCCTCAGACAGTAAAGAATCTGCCCACAATGTGGGAGACCTGGATTTGATCCCTTGTCAAGAAGGAAATGGCAACCCACTCTAGTATTTTTGCCTGGAGAATTCTCATGGACAGAGAAGCCTGGCAGACTACAGTCCATGGGGTTGCAGAGTCGGACACAACTGAATGACTGTCACACAAAATCACCTTTTTTAGTGTATAGCTCTATGAGTTTCAACAAATGCTGGACATGTAACCACCCCCACAGTCAGGATATGGAACTGTTTTATCACTTTCAACAGTCCTTCATGCATCTGTGAAGTCGACACCTCACCCACCTTCAGCCTTTGGCCACTACTGATCTCTGTCTCTATTGTTCTGCCTGTTCTAGAATGTCAGATAACTATAACCAAACAGCATGACATGTGCTCTTTTTCTGTCTTTTTTTACTGAGCATAATGTCTTTGAGATCTAGCCATGATAGTGTAAATGCCAACAGTTTGGTCCTTTTTATTGCTGTAATATTCCTTGATATGGGTTTATTACAGTTTGTCCACTCACCAGTTGTCTTCAGTTTTTGGCAATTAGTGTCACTTTGCTTATGGTGGAAGTAGGCTTCAGGCTTTCCTTGTGAGTCTGAGCCCAAGAGAGTGTCTTGCCACTCTCGCACCTTCGCCAGTACAGATTCTTACTAACATTTGCTAGCCTGCTTGGGGAAGAGGCTTTCTGCTTTCTTGGTTCAGCTTCAGTATCAGGCAGGACCTATGTTCCTGGATATTGGGGCCGGAACCTATTCAGTGCTATGCCCTCCTCCCCAGGGCAGATGAACTTCAAGTTCACCTCAGGTCTTGCTGGTTCCTGTGAGGGAGAAAGCTTCCTGTTTCTTCCTCAGGAGAGAGGGATTTCTTTGTCCCCTTTCCCTAGCTTCAAAGGGTCTACACTTGCACCCTGAGGGTTTACAGCTCCGCCNGAACCTATTCAGTGCTATGCCCTCCTCCCCAGGGCAGATGAACTTCAAGTTCACCTCAGGTCTTGCTGGTTCCTGTGAGGGAGAAAGCTTCCTGTTTCTTCCTCAGGAGAGAGGGATTTCTTTGTCCCCTTTCCCTAGCTTCAAAGGGTCTACACTTGCACCCTGAGGGTTTACAGCTCCGCCTCCCTCCCCACTCTCAGTGCCTTTTGTTCGTTAGGGTTTTGTTCCTCTCTGGCTGGTTTGTATGACCACAGGAGTCTTCCTCTGCTGCTTTCCCTGACTGGGGTCTTTCTTAGGAACATTCTAGGAGATTTGTAAAGAAAAGCTTGTGAATGGGTGTAAATTCCCCTTGCATCTGTAGCTTCCATATGGCAGAAGCTCAGACTCTGCCACAGCAGCAAATTGTTAAAATGAAACGATGGAATCATCACAAAATTTTACCTGCAATCTTTTTATCCCTTCTGAAATGGCCTTGACTTTCCCAGGGGCTCCGCTTCAGGTTAGTAGCTCTCGAATTGCCTGTCTTGTTGGAGGCCTCTACCTTTCTTTAAATATCAGGCTAGTTTATTGTCCTATGATGTCTTCTCTCTGTTAGATTCAAGAAAAATTTTGATGTTGTAGGCTATCCAGCTTTTTCTTGTGTTAAAGTTGGCGTGACATTCTTTTCTGGTTTCTGGAATGTCCTAATGCAATGCAGTTTATCAGTCTTTTATATGCTGGATTTAAGAAATCATTGGCTAGTGATATGGGGTCATTTTCAAAAGTCTGAGATTTTTTCTACCCAACAAGGCTCCTGCCAGAGGTTTAGGCTCCACCCAAAACACCTGAGTTGGAAGAGCAGTAAATGGGAACCTGAAGGTGGAAAAGAAGTAGCTAAAGGAAATTGTGTATGGGGAAAATTTCCAGGAACAGCCCAGGCAACAAAACTGATAGGAAGGGAAGAGTCAGCAGCACTAAGCACCGACTGAGTACCAGACAGCCTCAGTTACCAGGCCATGAGAACTGCCTTTCCCCTTCTTCTCTCCTCTTCTTTTCTTTCCCATTCCTGGGCTCTGATGGTCTAAGCATGTAGGGAAAAAAAGGAAATGTTACCTTCTGAATAAAGAGGGAAGAATTGCTTAATCTCTTCGGTTCAGTTCAGTTCAGTTGCTCAGTCGTGTCCGACTCTTTGCGACCCCATGATTTGCAGCACGCCAGGCCTCCCTGTCCATCGCCATCTCCTGGAGTTCACTCAGACTCACGTTCATCAAGTCAGTGATGCCATCCAGCCATCTCATCCTCTGTC
>SJYA01000587.1:56930-74821 GCA_006410615.1 Neotragus moschatus | reverse complement strand
TTTTTTTTTTTTTAATACCTGGAAAGAAGCTTGGAGATTTATTCTCAGTCTTCATTTTACAAGTCCAAAAGCTGACATCCTGAAAGACAAAGTGACCTGACTTAAGGTTTATGCCAGCTCATTTGATTTGAAATTCAATATTATCTCTGCCCTACACAGCTTTGAATATAAGAATCTTATAAAATAATAGAAGATATTTATTATACTGTGGGCCCCAATGTGCTATAAAATAGACTGACAGAATGTGAAAAATATGACTTCATTGTATCATAAATTTGATCTCTCTAAAACCAACATGCTAGCTATAATAAACATTAGTTAAATATTTAACCATAATTTTGTTCTCAGTCTTGGAATTTAAAAGGGCTTTTGGGGAGTGATTGAGATGATTTGTGTCTTTAAGGAAAGAGCTAAAGGAATTTTGAAATAATGTGTTCTCTCTCTGTTTTAGTTTTCTATCAGCAATAGCTGCTGTAGCAAGTAGGGACTTTCAGGTCTCTCACAAGAAGGGTGAGAGGCAAGTGGGAAAACAGAGCTCTCCTTCTCTTGTTCCCACAAAACCTTCTGTTTGGTCCCCTAAATTTTCTCAGACTGCTAGCTCCGGACCNATAATGTGTTCTCTCTCTGTTTTAGTTTTCTATCAGCAATAGCTGCTGTAGCAAGTAGGGACTTTCAGGTCTCTCACAAGAAGGGTGAGAGGCAAGTGGGAAAACAGAGCTCTCCTTCTCTTGTTCCCACAAAACCTTCTGTTTGGTCCCCTAAATTTTCTCAGACTGCTAGCTCCGGACCCTCTCAGCACTAGCCTGGACCACTCTGTTAGCTGTGTACTTGATCCCTTAACATCTTCAACTGTCTATGGAATGGCTGGGGGCCCTCATTCCCAGATCTGTCTCACAGTTGACTTTCTCTGTCTCCATGCTGGGTGGCCAAGCACTGCTAAGAAAAAGTCGTTTTATCCAGACTCTGAATGAAATGTCCACATGAGAATGCTCAGTCTTATCTTTGGTTCACCAGTTCTTCCTAGTCCTCTTATCCCTGTTTCAAAGAATTGTGTGTGTGTGCTAAGTCACTTCAGTCATGTCCAGCTCTTTTGACCCTATGGACTGTAACCTGCCAGGCTCTTCTGTCCATGGGGATTCTCCAGGCAAGAGTACTGGAGTGGGTTGCCATGCCCTTCTCCTGGGGATCTTCCTACCCAGGGACCAAACCCGTGTCTCTTCTGTCTTCTCCATTGGCAGTGCCAACTTTAGGTAAGCCCCAGACAGGTCCTTAAAAGACTCTTGGGCTTCACTGGTAGATCAGATGGTAAAGAATCTGCCTGCAATTCAGGAAACGGGGATTCAATCCCTGGGTCGGAAAGATCCCCTGGAGAAGGGAATGGCTACCAACTCCAGTATTCTTGCCTGGAGAATTCGGTGAACAGAGGAGCTGGTGGGCTATAGTCTGTGGGGTCACAAAGAGTCAGACATAACTGAGTGACTAACACTTTCACCTAACACCATACACCCTCCCCGTCACACTCCCAGAAGACAAACCACTTCCTGCTTTATCAATAAAATGAAGTCATGGAGGTCTAAGATTAATCCTCAGTTCCTATCTCCCTGGCCCTGTGTCTGTCTCTGCTAGTCCCCTGCTCTCCCCTCTGATGCACAATGTGAGATCTTCTGCACGTTCATGTCCAGTCCTTTCCTCTGATGTCTGGGATTCTGACCCATATAACCACTTGGTTCTACTATTTACCCCCTTTCCTTTATTTTTACTCTGTGGGGTATTCCTCTCTGTCATCCTCTAGGTCCTGGGCAGTCCCTATTCTTTACCCTTTCATTTGAAATCAAACTTTTGAAAGAATAATCTAGATTATTTTTTTCTTCAAGACTTGTGATGTCTCCATCAAATTCCTATCCTCTCTCCAAGATGACAAGTGACCTCTGTATTACTTAATGGAATTAACACTCTTGCATCCTGATCCTAGTGGACCCCCCTGCCTCTTTTCTCACTGTTGACTACTCACTCTGGACATTTTTCACTGTCAGCTTCCAAAATATCATTAGCTTCGTCGTGTCTTAAAGTGATTCTCAGCCAGCCTGTGTATTTGTCACTCTGCCCCTCCTGTAACTCTGGTTTCTCCCAGGATTCTGTCCTTGCTCTTTGTTCTTCTCTCTACTTCATTGGCTCTCCATCCCTCTTGTTATTTTCCCTACTTTATTTGCTAATTACTCTCAAATCATTTTTTCTCATCTCTGAATAGCTCTCTTTTGAACCTCATTTATCCAGCTCCATACTAGTTATACCAACTTAGAAGTCTACAGATACCTTGAACTCAGTGTCCAAAATAGAAATCTTTGTTTTCCCATAATAAATTTGCACTTCTTTCTTGCAACTTATCTTAGCTTCCTCTTTTTCCTCACCTTCATAGCGACTTACCAAATTTGGAAATTTTTCTGTATTAACTATATAGCCTTTCCTTTCTATCAGGGAGCCTTGGCCACTGTTCCTGAACAGCAGCCTTCTATGGCTATGCTTCACATCCCACAAAAACATTTCTGTAAGTTTTCCCCTAAACTGCAGGTAGGGTGCTCTATCTAAAAGCGTTCTGGTTACTTGCGTTATTCCATCCCTTCATGATAACTCCTCAGTAGCACCCCTTTATTTGCAATATGGCTAAACTTCCTAGCATAGCTTTCTAAGTCCTCAGTAACATGGAGTCTGGCTCCCTTCCTGGCCTCCTTTCTTGATACTCCACCTCATATTTAACAGTTTAAACATGCCACCCTCCAGTAATCCTTTCTCCATCTCCAGCTGATACTGCATTGTACAGCATTTTGTTCCCTGACCTTGTGCCCTTGCTCCGGCCACTGTTGGCTTGTTGGGAATGCTGCTCTTGCCTTCCCTTGTCTGGTTAAGTCTCACTCGTTTTCAAGATTTAGTTCAAATGTCTGCTACAGGAAGACTTTCTTGGGTCTCTGGCTAGGTTCAGTCCATTCCTGGTTATTCCTAGCCTCTTATAGATAATCATAACTTGCCAGTGATTCTGGTACACTGAAAAAATCTGTGTTCCCTATACAACTGCAGGCGGGAGCCCACCTTATTTATCTTGGTATAGCAAGGCAATGACACCCCACTCTAGTACTCTTGCCTGGAAAATCCCATGGATGGAGGAGCCTGGTGGGCCACAGTCCATGGGGTCGCAAGAGTGACTGAGTGACTTCCCTTTCACTTTTCACTTTCATACATTGGAGAAGAAAATGGCATCCCACTCCAGTGTTCTTGCCTGGAGAATCCCAGGGACAGGGGAGCCTGGTGGAATGCCGTCTATGGGGTCGCACAGAGTCGGACACGACTGAAGCGACGCAGCAGCAGCAGCAGCAGCATATACTTCCTATATCTCCTCTAACACTACCCTCGCAACAGATTTCTCAGTGATCAGAACATGCTTGGTGCTGAGNTTTGTAAGGCCTCCTCAGACAGCCATTTTGCTTTATTGTGTTTATTTTTCTTGGAGATGGTCTTGATTCCTGTCTCCTGTACAATGTCATGAACCTCCGTCCATAGTTCCTCAGGCACTCTGTCAGATCTAGTCCCTTAAATCTATTTCTCACTTCCACCGTATAGTCATAAGGAATTTGATTTAGGTCATACCTGAATGGTCTAGTGGTTTTCTCCACTTTCTTCAATTTAAGTCTGAATTTGGCAATAAGGAGTTCACGATCTGAGCCACAGTCAGCTCCTGGTCTTGTTTTTCCTGACTGAATAGAGCTTCTCCATCTTTGGCTGCAATGAATATAATCAATCTGTTTCAGTGTTGACCATCTGGTGATGTCCATGTGTAGATTCTTCTCTTGTGTTGTTGGAAGAGGGTGTTTGCTATGACCAGTGCATTCTCTTGGCAGAACTCTATTAGCCTTTGCCCTGCTTCATTGTGTACTCCAAGGCCAAATTTGCCTGTTACTCCAGGTGTTTCTTGACTTCCTACTTTTGCATTCCAGTCCCCTATAAAGAAAAAATCATCTTTTTTGGGTGTTAGTTCTAGAAGGTCTTGTAGGTCTTCCTAGAACCGTTCTTCTTCAGCTTCTTCAGCGTTACTGGTTGGGGCATAGTCTTGGATTACTGTGATATTGAATGGTTTGCCTTGGAAAGGAACAGAGATCATTCTGTCATTTTTGAAATTGCATCCAAGTACTGCATTTTGGACTTTTGTTGACTATGATGGCTACTCCATTTATTTTAACGGATTCCTGCCCGCAGTAGTAGATATAATGGTTATCTGAGTTAAATTCACCCATTCCAGTCTATCTTAGTTTGCTGATTCCTAGAATGTTGATGTTCACTCTTGACATCTCCTGTTTGACCACTTTCAATTTGCTTTGATTCATGGACCTAACATTCTAGGTTCCTATGCAATATTGCCCTTTGCAGCATTGAACCTTGCTTTTATCACCAGTCCCATCCACAACCAGTGTTGTTTTTGCTTTGGCTTCATCCCTTCATTCTTTCTGGAGTTATTTCTCCACTCATCTCCAGTAGCATATTGGGCAACTACCGACCTGGGGAATTCATGTTTCAGTGCCCTATCTTTTTGCATTTTCATACTGTCCATGGGATTCTCATGGCAAGAATACTGAAGTGGTTTGCCATTTCCTTCCCCAGTGGACCACATTCTGTCATACCTCTCCATCATGACCTGTCCGTCTTGGGTGTCCCCACACAGCATGGCTTAGTTTCATTGAGTTAGACAAGGCTGTGGTCTGTGTGATCAGATTGGCTCATTGTCTGTGATTGTGGTTTCAGTGTGTCTGCCCTCTGAGGCCTCTCTCAGTGCCTACCATCTTACTTGGGTTTTTTTTTACCTGGACGTGGGGTATCTCTTCATGGCTGCTCCAGCAAAGCGCAGCTGCTGCTCCTTATCTTGGATGTGGGGTAGCTACTCTTGGCTGTGCTTTCACCTTTATTAATCTGCAATTAAATCCACCACTGAATTCTTGTTTGCTTTTTCTGATTTTCAGTTGTAGAATTTCTATTTGCCTTTTACTAATGTTAAATGTCAATGTTCATAGTTCATAAGTAAGTAAGTAAAGTCGCTGAGTCATGTCCGACTGTTTGCAACCCCACGGACGGTAACCTACCAGGTTCCGTGGTCCATGGGATTTTCCAGGCAAGAATAGTGGAGTGGGCTGCCATTTCCTTCTCCAGGGGATCTTCCCAACCCAAGGATCAAACCTGGGTTTCCTGCATTGCAGACAGACGCTTTACCGTCTGAGCCACTAGGGAAGCCCTCATAGTTCATAGGTGTTCACAATTAAATTAATGAAGCTTAAAATTTCAAGCTCAGTTTTATGCTTATAAACAGAGTAAGTTACAGTCTGCTTCTGACGATTTTTGCAGAATTTCAGATTTTGTAGAATTTCATAGATTTAGCCAGTCCTTGCTCAAGCAGGTTCCCATGGTACAGCCTTTCAAAACCCATCTTTTCTCTGTGATCTTTCCAAAGCTCAGCTCTTTCTCCCTTAGATGGATACTTACTAGGTATTGAATTTAAAATGCTGGTAGAAATAATTTGATGCCTATGTAATATAATTTGCTTTTAAAAACGTCCTCTACTCTTTTGCCATATACCTGAAAGCATTAAAAGCCCAGGACTGAGGTTTGAAGATTTTTGACTCACTCAAACATCAGGATCCCAGCCCTTATCAGAGGCTGTCTTGGTGAATGCTAGCCTCCATTCACTGTTCCTCCACTCCTAAGAATCTATAGCTGCTTCTAGTTAAGTGCTCCCAAGCAAAGACAGGCTTCCACTGGTATAGCCTTTCAAAATTCATTTTTTGTCCATTACCTTTTCAAAATATTGCTCTTCTCCTACCCCATTTAGTGAATGCCCCTAAAATGCTTAACTCTCTGTTTTTCAAAAAAGAATTGATTTGAGTAGCTTTCCAAATTCCTCAAAGGAAATCCTTATTTGGTCCACTAATTTCTTTCAATTTTTAAGAAGTTTTTCTTAGCTCTTTAAGAAGTTATTATCATTATGTTAAAAAAATTTGGCTGGTTATTAATATTTTTCTAGTTATTTGATAGTTTAGTCTGACATACTTAATCTATTATGTTTATTTTCAAATTTTAATATTTATTATTATAAATTTAATGTTTTTTTTTAAGTGAGTCAATTTAAAGAAAAATACTAATATCCACAGATTATCTGCAGATCTGATTATGAAGGGATACTTTAGTGACTGAAGTTTGCAAACACTGGTACAAAGAGTCATGGCTCTGGATGGGACCAGAGCCATGACTCAGATTGTCATGGTTTATGTCTTATCTGGATTGCTTATGAGCACGTTAACCTTGAACAAGTTGCTTAATCCCTGCAACATCTGCTTCTTCATTTATAAATTAGAGATAATGAAAGCCCTAAGTCACTATGTTGTAGTGAGTATTAAATGAGGCGGTATGCGTAAATCACATGGCATGGGCCCTGGCATTTAATAACATTTCGTAAATGTTATCTATAATTTCCTTATTTGTCAGAGAGAAGAATGGTAAGGATATATTTAGGTCAATCATTAGTCTCCTTGATTATGACAACTCATTAGCCTAATTTGGAACATTTCTTAGGAGATACGAACTCTGAAGTATCAAGAAGCTTCATCATTACCTCAGAGAGATGTAGACTGCCTTCGAGAAGCTCCCCAAATTCTCAGAAGAACTTTTGAATGAACCAAACAGTCAACTCTGATGTGAGCAGTCATTTAGGTTGTGTACTACCCAACTTTAATCTCTAAAATGGCACCATGCCTTGAGCTGTGTTCTGTATTCACTCTGCACAACTACATGCAGTAGCCCTGGGAGTATTTTTCAATAGTGATGTATATTCTTAACACATTAGCAATATTAACTTTCAAACTATAATCTGTTTTACTTATTCCAATTTTTTTTAAAGAGAATTTCTTGAATTCTAGTTGCTGCCCTGTTACTATCTGTGTGACTTGAACAAATTGCTTACTATCCCCAGGCCTCAATTTCTTTATATGTCAAAAACAAGAGTTGGACTAAATTGTCTTCAGTTCTAAAATTCTAATATTCACATGCAAAATACAATTCGAGTATCTTTGTAGTGAATTTGCATATTTAATGAATTTCTAGTGTTAGTTGGACAGCTTGGAATTTGTATTTATAGGCTGATAATTAGCATGAAGCATCATACTTTTTCCATTTGTCATATTAACAAAGCATACTTACTCTAGGAAAAATGTGTGACATTTAAAATAATAAGGCTTAGTCTGACCTAAGAGGCCTTTTCAAAGTCTGTTCCAGTACCATGATTATCTGTGTATAAATGACCATATTGGATGCCTACACATATTCACAATATTTCACACAGCTGAGAGAAGTCCTCTTGAATGATAATGGAAATGTATCTGAATGGGATGTCAGCTCACTTTATGTTCAACCTTAAAGTTGGCTCAATGACAAAGTGAGGCAGTTTTGAACATAAACTCAGTAAACTTCTAGTGTTTTGTCCAGGCCTGATAAGACTCTTGGAGAGGTGCGAGTCAGATAAATAATTTATAGCTGCTGCTGCTGCTGCTAAGTCACTTCAGTCATGTCCGACTCTGTGCGACCCATTAGATGGCAGCCCCCCAGGCTCCGCCGCCCCTGGGATTCTCCAGGCAAGAATACTGGAGTGGGTTACCATTTCCTTCTCCAGTGCATGAAAGTGAAAAGGGAAAGTGAAGTTGCTCAGTCATGTCTGATTCTTTGCGACCCCATGGACTGTAGCCTACCAGGCTCTTCCATCCATGGGATTTTCCAGGCAAGAGTACTGGAGTGGGTTGCCATTGCCTTCTCCGAATTTATAGCTAAATATCATTATTTTACATGTTAATCCTTTTATTTAGCAAAACCAATTTACTTTTTTTAAAAAGAGAAATTGGACATTTATTTCTTAAAAAAAAAAAAAAAAAGACAGAGAGCCTGTCAGAAAATCTGTATGTATAATTCTTTGATTACGAAGTGAATAAATGCTCAGGCAATAAACTTTTTTGGGTACTAACAAGTAGTGCTGATGGTATAGGTGGGTGATTCTGTGTGGAACTTCCATTGGCAGCAAAATGTTCACCATACAATGCTTCTTTTCAGAATCGTCATGACTACTTACATTTTTCTAAAGTAATAATCATTTCTCCAGAGATCTTTTTCCAATTTAAAATTCCCCCATCAAGAGTCTTTTACAAAATACTTTGAATAAATACAGCCAACTATAACTCTGACTTCCAGCTGTCACCAAAGGTCTCCAAAGAATATACTTTGATTATAAAACTAGATTGACAGGGATTTGAGTAAAAAAAGAGACTTCAAAAGTCAAAGAATTATTAGGCCCCTTTGTTCACATAAATTCCCCAGTATGCAGCCATAGAAAAGTGTTAATATCGGAAAGTCCTTTCTTTCTTTTTTGAGAAAGGGAAAACCTAATTACTACCCAGAAGTGAATGGCATGGCTCCCACTTGTGCATACAGATGCTCTGAATAAAAACCTTTTATATTGTCTAAATCTAAACAGTACAACAATCATAATTTAGTTATCTTCCTTAATTTTCAAAGTATTTTGACATATATTTTCCTGTCACCAAAGTTATCTTATGAGAGAGGACAATTATCCCTAAGCCATGGGTAGAACATTGAGTCACAAAAAATCGGCCTGTCAGAAGTGACATATTTGGCATTTGATTTAGGACTAGAATTCATTCTGCAGTTTCTTAGCAAATCCATTTCCCAAAGACTACAAGATCATTTGCAGCGACATAGGAGTAAAAGGGAAAATGCTGCTCAGAATAAAAGCAATAAAACATTTCTTGTTCTTTCTTCTTTTCCATGTTCATTTCCCTCAAACACTTATGCCAAGGCAAAGTGAATTTGCTTTGTTTGTTTCCAGCTGTGCATGCATTTTTATGACCACCTAACTACTAATTTACATAACTTCTGTAAGTCCATTTGACTCTGTTGACTTGCCCCTTTCTTTTTGAAATCCTCTCATCCTTGCTTCTGAGAAGCCTTTCTGCCCAGTTTTTCTTCTAGTCTGTGGTCACTTCTGACACTCATCTAGACTTCAGGGACAGTGTCCCATGTTGATTCCTCCAATACCAGCCATGAGACCTTAAATCTGTTTTCCAAACAGCCACCAGAATAATCTTCTTGAAACAAAACATTTGACCATGTGACTCCTCTGCTTAAAGTTCACAGTTGTCTTCCTGTGTCCCTTGGCAGTGGTTGTCATTGTCCTCAGACCCAATGCCTCCTATCTGCAGTAAATATTCTATATTATCTCATCTACTTTCCCCAAATGAAATCCATAGAAAACACAACCAACCTGCATACACATCTTGAAGATAAAATCAATATGGTGTTACTGACAATAATGTAAAAGGGAAGTGAAGTGAAATAATTTAGTATAGAATAATATGTAGTTCAGTGTGTACATGTTTGGTGTGACATCATGGGAGACTCATGGGAGACACAGTGATCAGCTGCTTGCACCTATGTGTAGAATCACAGTGACTGTGATGGCTGCAGATGCAGATGGATACAGATATGCACAGATGTGTGTATTCACAACTCAGATCCATTAACAATGATGTCATTTTCTAAAATGGAAAATTTGGTGATATAGTTTATAATATTACCTTTTCATACTTTAATATGAACATGAATTGCCTGGAGATCTCCTGAAGCTGCTCATTCTTGGATAGATTCTAAGCCTGTGCTTTTCTAATGAGCTCCCAGGTGATGCCATTCTGCTGGTCCATGGATCACATGTTGAATAGTCAGAGCATAGACTTCATTTATATCTAAAGGGTAGTGACACCCAAGGTTATTCCATTAAAATCTTGATGTCCCTTGTAAGACTTCATAAATTCTAGTGTGGTGTCATCTGTACGTTGGGTAACTGCTCTTCTGGGACTTAGCCATGGAAGCCAGCAATCTTAGACTCTGAGCCCAGAGCAAGGTCTAGAGAGCTGTAGAGAAAACACTATTTTCCTTCTCTGAGAAAGAGTCAGTGGCTGTGGTTGGAATCCTTCTCAATAGACTTGTGATAATTTTTCAGGAGGTACAGTGGAACAAGGGAGAACCCTGCTGAACCTAAATTGATCCTCTAATTCTATGCCATGTATCTATTCAGGTATTCAGGTTCCTGAGACAAATGTACGAGGGGTAATGTTGGAGGAATGGAACTGCATCTAAGTCCTTTGAAACAGGTAGTGATGAGCATGACTCGTTCCTATAAAGAATCCAGAATCACTGTGGCAGTAAAGACCAGATGGAATGAGATCTACTTAGCACCTCTAGAGTTTGGTGATAAAATTTAAGAAGAGCGACTGTTAGAGCTGCAGACCTAGTGGGTGTAAAGTAGAGATGGCAGATCCTCCTCTGAGATCTAAGAAAGAAGCAAATGCCCATCAGACATGTAGTTGTTGGTACACCCTCTGTTAATCCTTAGAAACACTTGGGGACATTTTACAGTGGCTGAAGAGGCAATCACAGATGCTAATGTGTCTTCATTTGTAGTCCCAGGTTGAAGAGGTATGGGGACAGTTCAGTTCAGTTCATTCACTCAGTTGTGTCCAACTCTTTGTGACCCACGAACCACAGCACACCAGGCCTCCCTGTCCATCACCGACTTCCAGAATTCACCCAAACCCAAGTCTATCGGGTGATGATGCTGTGAAAGTGCTGCACTCAATATGCCAGCAAATTTGGGAAAGTCAGCAGCAAATTTGGGAAAGTCAGTGATGCCATCCAACCATCTCATCCTCTGTCATCCCCTTTTCTTCCTGCCCTCAATCTTTCNTATTCTGATAGCGCTAGGATGGAAGGCCTGAAGATAGAATCGAATGTAGGTCCAAATGATAGTCAGATGCAGTCTGCAGGACTTGGTAATGGATTATATATGGAGTGTCAGGGACAGGCAGTGTCAGGATGATTCTTGAGAATCTGGCTTGTGCAAACTGATGATATTTGCACAGCAATCCTGTAAGGTGTGTGCCATTTTTATCCCATTTTACCTTATTCTGAAGTTAGAGGTGGTTAAACAATGTGCCCCAGGGAGTGCCATTAATAAGTCACAAGGGTAGGACTAAATCTCTGGTTTCTGATTTCAAAACCTGGGTTCTCTCATTATGTTTCTCATTTGACCGCAGAAAGGATGAGGACTGTGGCTTAATGATGGCGGCACAGTAGCTTTGGTCTTTATAGTACGTAGTCATAGAATCTCAGCATTGGAAAAGATTATAGAGAATTTACTGCTGTGTTTTTCAAGCGTCTTTCACTGTGACCTACATGAGAAATGTATTTTATATCACAAATGAATATATATGTGTGTATATATATATATATTCATACACACACAGAAAATGGAAATAAAAATTTCCTGAAACAGCATTACTGTAATGACATGAGATGCACTCTGATATTTTCTTCCACAGCAATATGCTAGTCCCCATCCATAAAATTTATTTCATTATCCACTAATGAGTTGTAGCCCTTTGTCTGAAAAACCGACTTAATGCTCTTCATTTTTTGAAGAGGATTTGAGACCCAGAAATGGGAAATGGTTTCCCTAGATCTCATAGTCAGCAGGCAAGTGATTTCCTGACTGATAACCCATTTTTTGGGTCTATTATGCAATTTGGCTTTGTCAGCTTTGTAAATATAGTACAATGATAGGTTTGTAAGTTTTGTCCCTTAGGAAAAAATATCTGTTGACAGTTGTTCACTTATTAGCGTTTAGTTTGTTTCTTCCTCTGCAAGTCTTATTTTACACTAAGGTTAAGACCCTCTAGGACCCGTTAAAATGAAACTTTGCAAGATTTTATTTGAAAAGAAAAGGGCACAAAACAGTCAGATAATAGTGCATAATCACTGAGATTCTCAAGAAGACGAGTAAAAAGTCACAGAAAATGGAAAGCAGTTATGACAGAGAGGTGATCAAAAAAATGCACTTATGAAGTCATCCAAGAAACCAAGGGACAATTGTAAAACCAAGAGGAAAAACCAAATCTTTCCACTAAGCAAAAATGCCAAGGAGAGAATAGGAAGTTTTAATAATGTATGCAGAAGCACAGGTACTGTATTTCATGAGTGGAGTTTAAACATATATGGAACATATAAGATAAAAAAAATCTTAGGTAATATTGAAAAATGGTGGGACATTTGGAAAGAATTTAATGAAACTATCAGACTGTTAAAGATTCAATAAAATGAAAATTTGAAGTTTACTCAGCTGTAGAAGCTTATAGGAGCATTTAAGGAGAAGACAGAAAAAGATTTGCTTGACACTTTTTGCACATATCCTCTAACATTGCTAGAAATATAATTCATTATTGAAAATCCTGACAAGGTTTTCTGGATATTTTCCTTGTCTGATGAGCAGAAGTGGCGCTTGGGAATCCTGGAAACAGTTATGGTGGGGAAAGCAGGGATCCAGCATCACAGGGTGGAAGAGTCAGAAAATGATAACGTGTCTGGAGAGGGTAACTTTCTTTCCAAAGACCTATCCAGTGGGGGAGAAAGGGAAATATTGTCCATCTAACTGCCAAGCATAGCCTCAGAGTATTATCTGTGCATTTACCCATAAATACTTCTTAAACCTTTAAAGTGCTAGACTCCGGAGAGAGCCCACGAATAAGACAAATCTGGTCCCTGCCCTTAAGTTTGTAGCCAAGTCTGAGATACGGCAAGTCCAAGTGGTTCAATGCTGATGTGTGCTGTAATATAAGAGAGGGACAAGATGCTAGGGAAGTTGGGAAGAGACACCTGATCTGGACATGGTAAGTTAGGGAAGACTACTTGGAGCAAATGATGTCTATGTTTAGGCTTGATTAGGATAAGGAAAAGTTAGCCAGATGAAGCATGAAGAAGAGAGAGCTTGCTTGTTTCAAGGATTACTTGACACTGTGATTAATGTGTTAATAAAGCATAGGCCCAGCACACAGTAAGCCCTCATATATGGCAGTTTTTAACATTTTATCATAAGTAATAGACACTGCTCAATAGTACTTTTCCCATATATAAAACAATATACATGATGCAGTTTCCACAAATAATGGCTGATAAAATTCACAATTAATGTTTAATTGTCTATTATTATTTAACAGGCTCATAAAATACTGATGTTTGTTCCTCATTGCAATTCATTTTGAATTGCATTCAGTTTTCATTCTGAAAACTACAGAGCATATTGTGGTCTTTCTATATAAGGAAAATAGAAAACAGAATCAGAACATTAGGACTTAAAGAAACTATAGAAGTCACCTGATCCAGTCATCATCCCATTTAACATGGGAGAAAACTAGGCTAGCCATTTGCTCAAAGTAACAATGTTGTCAGTTAGCGGCAGAGAGAAGACAAAAAGGCTGGTATTCTGACCAGCAGTTTAATACTCATTTCCTTTATACTGCGTTGCCAACTTCAGAGTTATTTTCAATGCTCTCAACTTTGATGTAAAATTGTGTTAATATTGTTACCTTGATATGAATTTCCATTATTGCCTTTGAAGTTTACATGGGTTTCATTTTGTGTTTTTCTAGTACTTGATTCACTCTGAAAATATGCATGTTAATTAATTTCCCTTGAACTATTTAACTGTTACATCAAGAGCAAAGGATATATGTAATACTACTAACCATTTTCATTTTAAATCCTTAATTTATTATTGGCAAAAGATTAATAGAGTTTAAACTTCATTTGTTCTATGTTAGGTTAAGGTTTCATTCAAAGACTGTACCTTTGGCAGGAATATTGAACAAAGAATTAACTAAAGAACTGGAAAAAACTTCTGTAGTTAATCATCTAAATAATACTTTCCTTATAATGTGCTCCTGACTACCACTGTGGTAATGTTCTTTCCTGGTTGTTATTGCTACACAGTTATGTTCTCATGCTCCATTTAAAGCTATATAATTACCCAACCTTTTAAAATAAAAACCACTGAAATGTTTTTCTGGGGTATTCTTCCTTTTGCTCATGGTTTGCTCTTCTGTACTTCAGCTTATTGTGCTTATATTGATTCCTCTGCCCACCTGTCAGCTTTCTTGTTCTTGAATTTGAAAATACCATAATCAGTTGTCATTCTCTCTTCATGGAAAATCCTTTGGCTGCCTCTGTGGGCATCCACTGGGTACAGATTTTTTTCAATGGCACCCTTTTCCCAGTGAGTCTTCACTGTATCCATTGTGTATTCCAAAAAGCCCCATTACCTTACCTCCTGGATAATAACTGTTGCAGAGCCTGTTTCTCATTGTCACGATCTCACGACTCCACCTACTTAGGAGGATATAATGCTAGCTTCAACAGCGTTCTCTTCTTCAATTTTCACCTTTGTTGTGTGTTGAGGGAGAGAGGATATAGGTATAATTACAGATGATACTGTGAATTATCGATCGGAGGCAAACTTCTAACCGTCCCTACAGACCATTCTCATGATTCTAATATGAAGTAGAAACTATTTAGTTTCAAAAGGCTGATGCTGAATTGCTCCAGAGTTTCTGTTCCAGCAGTTCATATATGTACACATAGTTTAACATCTATAACCCATTGGCTTTTGATTGCTCAACTTGCATTTGTTTTATGATTTACAGTGTATGCTCCATTTAAAAAAATACCGTAATCTTTTCTGGAGAACAGGAAAAACATTGTTTAGACTTGCAAATGACAAGAAGGGCAAACTGGGAGATTAACTGGGGTACCTGAATTTTATTGGTCTGGTTATTCTCTTGCTATACTTACCTTTGGAAACAGAAATCTTGCCCAGTTGTAGGTATTTGCTTATATTTGGCTTCATAAATCATACAACAGTACATGTACAAAGTCATTCAATGATAATTCCCATAAATTAGTCTTAAATCAGAAGTGAGTAAAATAGTTTCAAAACACAAAATTTTTCTATTGAAATTTATAGAAATAAATTTCAGGACTCAGAAAGGCTGAATGTGTACTAATTTTCTTTGCATTAGTTCACTGCTTCTCAGGTCTCATTGTCTGAGAATCTTGAGACTACAGTGTTTTATTATACAAATCTCTTTGGACATACATTATATTTTCTGTTTTCTTAAATAAAAATTTTAATACAGAAAATATAAACATGTATAAAAGTCTGTCATTATTCAACTTCAGCAATTATCAACTTACTAGTCAATTTTTTTTCATCTATACCCTTACCTACTCTCTCATGCCTATGCAAATACCCATATATCATATCATTTCATCTATATTTTAATATTTATCTCTAAAATTAAAAAGAATAAACCATTTATAAAGCCTTTATAAAAGGATAACCATACTGTGATCACACCTAAAAACTTGAACAGTTTTTCCATAATAGCATCTACTTACTAATCAATATTGAAATATATCTGTTTTATATATATATATTTTTGGTATATTCAAATCAGAAACTAAAATGGTTACTTTGATGTTAAGATTACTCAGTATTTTCATTTCAGCCTGATCCATCTATTACTATAACATTTCCTATCAGCTCAGATCAATTTCAGTAGCAAATGATTATCATGAATGAGGACCCATTATTTCGTTATGCATTGCAAAAGGGTATATTCTAATGCTATCATTTCTTTTTTATTTATTTGGTTCCATTTAAAAATGTTATTTTGGTAATTTAAATAGGTATTACTTGAGCATCTATCATGTGCTAGCACTCTGCTAGACAGTATAAGGGGAAAACAAAATACCTATGTATCATGGCCTCTGCTCTAAATGGAAATAGAAATATTATGCTCAAAATAATTAGAGAATAGTTATGGTCAGTGAAGTAATATGAGAGATGAGTGTGGGTTGGAGGATGTTTAATTGCAGATATGGGACATGTGCTGGGCCAAGAAGCATTTAATGAAATAGGGGGAAACTGAGGGCATTTCAGGTAGGGGAATAGTCTGGGTCACACCATGAGGCAAAGAACAAAGATGGTGGTATAAAGAAAAGAACAGGAAAAAAAACCTACCTAGAGACTACACATTAATAAGGTTAAAGTGGGGCATTAGTTGGAGGTGAGGACAAGCACATTGGATAACAAACAGAGAGGCTGAGGCTGAGAAAGGATAGTAATAGAGTTAGGAGTATAAGGTAGACACAGGAAGCAGGAAGAAGAGAAGAGAGCAGTATGGACTGGTGGAGAAGCAGGGGAAAACAGTGTTATAGTCAAGGAATGAAAGAGTTTTAAACATGAAGAGGTGGTTGACAGAGTTAAATACAACCGTAAGGTTAACGAACGGGGGACCAATTCAGGAGGGTGACCCCTGGCAATAATATTTGACAGGGTACTTGATATAGCATATTACAGACAGAGGGTAGATAAAGGAAGGAATGATTTGGAAGTAATAAGTTGGGACAGAGGGCATAGATGATCTTATTCTAGGAAAAGGGTTCAAAAGAAGAAGGTAAATATGGCCAAAACTATCAGAAGTTGGGAAAACCAAGGCAATGGCACCCCATTCCAGTACTCTTGCCTGGAAAATCCCATGGACAGAGAAGCCTGGTGGGCCGCAGTCCATGGAGTCGCTAAGAGTCAGACACGACTGAGCAACTTCATGTTCACTTTTCACTTTCATGCGCTAGAGAAGGAAATGGCGACCCGCTCCAGTGTTCTTGCCTGGAGAATCCCAGGGACGGGGGAGCCTGGTGGGCTTCTGTCTATGGGGTTGCACAGAGTTGGACATGACTGAAGTGACTTAGCAGTAGCAGATTGCTTATTTAACTTATATGCAGAGTACTTCATGAGAAATGCTGGGCTGGAAGAAGCACAAGCTGGAATGAAGATTGTCGGGAGAAATATCAATAACCTCAGATATGCAGATGACACCACCCTTATGGCAGAAAGTGAAGAGGAACTAAAAAGCCTCTTGAGGAAAGTGAAAGAGGAGAGTGAAAAAGTTGTCTTAAGGCTCAACATTCAGAAAACGAAGATCATGGCATCTGGTCCCATCACTTCATGGGAAATAGATGGGGAAATAGTGAAAATAGTGTCAGACTTTATTTTAGGGGGCTCCAAAATCACTGCAGATGTTGACTGCAGCCATGAAATTAAAAGACACTTACTCCTTGGAAGGAGGGTTATGACCAACCTAGATAGCATATTGAAAAGCAGAGACATTACTTTGCCAACAAAAGCCCATAGTCAAGGCTATGGTTTTTCCAGTGGTCATGTATGGATGTGAGAATTAGACTGTGAAGAAAGCTGAGTGCTGAAGAATTGATGTTTTTGAACTGTGGTGTTGGAGAAGACTCTTGAGAGTCCCTTGGACTGCAAGGAGATCCAACCAGTCCATTCTAAAGGAGATCAGTCCCGGTTGTTCTTTGGAAAGAATGATGCTAAAGCTGAAACTCCAGTTCTTTGGCCACCTCATGGGAAGAGTTGACTCATTGGAAAAGACTGATGCTGGAAGGGATTGGGGGCAGGAGGAAAAGGGGACGACAGAGGATGAGATGGCTGGATGCCATCACCAACTCGATGGACATGAGTTGGAGTGAACTCCGGGAGCTGGTGATGGGACAGGGCGGCCTGGTGTGCTGGGCTTCATGGGGTTGCAAAGAGGACACAACTGAGTGACTGAAATGAACTGAACTGAAGTGTTTGAAGACCAAAAGTCTGAATTTCCTTGATATTCCTTTTATTTTGATAAATAGAGCAAAATATATTTTTAGAAAGCAAACTTTGAATAATGCAAGTGCAAAAAGAGCTTAACTAGTTTATTTTAGTTCAACGTATTTTATTATATTTTATTTACTCAATTTTCATTTCATATAGTACCACGTGAATCATGCTTATATCAAATATATGACAGTGATATATTAAACTGAGAATGCTAGTTACTTCTTTTTCAAGAAAAAAA
>SJYA01000587.1:0-56865 GCA_006410615.1 Neotragus moschatus | reverse complement strand
CGGGAGAAATATCAATAACCTCAGATATGCAGATGACACCACCCTTATGGCAGAAAGTGAAGAGGAACTAAAAAGCCTCTTGAGGAAAGTGAAAGAGGAGAGTGAAAAAGTTGTCTTAAGGCTCAACATTCAGAAAACGAAGATCATGGCATCTGGTCCCATCACTTCATGGGAAATAGATGGGGAAATAGTGAAAATAGTGTCAGACTTTATTTTAGGGGGCTCCAAAATCACTGCAGATGTTGACTGCAGCCATGAAATTAAAAGACACTTACTCCTTGGAAGGAGGGTTATGACCAACCTAGATAGCATATTGAAAAGCAGAGACATTACTTTGCCAACAAAAGCCCATAGTCAAGGCTATGGTTTTTCCAGTGGTCATGTATGGATGTGAGAATTAGACTGTGAAGAAAGCTGAGTGCTGAAGAATTGATGTTTTTGAACTGTGGTGTTGGAGAAGACTCTTGAGAGTCCCTTGGACTGCAAGGAGATCCAACCAGTCCATTCTAAAGGAGATCAGTCCCGGTTGTTCTTTGGAAAGAATGATGCTAAAGCTGAAACTCCAGTTCTTTGGCCACCTCATGGGAAGAGTTGACTCATTGGAAAAGACTGATGCTGGAAGGGATTGGGGGCAGGAGGAAAAGGGGACGACAGAGGATGAGATGGCTGGATGCCATCACCAACTCGATGGACATGAGTTGGAGTGAACTCCGGGAGCTGGTGATGGGACAGGGCGGCCTGGTGTGCTGGGCTTCATGGGGTTGCAAAGAGGACACAACTGAGTGACTGAAATGAACTGAACTGAAGTGTTTGAAGACCAAAAGTCTGAATTTCCTTGATATTCCTTTTATTTTGATAAATAGAGCAAAATATATTTTTAGAAAGCAAACTTTGAATAATGCAAGTGCAAAAAGAGCTTAACTAGTTTATTTTAGTTCAACGTATTTTATTATATTTTATTTACTCAATTTTCATTTCATATAGTACCACGTGAATCATGCTTATATCAAATATATGACAGTGATATATTAAACTGAGAATGCTAGTTACTTCTTTTTCAAGAAAAAAAAATTTCTGCATATGTCTCCATCTCCTTCCTCTCTGCTTTGTTAGCTATATGTGTACATGGAATGTGTGTTTGCTTTTGTTTTGTTAGTTTTATTGGTTTACTGCTCACAAAGATAAGATATGCTTATTATAAAAAAATTTTTAATTCCATGAAATGCTTCTATTCAGAGATAAACAATATTATTATTTTGGTAAACCTCCTTTCAAATCTCTTTCTTTGCATAGATAGATAGATGATATTTTATTTTAATAGATCATACCATGAATGTGGTTTTGCACCTGCTTTTTTACATCTAATAATAGGTTGTAGATATTTTCTGTATTGATGAATATGGAAGTATAGAAACTTTTTCAATGGCAGTCATTACATGATGATGCCATAATTAATTTATGCCATCTCTTGTTGCCAGCCACTTAGACTCTCCAGTTGTTCTGTAAGCAGCACTGCAATCAACATTCCTATTGGTAATTTGTGCACATGTCCTGTTGATTGTCTTCTTTGAAAAATTTCTTCAAAGTGGGGTTATGGGTGAAAGACTATGTATAGTTCATATTGTGCTATATATTTACATATTACCCAGTGTTCTCTAGAAGTGCTGTACCAATTACATTTCTACCAATAACACCTATTAGTACCCAGGAAGTTCTTTTCAATGTCTTAATTTTTTTCATCTTCATTCAGGCTCATTTTCCTCACTTATAAAAATCAGGATGAAACATATCAGTGATTCTTAAAAGTTTTAGGACATTAAGACCATTTGAAAACTGTTGACAAGAAAATAGAAATATTGTTCTAGGAAAACATCTGCAAAAACACAAAACTTTTACATAATATTTATGAGAATTCACAGATCTTTTGAAGTCAAATCACAGACTCTTTAGAATTTCATTCCATGAATCCAAGTGAACAATCTCTGAATGAGGTGATTTTTACAGTTGCTTTCTACACCTTACACATACATCACACACTCATGTGCATGCAGAATTTTAATGTGTCCTTGGAAAATCTTTAACATCTGCTTGATACAAAACCTAGTCTCCTTTTGATCTGTGAAATCACTTGAGTGTATTTATTTATTGGATTAATTTCTATTTATTTCAGGTTCTTCAGTGGCGAATCCGCCAGGAAGAGGTAACAAGACTGGAAATGGAAATCTCTGCCAGAAGAAGAGAAAAAGAAGAGGAGAAAGAGAAACTGTGGAAGAAGAAGCAATTGTTACAGAGAGAAGAGAAGAAAAAAGAGGTATTTATACTGTTGCTGCAAATGTGTGAATGAATATTTAATTGCCTGATTGAGATTTGATTGAGATTAGAATTGGTCTTTGGCATAGAATCCTCATAGGCAGTTCTTAGAAAGATTCATAAGGTTCTAGTGGAGTCTTGCTTGAATGTATTTGAGCTTCAGAGATTTATGTACATGGAGGAAAACTCACTTTATTGACTTCATAAGCACAAGTACTTGTGATTAGAAGAGATACTATAGAAAAAGAAAAGACAGGGTTTGTGGTTGTTGTTAAAGCATGTTCTAAGTAGGGACATAGCAAAGTCAGAGGTACTGGAATAGCATTTTGGTTGACTACGGTATAGCAAAAGACTGTGAAAAGATGTATTTATTGGAAAATACAGTATACTGGGGTCAGTACAATTAATAGAATACCAAAAGTCCCTTTAAAGAATTTACTTCTTATTTTATTATGTGTTAGATTGTTTGATTTTTCATACTGAGACAAATTCATCATCCTATTTTTGAATGAACATTGTTTTCCAAAACCTCAAAATATTGATTAAAACACTTATTTTTTAAAAGGTATTTCTTATTTTTATTATTTTTGGCTGTACCATGTAGCTTGTTGGATCTTAGTTCTCTGACCAGGGATCAAATCCATGTCCTATGGAGAGGAAGTGTGGAATCCTAACCACTGGACCTCCAGAGAATTCCCCAAAATACTTATTAATAGCTTTAAAATAATTATTGACAGCCTGTGGAAGATTAAACATATTTCAGAGGGGATTTAAAAAAATATATAGGGTATATATTTAGATATTTTATTTGCCCATATCATAAAAGTGATAGAATTTATAGTAAAGAATACTTTTCTTTAAGATTTTATGACTTCTGTGGAAATAATTCACAAAAGGCAATTTACAATCAATTCTATAACATAAAGAAAGGAATTTCCATTAACCTATATTGACTTGATCTGGACAATATGTGAAATGTTTTCTTTTGGAGTTGCTTAAAGTAATAAGAATGACTAATTCATAGTCCTTGGTGAATAAATTTTTGCTTCATGAACACTGTTGCTATACTTTAAGCTATACGGTCCATTGAAAACATGAAACTCTTGTCTAGCAATTTTTCCTTTAAAATTCAACCTGAAGAAAAAAATAACACTGTGGTTTTTTAGCTAAAAGTCAGGTTTTCTACATTTTTATAGTTCAGTTATCATTATTCCTGCTTGGTTTGTGCACTTATGTCAGCAAATTGTTGGAGAGTCAGTATGTGTGAAAAACAACATGTATAGAAATTATATAATTTTTGACAAAATGAGCTGCAAAGAAGATGTAATTTACAGTTTAATTTCTAAGTGAGTACATTAAATGGTTTCATCAAGTCCCCATCAAAAGAGATACTCATAAATATCAACTATGTTTCAGATAATGTAGGGCTTCCCTGGTGTTTCAGATGGTAAAAGAACTTGCCTGAAATGCAGAAGACCTGGGTTCGATTCATGGGTTGGGAAGATGTCCTGCGGAGTAGGAAATGGCAACATACCCCACTATTCTTCCCTGGAGAATTCCATGGACAGAGGAGCCTGGTGAGATACAGTCCATGGGATCCCAGAGAGTCAGACATAACTGAGCAACAAAAACAAACAGAAGTGACCTATACACATTTCTGGGGAAAACTTATCAATTCCAACATTTGCTGTTATGAAACTACAGTATTGGAAAAGTATATCCTCAGAGATTTGTCACCTACCTGGGTGCCCTTCATAAAAATTCCTTTCTATAAATTAGTATAACCAGGAAAGGATTTATTTTTAAACATTAGCTTGCATGTAGTGTCATTTTCATTTCACATCATGTGAAATGCCTGACTGGATGAATCACAAGCTGGAATCAAGATTTCTGTGAGGAATATCAACACATATATGCAGATGGTACCACTCTAATGGCAGAAAGCCAAGAGAAACTAAAGAGCCTCTTAAAGAGGGTGAAAAATGAAAGGAAAAAAACTGGCTTAAAACTCAACATTCAAAAAATGAAGATCATGGCATCTGGTCCCATCTTTTCATGGAAAATAGATGTGAAAAAAAAAATGGGAACAGTAACAGTTTTTATTCTCCTGAACTCCAAAATCACTACAGTTACTGCAGCCATGAAATGAAAAAGACTCTTGCTCCTTGGAAGAAAAGCTATGAGAAACCTAGACATTGTATTAAAAAGCAGAGACATCACTTTGCCAACAAAGGTCTGTCCAGTCAAAGCTATGGTTTTTCCAGTAGTCATGCATGGATGTGAGAGTTGGACCATAAAGAAGGCTGAGCACTGAAGAATTGATGCTTTTCAACTGTGGTGCTGGAGAAGACTCTTGAGTCCCTTGGACAGCAAGGAGATCAAACCAGTCAATCCTAAAGGAAATCAACTCTGAACACTCTTTAGAAGGATTGATGCTGAAGCTGAAGCTCTGATACTTTGGTCACCTGATGCAAAGAGCTGAATCATTGGAATAGATCCTGATGCTGGGAAAGATGAAAGGCAGGATCAGAAGGGGATGACAGAGGATGAGATGGTTGGATGGCATCATTGANCTCTGAACACTCTTTAGAAGGATTGATGCTGAAGCTGAAGCTCTGATACTTTGGTCACCTGATGCAAAGAGCTGAATCATTGGAATAGATCCTGATGCTGGGAAAGATGAAAGGCAGGATCAGAAGGGGATGACAGAGGATGAGATGGTTGGATGGCATCATTGACTCGATGGACATGAGTTTGACCAAGCTCCAGGAGATGGTATGGTGATGGACAGAGAAGCCTGACATGCTTCAGTCCATTGGGTCTCAAAGAGTCGGACATGACTGACTGACTGAACTGATCTGGACTGAACTTGGCCTAACACCAAAAGATCAGCAACCACAACAAAGAAAATAGTAATGGAATGAATAATCAAGCTCTAAGTCAAATTCATGGTCAACCTCTTGCAAATGTATGTGACCAAGGTATCTATTTTATTTTTTCTTTTAAAAGTTACTTATCATTTAGAAAAAAATTAAAGTACAGAGCTTGATGAAATTAAAACATTAGTACTCATTACCTAACATTGAAACTATTAACATTTTTCATTCTGTTTCATATTTAATTTTATAGATAAAGTTGAAGTCTTCTTTTGAGGACTTTACTCGGTACCATTTCTCTTCTTACCACCCCAAAGGAGTCTTGACCATGAACGTTATTGCTATCTTTCAGACCATCAATTGCTTTTAATATATTTTAATTCTTTTACCTTTTTCATAAATATTTTCACACTGTATCATTCTTCAGCATGTGCTTTTTCACTTCATTCTGAGATATAGCCATGTTAATAGAGAGAGCTAGTTTACTCTTTTAATGGCTATATTATGTTTCACTGTAGAATTAGGCTACCATTTATCCATTCTCTGAGCAGTTGACATGTAAGTTTCTTAAGTTTTGTCCTTGAAACTGTACTGCAGCAGCCACCTGTATATAATGACCAGGGCATGTACGCACAGCTTTCTCTAGGGTACACCTGGGGTGGGAATCACTGTGTTGCAGGACTTGCATGTTTTCAACTTTATAAGACTTTTTTTACTTCATAAAATATTTAAACTATTCTTTTTTATTTTTGCCTATCTGATAAATCCTTTTCATGGACCACAGTCTTGTTGTCGCAAAGAGGCTTACATAACTCAGTGAAGCTATGAAACACATCTGCAGGGCTATCTAAGATAGACAGGTGACAGTGAAGAATTCTGACAAACGTGGTCCACTGAAGGAGGAAATGGCAATCTACTCTAACATTCTTGCCATGAGAGCCCCATGAACAGTATGAAAAAGGCAAAAAGATATGACACCAGAAGATAAGACCTGCAGATCAGAATCTGCCCAATATGTTACTGGGGAAGAACAGATGACAACTACTAATAGCTCCAGAAAAATGAGGTGCCTGGGCCAAAACAGAAACAAGGCCCAGTTGTGGATGTGTCTGGTGAAAGTAAAGTTTGATGCCATACAGAACAATATTGCATAGGAACCTGAAATGCTAGGTCCATGAAGCAAGATAAATTGGACGTGATCAAGCAGGAGTTGCCAAGTTTGAACACTGACATCTGAGGAAACAGTGAACCAAAGTGGACTGGAATGGGAAAATTTAATTGAGATGACCATTATATATACCACTGTGGGCAAGAATTCCTTAAAAGAAATGGAGTGGCTCTCATAGTCAACAAAAGAGTCTGAAATGCACTACTTGGGTGCAACCGCAAAAATAACAGAATGATCTCAATTAGTTTCCAAGGCAAACTGTTCAACATCACAGTAATCCAAGTCTATGTCCCAACCACTGATACTGAAGATACTGATGCTGACTGGTTTTGTGAAGACCTACAAGACCTTCTACAACTAACTCCAAAAAAAAAAGATATCTTTTCGATCCTAGTGTATTGGAATGCAGAAGCAGGAAATCAAGAGATACCTATTTGGAGTAACAGGCAAGTTTGACCTTGGAATACAAAATAAAGCAGAGCTTAGGCTGACAGAGTTTGTCAAGAGAACACATGGGTCTTAGTAAACATGCTTTTCCAACAACTCAAGAGACGACTCTACAAATGAACATCACTAGATAGTCAAAACCAAAATCAGACTATGTTCTTTGCAGCTAAAGATGGAGAAACTCTATACAGTCAGTAAAAATAAGACCTGAAACAGACTGTCACTCAGATCATAAGTTCCTTATTGCAAAATTCAGGCTTAAATGGAAAAATTAGGAAAAAACACTAGGCCATTCAGATATGATCTAAATCAAATCCCTTATGATTATACAGTGGTAGTGATGAATAGATTCAAGGAATTAGATCTGGCAAACAGAATGTCTGAAAAACTATGGAAGAAAGTTAGAACATTGTATAGGTGGTGATGGCCAAAACCATCTCAAGAAAGGCAAATTGATTGTCTGAGGAGGCTTTACAGATAGCTGAGGAAAGAAGACAGCAAAAGACAAGGGAGAAAAGGAAAGATTATTCCCAACTGAATGCAGAGTCCCAGAATAGCAAAGAGAGATTAGAAGGCCTTCTTAAATGAACAATGCAAAGAAATTGAGGAAAATAATAGATTGGGGAAGACTAGAGATCTCTTCAAGAAAATTGGAGGTATCAAGGGAACGTTTCATGCAAGGATGGGCACAATAAAGAACAGAAACTGTAAGGACCTAACAGAAGCAAAAGAGATTAAGAAGAGGTGACAAGGGGACACAAAAGAGCTATACAAGAAAGATCTTAATGACTTCGACAACCACAATGGTGTGGTCACTCAGCTAGAGCTGGACATCCTAGAGTGAGGTCAAGTGGGTCTTAGGAAGCATTACTACCAAGAGAGGTAGTAGAGGTGATGGAATTCCAGCTGAGCTATTTAACATTCTAAGAGATGATGCTGTTAAAGTGCTGCACTCAATATGTCAACAAATTTGGAAAACTTAGCAGTGGCCACAGAAGACTGGAAAAAGTCAGTTTTCATTCCAATCTGAAAGAAAGTCAATGCCAAAGAATGTTCAAACTACCATACAGTTGCTCATTTCACATGCTAGTAAGGTTATGCTTAAAATCTTTCAAGCTGGGCTTTAGCAGTACGTGAATCAAGAACTTCCAGTACAAGCTATGTTTAGAAAAGCAGAGGAACCAGAGATCAAATTGCCAACATTTGTAAATCATGGAAAAAGCAAGGAAGTTCCAAAAAACACATCTACTTCTGCTTCATTGACTGTGCCAAAGCCTTTGACTGTGTGGATCACAACAAAACGTGGAAAATTTTTAAAGAGATGGGAATACCAGACCACTTTACCTATCTCCTAAGAAACCTGTATGCGGGTTAAGAAGAAACAGAAGTGAAGTGAAGTCGCTCAGTCGTGTCCGACTCTTTGTGACCCCATGGACTGTATAGCCTTCCAGGCTCCTCTATCCATGGGATTTTCCAGGCAATATACTGGAGTGGATTGCCATTGCCTTCTCCAGGGGATCTTCCCAACCCAGGGATTGAACTCGGGTCTCTCGCATTGTAGACAGACACTTTACCATCTGAGCCACCAGGGAAGTCCATAGAAGAAACAGAACTGGACATGAAAGAGCTGACTGGTTCAAAACTGGGAAAGGAGAACATCAAGGTGTACTCCTCCTGTGAAGGACAGGGAAGCCTGGCGTGCTGCAGTCTATGGGGTTGCAAAGAGTCACACTGAACAACAGTAGAAGAATCTGACAAAAGGGAACAGTATGTCAGTGTTTTAAATTGGATTCCCCTGGTCCCCTGTGAGATGGCAAATCTCATGTTTTTATTGAGCAGTTTTCTTCCTCTGTGAATTGCTTATTCATGCTTCTTGGCCATTTGTCTATTTTTCCTTTATTTAATCTGTTGGTGATCTTTATAAATGCTTGATACTATTTCTTTCTATCAGTTACATGAGTTGCAAATATTTTCTATGGTTGGTCATTGGACCATAAATTTGCCTAAGTGTCTTTAGTTTCATGGAAAGTTAAAATGATCAAATAATCCAAGTTCTTAAACTTTTCCTTTGAGAATCATGCTTTCATGTATAAACTATGACCTGGTAGTCAGAATATCTCTTTGGAGAGCTTTGATATTTGCCTCTGCTAAGGGCAGGGCCCTGTGTATTTTACTGGCCCCACACCAGTTTGTGTACAGTATAAGCTTTGAGACTTAGGACCCATGGTGTTGGGAGTGGGTGTTGATTTGGCACTCATGTACAGCACCTTGGGCTCTGCACTTGACACTTTTCCCCCTCTGGTCGCAAGCAGGAAATTAGCTCCCTGTCACTCTCCTATGGGGAGTTTATGGTGTAGCTAGTTTGCACTGTGTGTTTGGACAAGTCCTACATGACTTCTTGGCTCTTCGTAGGTAGCTGATCCCTAACCCATGTGCACAGGTCCCCCACCTATTATTAAAAACTCGGCCATTAGCTTCTCAGACCTATCTCAGGTCCAGCTCTTCCCAGGAGTCACTTGGCTTTGGCTCCTTCTTACTGCTCTGACTTTGAGTTCCATCTTTATTTTCAGCACTGAGGTACTAACTGGGTCTGTGTGTATCAGTTCAGTTCAGTTCAGTTACTCAGTCGTGTCTGACTCTTTGCCACCCCATGAATCGCAGCACGCCAGGCGGCCCTGTCCATCACCAACTCCCGGAGTTCACTCAAACTCTACTCCATCGAATTGGTGATACCATCCAGCCATCTCAGCCTCTGTTGTCCCCTTTTCCTCCTGCCCCCAATCCCTCCCAGCATCAGAGTCTTTTCCAATGAGTCAACTCTTCACATGAGGTGGCCAAAGTATTGAAGTTTCAGCTTCAGCATCATTNTTCATGTATTGCTGAAGCCTGGCTTGGAGAATTTTGAGCATTACTTTACTAGTGTGTGAGATGAGTGCAATTGTGCAGTAGTTTAAGCATTCTTTGGCATTGCCTTTCTTTGGGTTGTGGTATAGTTTGTTCAAACTTTTTGTGTATAAAGTTGTAAAGGAGATTTCTATGTCAACTCAGATATACTGATCAAGCTTCTGACTATCTTTATATATTCAAACCACAAATATAGATTTTTTTAACTGTTTTTTTAATGTTAGAGACAAATTTTAGCTCTTCAGTGTTTAATAGAATAGTGAAAATTGCTCAGTAGTGTCCAACTGTTTGTGACACCGTGAACTATACAGTCCATGGAATTCTCCAGGCCAGAATACTGAAGTGGCTAGCCTTTCCCTTTTTCAGGAAGCTTGTCAGAAAACTCCCCATAGGCAACCTCCCCTTGACTTGAGACTGGCTGCTTTGTTACCTGATGTTCTTTCTCTCCTCATCTACTGTTCCAATTCCTGACATATCTTCTCAAAAGAGAGCAGCAACAGAAGTAGAGATACTAGTTCAGTTCAATTCAGTCACTTAATCATGGCCGACTCTTTGCGACCCCATGGACTGTAGCATGCCAGGCTTCCCTGTGCATCACCAACTCCTGGAGCTTGCGCAAACTCATGTCCATCTAGTCGGTGATGCCATCCAACCATCTTGTCCTCTCTTGTCCCCTTCTCCTCCTGCCTCTTTCCTAGCATCAGTGTCTTTTCCAATGAGTCAGGTTTTTGCAGCAGGTGGCCAAAGTATTTGAGCTTCAGCTTCAGCATCAGTCCTTCCAATGACTATTCAGGATTGATTTCCTTTAGGATGGATTGGCTGCATCTTCTTGCTGTCCAAGGGACTCTCAAGCGTCTTCTCTGATACCACAGTCCAAAATATCAGTTCTTCAGTGCTCAGCTCACATCCATATATGACTACTGGAAAAACCATATCTTTGACTAGCTGGACCTTTGTCAGCAAAGTAATGTCTTTGCTTTTTAATGTGCTGTCTTGGTTGGTCACAGCTTTTCTTCCAAGTTGCAAGCATCTTTTAATTTCATGGCTGNTCTTCTCTGATACCACAGTCCAAAATATCAGTTCTTCAGTGCTCAGCTCACATCCATATATGACTACTGGAAAAACCATATCTTTGACTAGCTGGACCTTTGTCAGCAAAGTAATGTCTTTGCTTTTTAATGTGCTGTCTTGGTTGGTCACAGCTTTTCTTCCAAGTTGCAAGCATCTTTTAATTTCATGGCTGCAGTCACCATCTGCAGTGATTTTGGAGCCCAAGAAAATAAAGTCTGTCACTATTTCTATTGTTTCTCCATCTACTTGCCATGAAGTGATGGGACCAGATGCCATGATCTTCATTTTTTGAATGTTGAGTTTTAAGCCAGCTTTTTCACTCTCTTTCACTTTCATCAAGAGGTTCTTTAGTTCCTCTTTACTTTCTGTTATAAAGGTGGTGTCATCTGCATATCTGAGGTTATTGATATTTCTCCCAGAAATCTTGATTTCAGCTTGTGCTTCATCTAGCCCAGCATTTCTCATGATGTACTCTGCATACAAGTTAAATAAGTAGGGTGACAATATACAGCCTTGATGTACTCCTTTCCTAATTTGGAACCAGTCTGTTCTCTGTTTGGTTCCAACTGTTGCTTTTTAACCTGCATAAAGAATACTCAGGAGGCAGTTTAGGTGGTCTAGTATTTCCATCTCTAAGAATTTTCCAGTTTGTTGTGGTCCACACAGTCAAAGGCTTTAGTGTAGTCTATAAAGTAGAAGTCAATGTTCTTCTGGAGTTCTCTTGCTTTTTTGTATGATCCAGTGGATGGCTGGCAATTTGATCTCTGGTTCCTCTGCCTTTTCTGAATCCAGCTTGAACATCTGGAATTTCTCGGTTCACATACTGTTGAAGCCTAGCTTGAAGAATTTTGAACACTACTTTGCTAGCATATGAGATGAGTGCAATTGTGCAGTAGTTTGAACATTCTTTGTCATTGCCTTTCTTTGGGATTGAAATGAAAAAAAGAGATACAATACCATGTGTAAAACCTTAGAATTCCTGAACAAGCAATCATCTTTATCCTAATTCTTCTTCGCAGTATTTGTCTGTTAGGAAATAATACTGTATTTTCACTAAAATAACGTAATTTGTATGCAGTATCAAAGTTTATCCTGGTAGGTGCTCAGCTCCTTGAAAATGTATATTTACTATTAGTAGATAACTTTTTTCCTTCTGTGCTTCAAAAATCTAGTTTAACTTTATATTCATGCTTCTCATATTTATATCTCAAGACCCAAGGAGAATTTTTATGCAGAAGCTATTAGGTGATAAAGATAATATTTCAGAAGCATGTCTCCACTTTTGAAATTATCATGGCAAAATCAAGAGATGATGCCTTTCAATAAATCAGCCCTAGGAGCTATTGTAAAAATCAAGTTTATCATGTTAGATAAACCTCAAAATGTTTGACCTGTAGTATTGGTTCCAGAACCACCCTTTCACTGCATGTGACTGTTTGGATGGGTTGAATAACAACAACAACAACAAAAATTGCTCTGTATCACAGCATCTTTGGAGATCTTATTGCTGCATAATGCCTGGCATTCTATGGGATCCAAGGCAAGGTTAGTTTTAGCCTTGTGCCCAAAATGGAGATTTTTAAGCAAGGCTGACATAAAAAGGAAACACATCCTTTCTTTGATTTATCATGTCACTATTCTCTCTCTGTTTTCACCAACTCTGAATCCAGCATTGAAACCACTCATATTGCACAACTGAGTGATGAGGAACATAGTCAGAAAAATCAAAATGACTCTACTGACCATGTGACCTTTAGCCTTATCTCAGAGGTTATTTCTGGGGAAACTCAAGGGACATTGCACCAGTAAATACCAGTAGATTCAGTCTTCAGTAGAACCTCAGCACTTAGGTGCTTCCCCTTGTCCTCAGATGACCTGGAAAATACTCAGAATTATATTGATCTGAGAGATAACTGAGAAGAGAGGAAAAAGTCTAAAACAAGAGATGATAGGCTGTCTTAATCAGAATGGAAGCTAGAAATCTGGAACAGTGCTGCTTCTCAGAAGATTTAAGAACCACAGGCTTAGGAGGGAATCCAGAGTACATTCAGATCAAAACCAGTCTCTCTATGTGAGAATTTATGGTTTCTCATGAGACTATGTGCTCAGTTGCTTCTGTCGTGTCTGACTCTTCGCAACCCTATCAACTGTAGCTTGCCAGACTCCTCTGTCCATGGGATTCTCCAGGCAAGAATACTGGAGTGATTTGCCATGTCCTCTTCTAGGGGATCTTCCCAACCCAGGCATCAAACCCATGTCTTTAATGTCTCCTGCATTTTCAGGCGGGTTCTTTACCACCAGCACCACATAGAAAGTCCTTCTTATGAGAGTAATTCATCATAAAATTATGAAATTTCTTCAGCACTGTTTCTTAATCTAATAATATACTGATCAAAAGAACCAAGAGTAGAAAAACAGGTGGATATAGAAGAAGAATAATAAAGAATTCTTAGATTTTAAGCTCTGCTTCTTTAGGATTGTGGGGCTTAAAAGAGTTATTGAATAGCCCCGTGATAAGCAGGCTTCTAATCTCAGATGGACCCTGAGATTTCCTGCTCTCCTGTGATATATACCCTGCATATATACCAGATATCTGTAAATTTCTAATTGGGTTATATTATATGGTATAAACAGCCTTGAGAAAGGGAGATAACTTGGGTGGGCTTGAAGTAGTCACATGAACCCTTTAAAAGCAGAGAGTTTTCTTTGTCTGGTCTAGCCCTATAACTATAATGGTCTGAATATTGCCAAAAAAAAAAAAAAAAAAAGAGCTTGGAAGCAAATTTTTCTTTAAAGCTTCCAGATGAGGGCTCAGTTTTGTCAACACTTTGATTTTAGCCTTGGATATCATGACCAAAGAGCCCAGCCATGCCTTGCTGAACCTCTGACTTATATTACTCTGAGCTAATAAGTGAATATTGTTTCAAGTAGTGAAATTTGTGGTAGTTTGTTGCACAGCAGTTTAAAAAATTAATACAGATTTTAGTATCTGGAAGTGAAATGCTATTGTAACAGATACATAAAAATATGGAAATACTTTTGGAATTGGGAAGCAGGGAGAAATTGAAAGAATTTTGAGGAACATGATAGAAAAAAGACTAGAATGCCTTGAACAGACCACTAGTATTAATAGAAATATTGGTGTTTAAGATGTGGCCGGTGAGGATGAAAAGGAAGTGATGAACATGTTGTTGGAAATTGGAGAAACGAGAATCACATGTTATGGCACTAAAACCTAGGGAGTTTTGTTTTGTAGTTAAATGGAAAAACTTGCTAAGCGATGAACTTCATATATAATGATCTAAAATTTCCAAGATTTTGAACATTTTACCTGTATTTTTTATTTTGCTTCTTATAGTAAGAGAGTGAGATAAATTGAGAGAGGAACTGTTAAAAAGAATGAGGACTCAATGTTTTGGGAAACTCCACGTATCCAAATGGAAAAAGATTCTAGACTTAAGAGGTTATTTCCAATAGCACAGAGAAAAAGCTGAAAGTGTTAATGTACAGCTGTTTTGTTAATAACCTTGGAAAGATCAAAAGATCAGTGTATCCATTCATATAAACGACCCTTCCAAGAGATAAGGGGTGTTTCTCATAGGTACTCTCTCAGTAGAGAACCTCAGAGAAGTTTAAGGGCAATTTCTCTCAACCACATCAGTAGGAGAAGGGTTCATTTCAAAAAGATTTGTGTTTATTGGTATTTGTCTAATGGAGGGAATCCCATAAAATCCACAAAGTCCCACTGGGTTCTTGAGAAAATTTTATCAAAAATGCTGTAAGATTAGACTGAAAGGGACAGAGAGAGAATGAATTGAAAGGAGGTTAATGGATCCCCCAAATTCCATTGGCAGGAAGCAGGCTGATAAAACTGCTCACTTACCTGGCATTCCTAATAGTGCTAACATGGAATCAGACCACCCACCTAGGCTCAGGAAGAGCTCTGTTAACTCCCCATCACTTTGCACATAGTATAATTGTATCGGCTGTTAGTAAGATATATTGACAGTCTAACTGTTTGTGACCCAAAGGACTGCAGCATGACAGGCTTCCTGGTCCATCTCCAACTCCCAGAGCTTGGTCAAACTCATGTCCATTGAGTCTGGGATGCCATCAAACCAGCTCATCCTCTCTCGTCCCCTTATCCTCCTGCCTTTAATCTTTCCCAGCATCAGGGTCTTTTCAAATGAGTCAGTTCTTTGTATCAGGTGGCCAAAATAGTGGAGGTTCAGCTTCAGCATCAATCTTCCCAATGAATAATTCAGCACTGATTTCCTTTAGGATTGACTGATTTGATTTCCTTGCAGTCGAAGAGATGCTCAAGAGTCTTCTCCAATGCCGCAGTTCAAAAGCATTGATTCTTCGGCGCTGGTGCTCAGCTTTCTTTATGATCCAACTCTCACATCCGTACATGACTACTGGGAAAACCATAGCTTTGACTAGACAGACCTTTGTCAGCCAAGTAGTGTCTCTGCTTTTGACAGTATTGACAGTAAGATTGTATATAATCCCAAATGGATCACTAAAGATCCAAATAGACTGATCATTCATTCACTTATTTCCTTATTCAGTAAGTATGTACCAAGTGCCTTTAATGGGATACATATTACACTCAGTCCTTCATGCAACTGTAAGAGTTCACTTCATGCAAACAGAAACTGGCCTTTCTCTGGTGTCTTTTTAAAAGGGTGTGTTTGCCCACTGTGCCACAAAGATAATATGCAATTCTTGGTTAGGTCAATAGAAGTTCTTGTTAATAATATGGAAGAATTTCTGTTTTTAAATTCAATTTATTTTAATTGGAGGCTAATTACTTTACAATATTGTGGTGGGTTTTGCCACGTATTCACATGAATCAGCCATGGGTGTACATGTGTTCCACATCCTGACCCTCCCTTCCATCTTCCGCCCCTCCCTCCCACCTCCCTCCCCATCACATCCCTCAGGATCATCCCAGTGCACCAGCCCTGAGCACCCTGTCTCATGCATTGAACCTGGACTGGCAATCTATTTTACATAGGAATATATACATGTTAAGCGTCTGCCTTCAATGCGGGAGACCTGGGTTTGATTCCTGGGTCGGGAAGATCCCCTGGAGAAGGAAATGGCAACCCACTCCAGTATTCTTGCCTGGAAAATCCCATGGATGGAGGAGCCTGGTGGGCTGCTGCCCATGGGGTCACAAAGAGTCAGACACGACTGAGCAACTTTCACTTCACTTCACTTTATATACATGTTTCAATGCTATTCTCTCAAATCATCCCACCCTCGCCTTCTCCCACAGAGTCCAAAAGTCTGTTCTTTGCATCTGTGTCTCTTTTGCTGTCTTGTATATGGGGTCATTGTTACCATCTTTCTAAATTCCATATATATGCGTTAATATACTGTATTGGTATTTTTCCTTCTGACTTACTTTGCTCTATATAACAGGCTCCAGTTTCATCCACCTCATTAGAACTGATTCAAATGCATTCTTTTTAATAGCTGATTAATAATCCATTGTGTATATGTACCATAGCTTTCTTATCCGTTCATCTGCCAATAGATATCTAGGTTGCTTCCATGTCCTGGCTATTCTAAACAGTGTTGTGATGAACGTTGAAGTACATGTGTCTCTTTCGATTCTGGTTTCCTTGGTGTGTATGCCAAGCAGTGGGATTTTTGGGTTGTATGGCAGTTCTATTTTCAGTTTAAGGAATCTCCACACTGTTCTCTATAGTGGCTGTACTAGTTTGCATTCCCCCCAACAATGTAAGAGGGGTCCTTTTTCTCTGCACCCTCTCCAGGATTTATTGTTTGTAAACTTTTGGATAGCAGCCATTCTGACCGATGTGAGATGGTACCTCATTGTGGTTTTGATTTGCATTTCTCTGATAACACTGGACTGGAAGAAACACAAGCTGGAATGAAGATTGTCGGGAGAAATATCAATAACCTCAGATATGCAGATGACACCACCCTTATGGCAGAAAGTGAAGAGGAACTAAAAAGCCTCTTGAGGAAAGTGAAAGAGGAGAGTGAAAAAGTTGGCTTAAAGCCCAACATTCAGAAAACGAAGATCATGGCATCTGGTCCCATCACTTCATGGCAAATAGATGGGGAACAGTGGAAACAGTGTCAGACTTTATTTTGGGGGGCTCCAAAATCACTGCAGATGTTGACTGCAGCCATGAAATTAAAAGACACTCACTCCTTGGAAGAAAAGTTATGACCAACCTAGATAGCATATTCAAAAGAAGAGACATTACTTTGCTGACTAAGGTCCGTTTAGTCAAGGCTATGGTTTTTCCTGTGGTCATGTATGGATGTGAGAGTTGGACTGTGAAGAAGGCTGAGCACCAAAGAATTGATGCTTTTGAACTGTGGTGTTGGAGAAGACTCCCTTGTACTGCAAGGAGATCCAACCAGTCCATTCTGAAGGAGATCAGCCCTGGGTGTTCTTTGGAAGGAATGATGCTAAAGCTGAAGCTCCAGTACTTTGACCACCTCACGGGAAGAGTTGACTCATTGGAAAAGACTCTGATGCTGGGAAGGATTAGGGGCAGGAGGAGCAGGGGATGACAGAGGATGAGATGGCTGGATGGCATCACAGACTCGATGGACATGAGTCTGAGTGAACTCTGGGGATGGTGATGGACAGGGAGGTGTGGCATGCTGTGATTCATGGCGTCACAAAGAGTCAGACATGACTGAGTGACTGAACTGAGCTGAACTGATAATGAGTGATGTTGAGCATCTTTTCATGTATTTGTTAGCCAGCTGTATGTCTTCTTTGGGGAAATGTCTATTTGGTTCATTGGCCCATTTTTTGATTGGGACGCTTATTTTTCTGGAATTGAGCTGCATAAGTTGCTTGTATATTTTTGAGATTAATTCTTTGTCAAGTTGCTTCATTTGCTATTATTTTCTCCCATTCTGAAGGCTGTCTTTTCACCTCGTTTAAATTTTCCTTTGTTGTGCAAAAGCTTTTAAGTTTAATTAGGTCCCATTTGTTTATTTTTGCTTTTATTTCCATTACTCTGGGAGGTGGATCATAGAAGATCCTGCTATGATTTACATCAGAAAGTGTTTTTTCCTATGTTTTCCTCTAGGAGTTTTATAGTTTCTGGTCTTATGTTTAGATATTTAATTCATTTTGAGTTTATATTTGTGTATGGTGTTAGAAAGTGTTCTAGTTTCATTCTTTTACAAGTGGTTGACCAGTTTTCTCAGCACCACTTGTTAAAGAGATTGTCTTTTCTCCATGTATATTCTTGCCTCCTTTGTCAAAGATAAGGTGTCCATAGATGCATCGATTTACCTCTGGGCTTTCTATTTTGTTCCATTGATCTGTGTTTCTGTCTTTATGCCAATACTATACTGTCTTGATGCCTGTTGCTTTGTACTATAGCCTGAAGTCAGGCAGGTTGATTCCTCCACTTCCATTCTTCTTTGTCAAGATTGCTTTGGCTATTTGAGGGTTTTTGTATTTCCATACAAAAAGTAAAATTATATGTTCTAGTTCTCTGAAAAATGCCATTGGTAGCTTGATAGGGATTACATTGAAATCTATAGATTGCTTTGGGTAATATACTCATTTTCACTATCTTGATTCTTCCAATCCATGAACATGGTATATTTCTCCATCCATTTGTGTCATCTTTGATTTCTTTCATCAGTGTTTTATAGTTTTCTATATATAGGTCTTTTGTCTCTTTAGATAGATTTATTCCTAAGGGTTTTATTTTTTTGTTGTTGCTATGGTGAATGGAATTGTTTCCTTAATTTCTCTTTCTATTTTCTCATTGTTAGTATATAGAAATGCAAGGGACTTCTGTGTGTTAATTTTATATCCTACAACTTTACTATATTCATTGACTAGCTCTAATAATTTTCTGGTGGAGTCTTTAGGGTTTTCTATGTGGAGGATCATGTCATCTGCAAACAGTGAGAATTTCACTTCTTTTTCAATCTAGATTTCTTTTATTTCTTTTTCTTCTCTGATTGCTGTGGCTAAAACTTCCAAAACTATGTTGAATAGTAGTGGTGAGAGTGGGATGCTTATCTTGTTCCTGACTTTATGGGAAATGCTTTCAATTTTTCACCACTGAGGATGTTTGCTGTGGATTTATCATATATGGCTTTTATTATGTTGAGGTATGTTCCTTCTATTACTGCTTTCTGGAGATTTTTTTTTAAATTTTAATCATAAATGGATGTTGAATTTGTCAAAGACTTTCTCTGCATCTACTGAGGCAATCATATGGTTTTAATCTTTCAATTTGTTAATGTGGTGTATCACATTGATTGATTTGCAAATATTGAAGAACCCTTGCATCCCTGGGATAAAGCCCATTTCGTCATGATGTATGATCTTTTTAATATGTTGTTGAATTCTGTTTGCTAGAATTTTGTTAAGAATTTTTGCATCTATGTTCATCAGTAATATTGGCCTGTAGTTTTCTTTTTTTGTGGCATCTTTGTCTGGTTTTGGTATTAGGGTGATGGTGGCCTCAGAGAATGAGTTTGGAAGTTACTTTCCTCTGCAATTTTCTGGAAGAGTTTGAGGAGGATAGGTGTTAGCTCTTCTCTAAATTTTTGGTAGAATTCAGCTGTGAAGGCATCTGGCCCTGCGCTTTTGTTTGTTGGAAGATTTCTGATTACAGTTTTGGTTTCTGTGCTTCTAATGCATCTGTTAAGATTTTCTATTTCTTTCTGGTTCAGTTTTGGAAAGTTATACTTTTCTAAGAATTTGTCCATTTCTTCCAAGTTGTCAATTTTATTGGCATATAGTTGCTGATAGTAGTCTTTTATGATCCTTTGTATTTCTGTGTTGTCTGTTGTGATTTNAACAGTGGAAACAGTGTCAGACTTTATTTTGGGGGGCTCCAAAATCACTGCAGATGTTGACTGCAGCCATGAAATTAAAAGACACTCACTCCTTGGAAGAAAAGTTATGACCAACCTAGATAGCATATTCAAAAGAAGAGACATTACTTTGCTGACTAAGGTCCGTTTAGTCAAGGCTATGGTTTTTCCTGTGGTCATGTATGGATGTGAGAGTTGGACTGTGAAGAAGGCTGAGCACCAAAGAATTGATGCTTTTGAACTGTGGTGTTGGAGAAGACTCCCTTGTACTGCAAGGAGATCCAACCAGTCCATTCTGAAGGAGATCAGCCCTGGGTGTTCTTTGGAAGGAATGATGCTAAAGCTGAAGCTCCAGTACTTTGACCACCTCACGGGAAGAGTTGACTCATTGGAAAAGACTCTGATGCTGGGAAGGATTAGGGGCAGGAGGAGCAGGGGATGACAGAGGATGAGATGGCTGGATGGCATCACAGACTCGATGGACATGAGTCTGAGTGAACTCTGGGGATGGTGATGGACAGGGAGGTGTGGCATGCTGTGATTCATGGCGTCACAAAGAGTCAGACATGACTGAGTGACTGAACTGAGCTGAACTGATAATGAGTGATGTTGAGCATCTTTTCATGTATTTGTTAGCCAGCTGTATGTCTTCTTTGGGGAAATGTCTATTTGGTTCATTGGCCCATTTTTTGATTGGGACGCTTATTTTTCTGGAATTGAGCTGCATAAGTTGCTTGTATATTTTTGAGATTAATTCTTTGTCAAGTTGCTTCATTTGCTATTATTTTCTCCCATTCTGAAGGCTGTCTTTTCACCTCGTTTAAATTTTCCTTTGTTGTGCAAAAGCTTTTAAGTTTAATTAGGTCCCATTTGTTTATTTTTGCTTTTATTTCCATTACTCTGGGAGGTGGATCATAGAAGATCCTGCTATGATTTACATCAGAAAGTGTTTTTTCCTATGTTTTCCTCTAGGAGTTTTATAGTTTCTGGTCTTATGTTTAGATATTTAATTCATTTTGAGTTTATATTTGTGTATGGTGTTAGAAAGTGTTCTAGTTTCATTCTTTTACAAGTGGTTGACCAGTTTTCTCAGCACCACTTGTTAAAGAGATTGTCTTTTCTCCATGTATATTCTTGCCTCCTTTGTCAAAGATAAGGTGTCCATAGATGCATCGATTTACCTCTGGGCTTTCTATTTTGTTCCATTGATCTGTGTTTCTGTCTTTATGCCAATACTATACTGTCTTGATGCCTGTTGCTTTGTACTATAGCCTGAAGTCAGGCAGGTTGATTCCTCCACTTCCATTCTTCTTTGTCAAGATTGCTTTGGCTATTTGAGGGTTTTTGTATTTCCATACAAAAAGTAAAATTATATGTTCTAGTTCTCTGAAAAATGCCATTGGTAGCTTGATAGGGATTACATTGAAATCTATAGATTGCTTTGGGTAATATACTCATTTTCACTATCTTGATTCTTCCAATCCATGAACATGGTATATTTCTCCATCCATTTGTGTCATCTTTGATTTCTTTCATCAGTGTTTTATAGTTTTCTATATATAGGTCTTTTGTCTCTTTAGATAGATTTATTCCTAAGGGTTTTATTTTTTTGTTGTTGCTATGGTGAATGGAATTGTTTCCTTAATTTCTCTTTCTATTTTCTCATTGTTAGTATATAGAAATGCAAGGGACTTCTGTGTGTTAATTTTATATCCTACAACTTTACTATATTCATTGACTAGCTCTAATAATTTTCTGGTGGAGTCTTTAGGGTTTTCTATGTGGAGGATCATGTCATCTGCAAACAGTGAGAATTTCACTTCTTTTTCAATCTAGATTTCTTTTATTTCTTTTTCTTCTCTGATTGCTGTGGCTAAAACTTCCAAAACTATGTTGAATAGTAGTGGTGAGAGTGGGATGCTTATCTTGTTCCTGACTTTATGGGAAATGCTTTCAATTTTTCACCACTGAGGATGTTTGCTGTGGATTTATCATATATGGCTTTTATTATGTTGAGGTATGTTCCTTCTATTACTGCTTTCTGGAGATTTTTTTTTAAATTTTAATCATAAATGGATGTTGAATTTGTCAAAGACTTTCTCTGCATCTACTGAGGCAATCATATGGTTTTAATCTTTCAATTTGTTAATGTGGTGTATCACATTGATTGATTTGCAAATATTGAAGAACCCTTGCATCCCTGGGATAAAGCCCATTTCGTCATGATGTATGATCTTTTTAATATGTTGTTGAATTCTGTTTGCTAGAATTTTGTTAAGAATTTTTGCATCTATGTTCATCAGTAATATTGGCCTGTAGTTTTCTTTTTTTGTGGCATCTTTGTCTGGTTTTGGTATTAGGGTGATGGTGGCCTCAGAGAATGAGTTTGGAAGTTACTTTCCTCTGCAATTTTCTGGAAGAGTTTGAGGAGGATAGGTGTTAGCTCTTCTCTAAATTTTTGGTAGAATTCAGCTGTGAAGGCATCTGGCCCTGCGCTTTTGTTTGTTGGAAGATTTCTGATTACAGTTTTGGTTTCTGTGCTTCTAATGCATCTGTTAAGATTTTCTATTTCTTTCTGGTTCAGTTTTGGAAAGTTATACTTTTCTAAGAATTTGTCCATTTCTTCCAAGTTGTCAATTTTATTGGCATATAGTTGCTGATAGTAGTCTTTTATGATCCTTTGTATTTCTGTGTTGTCTGTTGTGATTTCTCCATTTTCATTTCTAATTTTGTTAATTTGATTCTTCCTCCCTTTTTTTTCTTGATGAGTCTGGCTAATGATTTGTCTATTTTATTTGTCTTCTCAAAGAACCAGCTTTTAGCTTTGTTGATTTTGGCTATGGTCTCCTTTGTTTCTTTTGCATTTATTTCTGCCCTATTTTTAATGATTTCTTTCCTTCTACTAACTCTGAGGTGCTTCATTTCTCCTTTTTCTAGTTGCTTTAGGTGTAGAGTTAAGGTTACTTATTTGATTTCTCTCCTGTTTCTTGATCTAGGCTTGTATTGCTATGAACCTTCCCCTCTAACACTGCTTTTACTGAATCCCATAGGGTTTTTGGTAGTTGTGTTTTCATTTTCATTCGTTTCTATACATATTTTGATTTCTTTTTTTATTTCTTCTGTGATTTGTTGGTTATTCAGAAGTGTGTTGTTTAGCTTCCATATGTTTGTATTTTTAATAGTTTTTTCCCCCCTATAGTTGACATCTAATCTTACTGCATTGTTATCAGAAAAGATGCTTGGGATGGTTTCAATTTTTTTGAATTTACCAAGCTATATTTATGGCCCAGGATGTGATCTATCCTTGGAGAACGTTTGGTGTACACTTGATAAAAAGGTGAAATTGATTGTTTTAGGGTGGAATGTCCTATGGATATCAACTAGGTCTAACTGGTCCATTGTATCATTTAAAGTTTTTGTTTCCTTGCTAATTTTCTGTTTAGTTAATCTATTCATAGGTGTGTGTGGGATACTAAGTCTCCCACTATTATTGGGTTACTATTAATTTCCCCTTTCATTCTTGTTATCATTTGCCTTATATATTGTGATCCTCCTATGTTGGATGCATATATATTTATAACTGTTATATCTTCTTCTTGGATTGATCCTTTGATCATTATGTAGTATCTTTCTTTGTCTCTTTTCATGACCTCTATTTCAAAGTCCATTTTATCTGATATGATTATTGCTACTCTTTTGGTCTCCATTTGCGTGAAATATCTTTTTCTAGCCCTTCACTTTTAGTCTGTATGTGTTCCTAGGTTTGAGATGAGTCTCTTGTAGACAGCATATATAGGGGTCTTGTTTTTGTGTCCATTCAGCCAGTCTTCGTCTTTTGGTTGGGGCATTCAACCTGTGGCTCAGATCCTGAACTCCTTATTGCCAAATTCAGACTGAAACTGAAGAAAGTGGGGAAAACCACTAGACCATTCAGGTATGCCAAATCAAATCCCTTATGACTATATAGTAGATGTGAGAAATAGGTTTAAGGGACTAGATCTGATAGAGTTCCTGATGAACTATGAATGGAGGTTCATGACATTGTATAGGAGACAGGAATCAAGATCATTCCCAAGAAAAAGAAATGCAAAAAAGTAAAATGGCCGTCTGAAGAGGCCTTACAAATAGCTGTGAAAGGAAGAGAAGCAGAAAGAAAAGGAGAAAAGGAAAGATATAAGCATCTGAATGCAGAGTTCCAAAGAATAGCAAGGAGAGATAAGAAAGCCTTCCTCAGTGATCAGTGCAAAGAAATAGAGGAAAACAACAGAATGGGAAAGATTAGAGATCTCTTCAAGAAAATGAGAGATACCTAGGGAACATTTCATGCAAAGATGGGCTCGATAAAGGACAGAAATGGTCTGGAACTAACAGAAGCAGAAGATATTAAGAAGAGGTGGCAAGAATACACAGNGATCAATGCAAAGAAATAGAGGAAAACAACAGAATGGGAAAGACTAGAGATCTCTTCAAGAAAATTAGAGATACCAAGGGAACATTTCATGCAAAGATGGGCTCGATAAAGGACAGAAATGGTCTGGAACTAACAGAAGCAGAAGATATTAAGAAGAGGTGGCAAGAATACACAGAAGAACTGTACAAAAAAGAGCTTCATGATCCAGATAATCACGATGGTGTGATCACTCACCTAGAGCCAGACATCCTGGAATGTGAAGTCACATGGGCCTTAGGAAGCATCACTACAGAGCTAGTGGAGGTGATAGAATTCCAGTTGAACTATTTCAAATCCTGAAAGATGACACTGTGAAAGTTCTGCACTCAATATGTCAGTAAATTTGGAAAACTCAGCAGTGGCCACAGGATTCAAAAAGGTTAGTTTTCATTCCAATCCCAAAGAAAGGCAATGGCAAAGAATGCTCAAACTACCACACAATTGCCCTCATCTCACACGCTGGTAAAGTAATGCTTAAAATTCTCCAAGCAAGGCTTCAACAATACATGAACTGTGAANCAACAAAGGTCCCTCTAGTCAAGGCTATGGTTTTTCCAGTGGTCATTTATGGATGTAAAAGTTCAACTATAAAGAAAGCTGAGTGCCAAAGAATTGATGCTTTTGAACTGTGGTGTTGGAGAAGTTTCTTGAGAGTCCCTTGGACTGCAAGGAGATCCAACCAGTCCATGCTAAAGGAGATCAGTCCTGTTCTTTGGTAAGACTGATTATGAGGCTGAAATCCCAATCCTTTGGCCTCCTGATGTGAAGACCTGACTCATTTGAAAAGACCATTATGCTGGGAAATATTGAGGGCAGGAAGAGGAGGGAATGACAGAGAATGAGATGGTTGGATGACATGACTGACTCAATGGACATGGGTTTGGGTGGACTCTGGGAGTTGGTGATGGACAGGGAGGCCTGGCATGCTGTGGTTCATGGGGTTTCAAAGAGTTGGACACATCTGAACAACTGAACTGAACTGTTGATCCAATTGCCATTTACTTTGTTGTTTTGTGTTCGAGTTTATAAACATTTTCTGTGTTTCCTGCCTAGAGAAGATCTGTTAGCATTTGTTGAAGAGCTGGTTTGGTGGTGCTGGATTCTCTCAGCTTTTGCTTGTCTGTAAAGCTTTTGATTTCTCCTTCATAATTGAATGAGATCCTTGCTGGGTATAGTAATCTGGGTTGTAAGTTTTTCTCTTTCATTACTTTAAGTATTCCCTTCTGGCTTGAAGGGTTTCTATTGAAAGATCAGCTGTTATTCTTATGGGGATTCCCTTGTGAGTTGTCATTTTTCCCTTGTTGCTTTTAATATTTGTTCTTTGTGTTTGATCTTCATTAATTTGATTAATATGTGTCCTGGGGTGTTTTGCCTTGGGTTTATCCTGTTTGGGACACTCTGGGTTTCTTGGACTTGGGTGACTATTTCCGTCTCGATTTGAGGAAAGTTTTCAACCATTATCTCCTCAAGTATATTCTAACGACCTTTCTTTTTGTCTTCTTTTTCTGGGACTCCTATGATTCGAATGTTGGGGCATTTAACATTGTCCCAGAGGTCCCTGAGGTTGTCCTCATTTCTTTCAATTCTTTTTTCTTTTTTTTCTCTCTGTTTCATTTTTTTCCACCATTCAATCTTCCACCTCACTTGTCCTATCTTCTGCCTCAGTTATTCTACTGTTGGTTCCCTCCAGAGTGCTTTTGATCTCAGTTATTGAATTATTCATTATTGATTGACTATTTTTTATTTCTTCTGTGTCCTTGTTAAACTTTTCTTACATCTTCTCATTCCTTGTCTCCAGACTATTTATCTGTAACTCAATTTGTTTTCAAGGTTTTGGATCATTTTTACTATCATTATTCTGAGTTCTTTTTTGAGTAGACTCCCTATCTCCTCCATTTTGTTTGGTTTGGTGGGCTGTTTATCATGTTCCTTTATCTGCTGAATATTTCTCTGCCTTTTCATCGTTTGGGTTGCTGTGTTTGGGGTGGTCTTTCTGTTTCCTGGAAGTTTGTGGTTCCTCTTTATTGTGGAGGTTCCTCCTAGTGGGTGGGGTTGGACGAGTATCCTGTCAAGGTTTCCTGGTTAGGGAAGCTTGCATCAGTGTTCTGGTGAGTGGAGCTGAATATCTTCTCTCTGAAGTCCAATGAAGTGTCCAGTAGTGAGTTTTGAGGTGTCTATGGGTTTGGTGTGACTTTTGACTGCCTGTACTTTTGTGCTTAGGGTTATGTTCCTGCATTGTTGGAGAATTAGCTTGGTATGTCTTACTCTGGAACTTGTTGGCTCTTGGGTGGAGCTTGGTTTCATTGTAGATATGGAGGCTTTTGGATGAGCTCTTTTCAATTAATGTTCCATGGAGTCAGGAGTTTTCTGGCGTTCTCAAGTTTTGGATTTAAGCCTCCTGCCTCTGGTTTTCAGTCTTATTCTTACAGTAACCTCAAGACTTCTCCCTCCATACAGCACCAATGATAAAACATCTAGGTTAATGGTGAAAGATTTTCCACAGTTGGGGACACCCAGAAAGGTTCACAGAGTTACATGGAGAAGAGAAGAGGGAGGAGGGAGATAGAGGTGACCAAAAAGAGAAGAGGGGGAATCAAAAGAGGAGAGAGAAATCCAGCCAGTAATCAATTTCCTATTTGCTCTCCACAGTCTGGAACACTCAGAGAGGTTCACAGAGTTCCATAGAGAAGAGAAGATGGAGGAAGGAGATAGAGGTGACCAGGAGGAGAGGATGGGGAGTCAAAAAGATAGAGACCAATCTAGTTGGTCTCTGACCTGTGATCAGTTCCCTAAGTGTTCTCCACAGCCTGGAACACCCAAAGAAATTCACAAAGTAGAGAAGAGAAGGGGGAGGGAGGAAATAGAGGTGACCTGGGGGAGAAAAAGGAGAATCAAAAGGGGAGAGCGCCATCAAGCTAGTAATTACACACTAAGTAAAAATGGGTACTGAAGATTGGATTCTTAAAGGTACAGAATTGATAACAAATACCAAAAAACAAAGATTAAAAATCTAGAGTAGAGGTTAGACTCTCAAAAATATACTATTTAAAAAAAAAAGCAAAATCACAAAAATAATAAAAAAAATATATGAAGTTTGCTTTAAAAATAGGGGTTTTTTTTTGCAAGGTAATAGTAGGTTATAAAAATGAAAATTAAAGGATTAATAGAGGGCTTAAAATAAAAAAAATGTTAAAAATGATAATAGTAAAAATATATCTAGGAATTTCTCTGGAGCTGTTGTGGGCAGTGTGGGGTCAGTTCAGTATCAGATAGTTCCTTGTTCCAGCTTATACTTCTTCTCAAGGTCTATAGATCCCTTCCAATGTAGCCAGTGCTAACTACATGGTTTTAATCTGTTGTACCTGTCACTTCCAAAGCGATTCCCTCTTCTTCATTTATTTTGGCTTCCTCTGTTTGCAAGTCTCATTAGTGTCTAGCTTCCGCCCTGACACAAGGGGTGAAGGTGGTCATTTATTTAGGCTCACTTATTCAGTCATGCTGTGGGGAGGGAGGAACACTGCAAACAAATATCACTGGCATGTGTGAGGAGTGCTTGCAGTGTCTGGACCACATTGGGTTTGCCCCACTCATGGTGGGTGTGCTCTCCCAGTCTGCATTGCTCAGTTTCCAGGTTGCCCTGCAGGGGAACCTTCTGAGGCAGGCCCTGGGTTGTGTGCACTTCCCAGGTCTAAGCCACTCAGGTTCAGGTTCTCGAGTATTCCACAAAGGCACAGACTCGGTTGGGCCTGCATTTTGTGCCCTTCCCAGGTCCGAGCAGCTTAGGTGACCAGGTGCTTGGCGAGCGCGCACTCCCCAGGTGGGGCAGTGGGTCTTATCACCTCCCATGTCCCAGCCACTCGGTTTCCTGGGTGCAAAGCGGGAGCACTGTCTCAGGTGTGCCGTGTGTCTCCTCTGGGGAGCTGATCTCTGGCTGTGACCCTCCTGGCAGATGTCAACCCTCTAGGATCCCAGGAAGACTTGGTTAGCAACTGGGAGCCTGCTTGCAGTTTGGTAGAGGATGCCATCTCTGGGGCCCAGTTTGCCCCTTGCCTTCCAGCTCTGGCTGTCACCCAGCTGCCTCCGGCGGGGAATGGGCCTTCTGCTGCTGGCTAGCTCCCCTCTGGTATTCTCTTAGTCCTTTGTTCTGTTAGCAGCCTGGCAGTGCCTTAGGTTAGAGCTTTTAGTGGGAAAGTTCTCTCTCTCTCTCTCTCTTTTTTTTTTCCTTCTGGCTATCCCACAGTTTGAGTTGCTATCTCACATTAGCTCCCTCAGATTATCCTCAGGGCATTCAAGCCTGGTCCTTACCCTAAGCAATGCAGCCCCTCTTGCTGGTGGGAGATGCCAGCATCTGGGCTACTTCTCTGCTGGGAGTTGTGGTTAGGTGCATAATCTGTGGGTTTTATTTATTTTTTCCTCTTGGTTATGTCGCCCTCTGAGATTCCAAAACTCCTGCAGACCCGCTGGTGAGAGGGTTTCTGGTGTTTGGAAACTTCTCTTTTATGACTCCCTCCCGGGAAAGGGTCTCCATCCCTAACTATTTTGTCTCTCTTTTTATCTTTTATATTTTGTCCTACATCCTTTGGAAGACAATGGGCTGCCTTTCTGGGTGCCTGGTTGTCTTCCGCCAGCATTCAGAAGTTGTTTTGTGGTATTTGCTCAGTGTTCAAATGATCTTTGAATGAATTTGTGAGGGAGAAAGTGGTCTCCCCATCCTATTCCTCCACCATTTTAGGACCTTTCCCAATAATACAGAAGAATTTCTTTTAGCTTCAAAGTTTATAAGTAAAATAAAAGGGTTAAAAGAGAAAAACTAAAAGTACAAAGTGGACTAAACTATACATGAAATTTTCAATTAGTTAAATTAAGCCCAACTATATATAGTAAATTAAATATATATGCACATATACACAGAACATACAAATGTGCATATTTGTGTACTTAGACATGCACAATTATGGTGTGACTTTCCTGCTCCTCTCAGTGGGTATTGAGAGTTTAAGCTTGGGGTGGTTAGGATAGTGCCTTTGCCATTATTTATGCCTAGATCTTCTCTTATTTCTTCATCCTGTATCATCCATCCTCACACTGGCCCACGTTGCTCTGATTGCTTCCTAGTAAGAATGGTCTTATGCCAAAGAAACTTATTGGTTTTGCCACAATTGGTCAAAGTTCAGGCCTTAGAATACAAAATTTTTGCCCTGACAGATTCCAAAAGGGCTCATCAACTCTCTTTCTATTAATTCTTCTCTTTCCTGTTTAGGCCTTTGATTGCTATTGTATGTGTTTGTGCACCACAGGAACTGCAGGATATGGAACTGTCCTCTGCAATTTCCTTCAAATGTCTGTGACTGATTGCTTTTCATTTCCAGTGAATTCTCTGCTGTTGCAGAGGACGGTGATACAGCTTTTGGGGATTTAGATAGTGGGAAAAAGAGCCTTTAGCATCTCCTAGTCCAGATCCTCCATCCTTTTCCCTCAAGCTGCTCTTTTTCAACCTTGAATGAAGATGGTACAGGGAAGGGAGAGGGAGACAGAGAAAGATTAACTGATCTAACTGGATCTCACTTAGAGTAAAATAACTTAAGGTATACTGCCAGTTTATGGAATATACCACTGGGGACCAACTGAGTTGCAAACACAAAAAACCACCATGGAGGCATTTAGTCAGGAAGGGACATTCAGATGATCTCAGATTGGTTTACAACACTTTTTTCCATCTTTATAAAATGAAGAATATAGAATGTAAAAACTTTTACAGACTCTTTAGACCCTAAAAATGTCTCTTGAATCTCTCTGAACACCAGTTTGACCTCTTCTCTAAAATCCACCCACCCAAATCTCTCACTGCAAACTTTTTTGCAAAGGAACCTCTTGCTACTACAGCTAAAGGAGTCGCTGAGGACCATCTGGCTGAGGACCGATCTGTTGAATCACTTCCCAACCCCTGTTTTGTAGTTTGCTCAATTACTAGCTACCAGAAATCTGATCGCACAAAGTGTAAGCAGGTGTTTTTCTTTTTAATTATTGGTCTTTTTATTTGAAAACCTGATAAAATACCCCAAATATTGGTGCTATAAAATCTAGCAGGTAAATTAACTATAAGGACATTACATTGGTCAAAAGGAAAAGATAGTTAATGTATATTTCATGTAGAAATGACCCCAAAATAAACTTGGGGGGTTCAGATTTTATCTTCTGAATATTTAACCAGTCCTCTGAATGATGTTATATGAGTAAAGAAATGAATGTGGTATGGGAGAAAAAAAAAATCAAGGATCATATAATTTTAAAATAATAATATCCTGTATTTTCTCATTAAAATTTAGAAATGAACATTAACAGAGCTTGTTAACTGATTATGACCTTCTAGTATGAGTCCAAATGTAGAGTCAGCTCTTGGTATTTGAGTCAGTAAGTGACAGAAAGGTAAGATGGTAATACAAGAGACTCACTTTTTTAGTTTCCATGTCTTTTAAAGTAAAGATTTCCATTAGAATTTCTTTTTTGAGCATGGAAACACTGATTATGGATTCTTCCTAATCTTTGTCAGGATACAATTGGAAGAAAAAGTCAGATGGAGGGGGGAAAAATATCCAGGATGATAAAAAAGCAGATGTATTTGTTTTTCTGTAAAAGATTTCCCAGTAGGAAAATTTTAAAGTCTTAAAAATTATCTCCAGGTGTCAATATTTGGCTGCATTTTCTGGCCAGGTCTTAATTATTCATGGTGATTTGATTTAATTAACAGACACCTATGCAATGCTTGCTATGTGCAAGACACTGTTCTGGATTTATTTAATCTTCTTAATAACACTAAGGGGTGGGTACTAATATTATCTTCATTTTATAGATAAAGAAACAGAGATACATAGAGGGAACATAATTTCCCCAAAGTCACATAGCCCCTAAGAGGTGTAGCTAAGATTTGAACCCAGGAGGTATAACTCCGTCTTTCACGATATTAGACACTGTGCTGTGCTGCCCATCACTCTGATTGCTGTTTACTGTTAATTTTGTGATTAATCCATTTTAAGAACATTTGGTTTCAAACTGTTTGCTTTAGGGTCATTTTCATGGCTTTGATCCTGTCCTGGTTTACTCAGAACTGTTAAATAGGTAATTGTCAATTTAAAATCTCTTTAGTAGTCTGCTTACTAGAAGTATTTCTTTCGTGTTCTACAGGTACAGTCTGTCTTAATCTTGTTAATATTCTCTCAGGATTTCTCTCCTTGGGATAATGAACCACTATAGCTTAACAGTACAAGAAACCAGACTGTTATAGTTTGATCACAGTTGAAGTGTCAAGTGTAAGACATGTTTTGTGAACAGGTTAAAAAAAAAAAAAAAAAAACAGCTTCATTGCCTCCTTGGTGTTGTTCTTTTGTTAAGTTGACGGAAGAAAATATTAATGATTTTGATGTGAGTTTTATTTTAAGCCTGTCTATACTTTATTTCACAAGAAGAGAATTTCCATGGGCTTTCAATATTGCATTTACCAACCTATCAGAATCTGCACCCATTCCCTACCTTTCCTTCTTTTACCATGCATTATGTATTTGTGCTCCTGTCTATGGCCAGTCCCTTCATTTATGCTCAGAATCCTGTTCTTCCTCTCCTACTCAAGGCCATCAAATCTCTCTCCCACCACCATCATTCCCCTCCTTTTGTTCTAGATCTTTCCTATTAACCTACAAATATACCATTCTGACTTGTATTTATTAATAAAATTACTCTCCCTTGACTTCACACCTCCTCCCTTAATAAACTCATATCACCCCCGTAGCCTATACACACTGTCCTAAATTCTTCCCACCCATTGTCTCTGGAGCCATTTTCTCCATTGATTCCAGCAAAATTGTGCTTGTCAAGGGCTGTAGTGACCTCCATGTTGCTAATTTCAGGGGTCAGTTCTCAGTCCTCACTTTATATAAGCTATTAAGATGGAAGTGATCACTGCCTCCTCTTTGGAAAACTTGATATTTAGCTTCTAGGAAGCCATTTTCTTTGTTTTATTTCACTGGGTTGTCCTTAATTAACTTGGATGGATCCTCTTCACCATTCTACCTCTAAGTCTTGGAGTTCCCTTGGGGAACTTTCTAGGTGATCTCAATTGATCCAGTATACTTTATATGACATTTACATGCTGACTCAAATTACCAATTAATATCTCTAGTAGAGATTTCTCTCTTGAACTGCAAACTCACATATTTCACTGTCTCATATCTAATATGCCCCCAATATAATCTTGCTTTCTCCTCTAAACCTTCTCTTTCCTCTACATTCCATTTCTCAACAAATAGAAACCTATTCTCCCAGTGCTTGGGCTAAACATCTTGATATTTTTTTCCTGACCCTTTTCTTTCTTATTTATTTTTAATTGAAGGATGATTATAACATTGTGTTGGTTTCTGCCATACATCGACATAGATCAGCCATAGGTATACATATGTATACCTCTCCCTCTTGAGCCTCCCTCCTATCTCCCACCCCATCCCACCCCTCTAGGTTGTCCCAGAGCCCTAGTTTGAGTTCAAAAGCCTTGATATTTTGACCCATCCCTCCCCTTTACATCCTATACTCACATTGTCGTGCCTTACCTATTGTCATGAATATAAGGCTCCATGTTTCAGATCAGAACTATTATAAATTTCTTACTCTTCTAATTAATTTCTCTGCCTCCTCCTTTTCCATTCCCACCCTCCCTCTTCATCCATTTCCCACATAGCAGTCAGAGTGTTTTTAAAAGTCACATCAGATTACATCGTTCCCTGCATTGCACTCAATATCTCTTGGATCTCATATCTTGCCTCTTCCCCATCACTTCTCCTGCTCCACCCATCACAACCTGCTTCTTCCTCTTCAAACACCCTAGCACAGGTCCCCTTAGCCTTTTGTGCAGGCTGTTCCTTGTGCCTAGAAGTCTCCCAGATGTCTGCATAACTCACTCACTCCATTCAGGGTCCCACTCAAATGTCATCTTATCAAACAGAGCATCTGTCCTTGATTACCAAACTCAAAATAGCATCCTCCTTCCCTGTCACTGTGTCCATTTACCCTACTTAATTTTTTCTTAGATTTATCATTCTTCTAACATCTATTTATTTATTTATTGACTGTCTCTTCTAGAATGTAAGCCCAATAAAAAGGAGGAATTTGTCCATTTTCTTATTGTTTTATCTCCAGTGCCTGACACAAGGCACTCAATAAATATTGTTTGAATGAGTGAATTTAGTGAATGAACAGAATACAACTGTACTTTGATGCTGAGATATAGAGGAAAATATGTCAAACTAGGAGACCCTGACAAGGTGGGTAACCTTGGGCAAGATATGTAGACTCTGTGGGATTTTGCTTACTCAATTGTAAAATGAGGTGTTTGAATTAAATGATTGCTGAAATCACCTCAGCTCTAAGAAGTCATGATTGAATGACCCTTAGGTTTGATTACTTTTCACTTTTCACTCTCCCTGACACTTCAGGCTTTGAAATACAACATCCTCAGTATATATACTCCCTTCTTAATGAATAGTGAAAAGAGAGAAATTAAACAGGATTACAAATTCATTTTAGTCATATCAACAGATGACATGATCATTATGTAATATTTCAATGCCCAGACTGAAAATAGACCTTACTCCTAAAGAAGCTATCACAGTTATTTTTAAATCCACCTGGCATTTCAATTAAGAGGGAGATAACTAATGTGTTTACCCCAGAATACTTTTTTGGCTCATCATGTTCTAGGGACATAAGACTACATTGAGGCAGAAAATAGCTATTGCCAATTTGAGTTGGCAGCTCAGCTATGGGAAAAATGCTCACATAAGTGACCAAAGTGAACATCACCTAAAAAATTCATGTTATTTACTTACACATATAGAAACCACATACTTCCAAACAATTTATAATAAAGGCACTGATGTTACTGTGCTAGATATCCACCCACTCGGTCATGTCTACTCTCCATTCTGCTCTATGTCCCTGAGAGTTGTCTTATAGGAGGCTCCCTTATTCTCAGGCCTTTGGTTGGGTTCAGTAGAAGTGGAATGCTACAGATGAAGATAAGAAAGTGAGGTTGGGACTGCTGTTCTCGCAGCTCCTGACCCTGCAGAATGTGTTGACTAGCTACGTCCTCCAACAAGGTCTCAGCCCCAGCCAGGTGGCCCTCCCCATGCAGGAGATGGGGAAGGCCACCTGACAAGCTCTTCTCTGGCTCTGGGTATAGCAGCCTGGCTACCACATGAGCCCTTGTGATTGCCCTGCATTCCAATCTTCTTTATCATCATCCCCTTATTACATTCTTCTGGATTTATCCTAATTTTGAGTGTGCCATCTGTTTCCTATTAGGAATCGTTAAAATAGAAAATTAGTAAGAGAATAGGAGACAAAAAACTAAGAGGATGGGAATATAGTTATGTCAGCACACCAAGACTAAAAAGGGGTGCTGTAATTGAACATGGGTAAAGTTAAAAGGAAGCATTTAGTTCTTATTTGCTAATAATAGACAACATCTAGCACACCAGGAGCTGGCAGGGGGAGGGAGGCAAACTGCCCAAGGAAAAGCATTTTCAGTAGTTTTACCGCATCTAAACCAACTCTCACATAATATTGTACTAACCTTTATAAGACCTTCAAAATAAAATTAAATCATAATTCTATAAAACTTTTTTACAAAAATGGAAAGTGGTACATGCAAGGTGACAAATATAGAAAATGTTATATACAAGGATATACAGTATTTTTGTCATCTGATTTGATATGGGAATAGAATTTGGAAACTTCTAGAATGAACAACAGTCATGTCCCATAAATATTCCTTCTAAATTTTGATTTTTCTTGGCTATACTTTTAATACATCCCTTTGTAATTATGAAGTCTTTTATGTCTATTGTAGATAGTTTGGAAAATGCAATTAAGCACATAAAATACCATAAATCCACCCCAAATTGTAAACCAGTAGCAAAAGATTAATAACAGTGTTCTTATATTATTTTTTCCTTATGTGTGCTAAGTTGCTTTAGTCATGTCCAGCTCTTTGTAACCCTATGGGCCATAGCCCACTAGGCAGGATTTTAATTTAGCTGGATACATACTACATATATTATTTTTAACCTGATTTTTCACATCTGTCAATATATGTAGGATGTTTTACTCTATATTTCTACCACATAATTTTTAGTGTTTGCTTAGTGTTTCATTATGTGAATAATTGCATTTAACCAATTTCTTATTTGGGAGGTATTATATTATTTCCAATTTTTCAGCCTATTTTAAGGCTGTAATGAATATACCTATATATAAATCTTTGTATAGGTATCTGGTATTAATTCTTAAACTTCATTTTTTAATTTTTAAGACTTTTGCTAGTTATTTCCCTATTTATTCTTTGGAAAGAGTATGACAGTTTACCTTCTCACTAATGGTAGATGTTCTTCTTTATCAAATTGGAGATTGGTGACAAAAATGTTCAAGACACTGAAAGTAAGTAGCTGAAATACAAAGAGTCTGAACTGTAGACTGAAAGGAGATCCATTATATTCAAGTAACCAGGCAGGAGGGTGTAAAAACTGATTTTCTATTTTAAACACCAGAGAACTAGCTTTGATTTTTTACCCATGTAGAGAGTTGTTCCATCTTTGCATAAGGAATGTCCTGCAAAATAATTCTTTTGAGGCTAATTTTTTGCTCAGAAGCTTCAGCACATCCTGGATTAAAGCCCACAGATATCTCTATACCATAAAGAATGAAGAGATAATGTTAGTTGAAAGGTTCTGAGGATGGAAGTGACCAAGGGTCCATCTTTAGCTCAAAAAACCTTGAATTTGGCTTCCATATACAATTTGACTTAGACAAGTGTCATGTTCCCATGCTCTGCTGGGATTAAACGTAACCTCTATACCCTACACGACTAAACAAATTGGTTCACTCATATCTATGATCTGTCGTTGTTATCTATCTGGATGCTTTATTAATAGGTTTGGATTTATATGAATTGATACAAGAAAAGTGCTATGTACAATGTTGCCTTTCCATATTATTTTCTACTGGAGTAATTTAGCAAATATGTGTCTTGTATACCTCTTATCTCCAAGATGTGATACTACTGGTTACAAATAAATGCAGCAGTTTAAAGTATGTTCCTTACCTTTCAGAAGTTCACACAAATGTATGAAAATTTATGTGGCAAAATATAGATAACTGTCAAATTGATTGCATAGAAATGAATCAGACTTCTGTTGGTGGTGATTTTATGTGATATAGGCTCATCTACGTGAAACAAGTGGGAAAATTTAAAGTAAAAATAAATACTTTTTTAAATTAAGAGGTCCTGTCATGTTTTCATACATAGCAATGACACATTTGTGTGTGTGTGTGTGTGTGTGTGTGTGTGGCAGTGTGTATTTTAGGCCAAAGGAGAAAGATGCAAGGAATTAGCTAAATAAATGAAAACTTAGAAAATTAAATTAAAATTGTTTTACCTCAGTGATTTATGAGGAATGGAACTGGATATTTTTCACTTCATATTTCATATATTTTGTCTATCTGGTTAAAAATTATGACATCCTTCTGAATAAGTCATTGAAACCTTTGTAATGACTTAGGACCAAGGTCCAGANGAATTAGCTAAATAAATGAAAACTTAGAAAATTAAATTAAAATTGTTTTACCTCAGTGATTTATGAGGAATGGAACTGGATATTTTTCACTTCATATTTCATATATTTTGTCTATCTGGTTAAAAATTATGACATCCTTCTGAATAAGTCATTGAAACCTTTGTAATGACTTAGGACCAAGGTCCAGAAGTTTATTTGTTCAAAGATTCAGTATCACATAGATTGCTTGAAATCAAAGACTAAACTATTTTCCTACTATAATGCTTTAGCCTTAACTTTCTAATGTCTAAAAAATGCAAGTATTAGCTGCTTGGTCCGGTTAGTTGATTAGTCCGATTCTTTGCTAACCCATGGACTGTAGCCTCCAGACTCCTCTGTCCATGGGATTTTCCAGGCAGAAATACTGGAGTGGGTTACCCCCTTTCTCCAGGGGATCTTCCCAACCCAGGTCTCCTGCATTATGGACAGATTATTTACCATCTGAACCACAAGGGAAACCCTTCTATGTGTAAATAAGAAATTTTTATTCCATACTGAATTATAACGCGGACTGAAGAAATTAAAAAATTGTAGTTGAATGTTTATGTAATATTAGCACAAGATTTTTAAAATTAAACTCTGATATACTCTAATACCATAAGCATCATGTTTACTAGTCAAGTTTTTAATAGGAAACAAATTGTTTGGAAGATTACAAAAGTAAGGTGGGATATAAAAAGTATCTTAAACCCTCTGAAAAGATAGCAAAACATTATTTTGGCTCATAAATCTATATAGAGAATAGTTTCTTGAGTTTGTTTATACTTATAGTGGCTTAACTTTACCAAAATGAACAAAATGTGGAACTGTGGAAGAGGACTATCCAATAGAATCAAAGATAACAAGAGGAAATGAAGGATAATGAGGGCCCATTTTGGTTTTCAGAAAAGAAAACTTTTTCAAGAAATTTCATCTGCAAGTCTAGAAGAAACAAGGTTTAAATTCAACTTGTCTCCTGTGCACTAGCTTTCTGGTTCCCGTGTCATTGGAAAGCTGTAAGGACCACTCAAAAAGTCTAAAAAGTAGTATGTTTACAATCTATGTCTCAACAAATGTCCTAAAGGGCTAAATACTTAACTTTAACTTTAGTTGAAGCTTGCAAAGCCAGTATTTCATGACACACACTTCCTGCTCTTATTAACTGATGGAAAGGGAGTGGAACCGTCCTTAGGGAAGTGTTTAGTTCGGACTTTACCACCCTGCAAATAAAACTGCTGGCCTGGTTCCCATCCATAACTTTGTTATTCTCAGACCAGAGATCAGAAAATGCTTCCACACACCTTAGCGATGATCACTTAAGCCCTATTGTGTGTCAGACATGATACAATGTCCTAGACATACAAAGGTGAATAATGCAGATCAATATGGAAAGTGCCATGCTAAGAATACATAAAACAGTGCCTGATTATGTCTGGAGAAGAGGGGGAAGGAGGAAGGCTGGGAAAGCAATGCTATAGTTGAGTCTTAAATGATGGACAGGGGGATTTAGCAAGCAATAAGGCAGGGCAGCTCACACCAGGCATGTAGTAAATGCCCAGACAGATCAATAACAATGGCAGTGGCAGTCCCTCCTGAAAGCAAATGAAAGAGTGCAAGGCAGAACAAAGAAGTGAGGGTAAAAAATCTTAATTAAGGACCAGTGGTATGCCAAGGATTGAGCTAACATTTTCCCTAGAGGGTTCAGAGGAAGATTCAAGAAGATGGCATTGGTTCTGGTCTTAATGGTAGAATAAAACTGACATGTAGAGGAGGAAAATGAAGTTACACTGGTTGATAAAACTGCAAAAGGCAGATAAACATGAAAGCACATGACCGCCTTCTCTTTTCTAGTTAGTTCTCACTCTACAGATGTTGTCTAGTCCCTTGGCATCATACAATTTTAAGAGGATATCTCCTTAATTTAGATCTCCAGTCCTGAATTCTCCGGAGCCACCCATCTGTGTACTTCCAGATGTTTATGTGGAGTTTCTACTTAAATGTCGTACAGTGATGTCAACTGTTTAATGTTTAATAGTGAGCCCCTGACTTTCTTTTCTGAACCTGTTATTCTTCTAATTTCCCATCTCAGTTATTGGTACCATCATCTACCCAGTTGCTCTACCAAAACCCTAGGAATTATCCTTGATTCTTTTAACTTCAACCACTGTTAGCTAATCCTTCAATGAGCACTCTGTCTCTACTCAAAAGCATATTTTAGATTTGAATTCTAAATTTCCTGAATCCAAGTGATTATTTTTGCTTTATTCTATTTTGCTCCTTTACTGTCCATTCTTTTAAAAATTCAATTTACATCATATTACTCTTTGCTTTAAACTCTTCTATGTCTTTTTTTAGAACCAAATCCTTGCCTAATCATCTAGCCACCATCTCACTTACCAAACTCACTTCCAGTCTAAATTCGAACCACCTGTTCCAGCTGCTCTGGTTTCTTCCTAATTCTGAACAAGTGCAAAGTCGTTCTCACTCAATGCCATTGTACTGAAAACTCACACTTCCTTCAGTGGTCTCCTTCATCTCTTTTCATTGTTTCCTTACCCTCATCTTCCAAATTTTAATCCAAATGTCGTTTAAAACTATGCTTTCTAATAGTTCTTCCCAGATTTTTCTAAATTATCACCATGTTTATTTCCTTCCTAGAATTTAACATAATATTCTTTTCATTCATTTACTTGTTATCTCTCTTTCCAGAAACTCTCAGAACCTTGAAGCCAAGGCTTTATTTCTTTTTAAGCATCATATCCCAAGTGTCTGGCTTAAAGTAGATGCTCAATGAGTATTCTTTAAATAAATGAATGCCAAAGTCACTAGTTTCTTAAGACTATAAGCGTTGGTAAAATCAGATACAGAGACACTTAAAAAAAACAAGACACTACATAAAATGAATTTGGTTTGATCATTGGGAAGTCACTGTCAGAAGTAGTCAGTTGGAGTGGATGCAGAGGTATGTCATGGGTGAGGATTAAAATAGGAGATGCAAAATTGGAGGAGAGTATTCTTGACTGAAAGGGGAAAATGAAGGGTATGGTGCTACAGTCTTGGGGTGTGTAAAGAAAGTACTTTACAATTTTGGTTAATGAATAAGATTTGTTTAGATTTTCATGTGAGGAGAAAGAAGCAAAGACCAAGAGGCTGAAGTTACAAGGGAAGAAAGGGGAGAATAGGATATGGAACCCAGGTGGGGGTTAAGTTTTGGAAGTGCTCCTCACTTCCTCTGAGGAGCAGGCCATCAAAGAAATGATCATTTAGGATCTCCGTTTCTTCTGATAAAAGCAAAGAAATAGAGGCAGATATGGAACTTAACATAGTGAACAGGCTTTCAAATGATACCATGAGTAAGCTGAGAAGCACTGGCCAGGAGTTCATAAAAAGAATGCTGATTGTCAATAAAGATTCAACTGAAACCATCAATTTGGTATCAGTTTATAAAGTCATGTAATTCTTTCATCAATCACACGTTTATTAGGTATATTCTATCTCCTAGACACTTTAGTTGTTGCTGGAAGTGCGGACGATAATAAATGACAGTTTCTGCAGTCTACCAGGACAGAGGAATAAGTATACCAATTAGTAAAGCCTTGTGGCGAGGCTTATACCAGAGGAATAAAATTATACAAGCAGAATACAGAGGATTATGGGGAAGGGGTCATAGGTCTGACTGTAAGATTCAGTTCAGTTCAGTCGCTCAGTCGTGTCCGACTCTTTGCAACCCCATGAATCGCAGCATGCCAGNGTACTTTGGCCACCTCATGCGAAGAGTTGGCTCATTGGAAAAGACTCTGATGCTGGGAGGGATTGGGGGCAGGAGGAGAAGGGGACAACTGAGGATGAGATGGCTGGATGGCATCACTGACTCGGTGGACGTGAGTCTGAGTGAACTCCGGGAGTTGGTGATGGACAGGTAGGCCTGCTGTGCTGCGATTCTTGGGGTCGCAAAGAGTCAGACGTGGCTGAGCAACTGAACTGACTATACTGAACTGATGCAAAATAGTATAAAAGGAAGTTTTAAAATTTATGTAAAGTGTGATATCAATTTAACATAAGACTTTAATTTGTACCAGGGTGACATATTCACTGACATTATCCCAAATGTTTGAAGAGTCGTAACTGATCTCAACTTCCTTATGAGCCCCCTTCTTGTAGAGTAGTAAGACAAATGGAAACTTTTAAATTAAAAGCATTTTATGTTCTTTCATTTCTTTTTTAAAAATTTATTTAATTTTTAATTGAATGATTATTGCTTCATAGAATGTTGTTGTTTTCTGTCAAACATCAACATGAATAAGCCATATGTACATATGTCGCCTCACTCTTGAACGTTCCTCCCATGTCCCTCCCAATCCTACACCTCTAGGTTGATACAGATCTCCTGTTTGAGTACCCTGAGATATACAGCAGATTCCCATTGGCTATCTATTTTACATATGGTAATATAAGCTTCCATCTTATTTTCTCCATACATCTCACCCTTTCCTCCCTACATCTCACCCTTTCCTCCCATCTCCCTATATCCATAAGACTTTCATTTCTAAATGGTCTCATTTCAGATTATCTATGTCTCTTTGGGTGGTAAAGGTAGAAACTCCAACCTATGCTGGAGGTCAGACAGCCTCCTCTGATGTAAGGGTAATATGGCTGGTCAGCATGCAGATTCTGATACCCCTTAGGGTCCTCATTACTCTCCATAATTTCACCCCATCCCTCCATGTCCCCAGGGTATGACGCAGTGCTATCCAATAAAAATGTTCCATGAATCACACATGTAGTTTAAAATTTTCTAGTATCTACATTTAAAAATATCAGGTAGAATTGACTTTAATAGTACATTTTATTTATCCTGATCTATCCATTCCATAGTCTTTCCTCGGGGCTCAGTGGTAAAGAATCCACNCCTCATTACTCTCCATAATTTCACCCCATCCCTCCATGTCCCCAGGGTATGACGCAGTGCTATCCAATAAAAATGTTACATGAATCACACATGTAGTTTAAAATTTTCTAGTATCTACATTTAAAAATATCAGGTAGAATTGACTTTAATAGTACATTTTATTTATCCTGATCTATCCATTCCATAGTCTTTCCTCGGGGCTCAGTGGTAAAGAATCCACCTGCCAATGCAGGAGACATGGGTTTGATCCCTGGGTTGGGAGGATCCCCTGGAGAAGGAAATGGCAATCCACTTCAGTATTCTTGCCTGTGAAATCCCATGGATAGAGAAGCCTGGTGGGCTAGAGTCCATGGAGTTGCAAACAACCATGGAGTTGTTAGACAGCAACTAACAACAACATCCATTCACTATGCAATCAATATAAACATTATTAATGCATATTTTATATTCTTTTTTAGATGAAATTTTTGAAATCTGCTATATATTTTACACTTTCATCACATTTCAGTTTGAACTAGTCACATTTCAAGTGCAGAGTAACTTATGTCGTTAGATGAGCCATACTGGCCAGTGGAGGTATACAAAAAAGCTTATTAGCCTCTTGGCAATGGAGGATTGAGTGGCTGGTTGAGCTGTAGATTCTGACTCTGTTATATTAATAGAATTGATATCATTTTATATAAATTTTGAACTGTTTTCTTCTTCTATCTTATCTTCTTTATTTTAGAACTTCTCATCTTCATGTTCTTCTATAGAACTCATCTTCTATTTTTCAAAGTTTTCACTGCCCTTGCCAGTTTGTCCTTGGTATCTCTTGTCCCTTGGAATAGGCCTTAGTCTCTATGCAATCTGCTAGTAATAGAACTGGACCCACTGAGCCTTAGGATTCAAGCCAGTATTTAACACTACCACTGATCACACACCTAACATTTTCTCTGGTCCTGAGGTCTCCTCCTTCAGGTCTTCTCAGCCCTTGTTTTCCCAGCGTGTGACTTATACTTCCAGTAAGACCTCGAGCAAACCGTGGGAAGCAAATGTTCCCTAATGGACTCTCTAAACACCTCCCCTTCCTATGTCATGCTGCTGCTGCTGCTGCTGCTGCTGCTACTGCTGCTAAGTCACTTCAGTCGTGTCCAACTCTGTGTGACCCCATAGATGGCAGCCTACCAGGCTCCCCCATCTCTGGGATTCTCCAGGCAAGAACACTGGAGTGGGTTGCCATTTCCTTCTCCATGCATGAAGCATGCTAAATACAGGCCTTTCCTGGGGAGGTATTTTATACCAGGAAAGTGGGAAACTAGTCCCATGTTCTTGGGTTCTCCCATAACTATCTTAGTGTTTCTAATAAACTCCCATCATTTACAGTTGATTCACTGAGGGATAGAAAGCTATGGGACTGGTATTTGAGAACTTCACTTACTTCTCCTTTGCACACTAATGAAATGGTCAGAGGGAAACATGATATCCAAGAGAAATAAAATAGATGAGGTTAATATTTTCAGAATGTTGTCTCTGTAGTATTAGTATGAAGAAAAAGTCTAAGAAAAAACATAACCCTATGATAACAGTTTTTGTCTCCAGGTAATGAAATGGACAGTTCTGATTTTCTTCTTTATATTTCTGCACTTTTCAAAAGTTCCACAATGAGCATATATTTCTGACAGTAAGAAAAAACCCTTGGTAGTTTTAAAAATAATAAATAAAACATACTTTTTTATTTTCATCAACTGTTTGTCTGTGGGTTTCAAATTGGTAGGAGAAGTAGGAAGTAATGGAAATGTATAGAAGTGAATGCGTGAATTCAAATATAAAAGTATGAAACAGAAGATACACTTTTCAAGAAAGAGAAATAAGTCTTCAAAGTAGCCATAAGAACATACACTTCTTTGTTTTTTTTTTTTTTTTTTACTGCAATATTTATACCTGTGTGAAAGTATTATCCCTCAGTCTTGTCCATCTCTTTGCCACCCTGTGGACTATAGCCCACCAGGCTCCTCTGTGCATGGAATTCTCCAGGCAAGAGTACTGGAGTGGTTGCCACTCCCTTCTCCAGGGTATCTTCCCCACTCAGGGGTAGAACCCCAGTCTCCCGCATTGCTGGGCAATTCTTTACTGTCTAAGCCACCAGGGAACCCCATTTATACCTGGTATGATTTAATTTCTCTAATTCTGTATTTGAGGTCCTTCTCTAATAATCTTCCTGCTTCTTTGTCATCTGATCTCTTGATGGCTTCCCCCAGAGCCTTCTTTTTCCATCCACTGATGTAAGTTAAACTTTCTCTCTTCTTTTATACACAGTGGTCCTTTCCAGCAGGACTCTGAATGCATAGCCTTCCTCCTGGGGCCTCTTGGGGCCAGTGGCACAGCCCTAATTACCATGGCATGCAACTCTATAAGCTGTGATGATTCTGTGATGTATATGTTTCTTTTGTTTAGGTATAATTGTAAACATATTTGTATTGTCTCCAAAAATTTTCTTTACTGAGTATTCTTTATGTTAGATACACACAGGGAGCAGCAGAAAATAAGCATCATTGCTTTCCATTACCACTGAAAGCTGCAAAGTAAACAAGGATAAATTTAGATCATCCTTCCATGCAAGGGCTGCCCTTGTCATTAGGACGTTTTCTAAATCCATGTTCAAATGCTTAATTTCTAACTTTTCTGAAGTTGAACTCTCTTGTTACAAACATATACTTTCCTTTCTCTATATTTGCCAATTCTTGTTTCTACAAGGATCGATATGATTGCGGCCTTTAATAAACAGTCCACCCTTTCCATCTACATCCTTTGTAATAACTTTAGTATATTGAAAATGGTTAGGCGCATATATATGGAATTTAGAAAGATGGTAATGATAACCCTGTATGCAAGACAGCAAAAGAGACACAGATGTATAGAATAGTCTTTTGGACTCTGTAGGAGAGGGCGAGGGTGGGATGATTTGGGAGACTGGCATTAAAACGTGTATATTATCATATATGAAATGAATCGCCAGTCCAGATTCGATGCATGATACAGGGTGCTTAGGGCTGGTGCACTGGGATGACCCAGAGGGATGGGATGGGGAGGGAGGTGGGAACGGGGTTCAGGATGGGGAACACTTGTACACCCGTGGTGGATTCGTGTCTATGGATGGCAAAACCAATACAATATTGTAAAGTAATTAGCCTCCAATTAAAATAAATAAATTTATATTAAATAATAATTTTTATTTTTTAGGGACTTCCTAAAGGTTAGGGACTTCCCGGACAGTTCAGTGAAACTAGATCCCATGCTGCAACTAAAAATCACACATGCCACAATGAAGATGGAAGATCCCACATGCAGCAATAAGATTCAGTGCAGCCAAATCAATAAATAACAATTTTTAAAAGTGTTTTAAACTATATACTCTAGAAAGAAATTTTAAAGATTTCTAAAAGCAAATTAACTTGGTTAAGCAGCTCCTCTGGGCATAATTTTATAATCAGGGATCTGAAATGGGCACAGCCAATAAACAGAAGATACAAACTCTGAGCATATCATTGGTCAATGCTAATGTAGCAAGAGAGCAGAATTTCCATTCTTTGCTGCAATCGGTTCACCTGGAAAGCATTTGAAAGTTCTGATGTCCAGGTCAGGCCCCAGACCAATTAGATCAGAATCCCTGGCAATGGGATTTCTGCCTAAATAGTTTTTGAAAATCCTCAAGTGATTCTGAAATGCAGCAACATTTGAGAACCAGTGTACTAGAGTTCTTTCCATACTTTTTGAAGTATGTGCCTCTAATTATCTTTGGATTCTCGAGAACATTACACTTTTTTTAGAGTGCTCCTAATTTCTCTTTCCTCAATGCTACACTCTCACTGAAATAGTTCAGGAAAGTCATGTAGGGAAAACTTTATATCCCTGGAAGAGTTTTTAATTATAAGAATCTTCTGTAAGCAAAAATCTTGCATGTTTCTCACTAAGCAGGTGTGTGTGTGTTTGCAGACAAATATGTTTAGCAGTGACAAACACTGGTTCTTATTTTTTCCAAAAGAAGAGAGTTTTCCTATATTGTAAAACAAACATTTGAAGTTGAAGATGGCAGTGGCTATTTGGAAGGAAGAAACTAGAGTCAGCTGCCTTCCTAACACTAAATTGGTTTTCTTAATCTAATGTGCATTTTGGGGTGCATGCCAACAGGAGAGAATTGACAGTTATTGTATTTTCTAAGTAGTAAAACTAGATGTTTCTCTCTATTTTTCATGTCTTTTCCTAACAATATGTAAAATTCAGCATGTTGTATTAGAAGACACTGAGAACTTTTAAAGTGGGTCCACAATCTAATCTTTGAGATTTTAAAGAGTATGTTTAGTAAAGTGACTTCAACAGAAACTTAATAAACGTTTGTTATGCTTTTGCTTCTCAGCATGAGACTTCCCCAAATTAGTGGGAAAGTTCTTGTTCATTAAATCTCTGTCAACCAAATCCCCACTACAATTACTTTTGCCATATTATGTCAACCATGGATCACCATGAGGCATTAAACAAATATAGTTCTTAGCAAGATTTCCTGTTTTATTTTTTAAATGATATTATAAAAGTTTCACAAACTACCATTTGTTTAGAAGACTGAAAGAGACCCCAGTGACAGACAATATGCTGTCTTACAACTGATAGAAGTGAATAAAAATAATAACTTGTAGAATTTGCTCATCAGTATAAAACAATTGACTGTGGCTTTTGTGTATATGTGTGCCCATATTTTTTTATATACTGGATGATTGATAACAGATCATTTGGACATAATCGTAGTAGTCCAAATAATGGGAGAAAAGGTAAGATATACATATCTGAATGCAGAGTTCCAAAGAATAGCAAGAAGAGATAAGAAAGACTTCTTAAGTGAACATGGCAAAAAAAAAAAAAACACAGAGGAAAACAATAGAATGGGAAAGATTAGAGATCTCTTCAAGAAAATCTGAGATATGAAGGGAAAATTTCATGCAAAGATGGGCATAATAAAGGACAGAAAGAGTATGGACTTAACAGGAGCAGAAGATATTAAGAGGTAGCAAGAATACTTTGAAAGACTACACAAAAAAGATCTCAATGACCCAGATAACCACAATGGTGTGATCACTCACTCACCTAGAGACAGACAACCTGGAGTNAAAAAAAAAGCTAGTGGATTTCTATAATACCAAGTTGATTTGTCTGTTGCAGTTACTTGTTTAGGACTTAAAATGAAATATCAGCAGGTATGTGTTTGTTTGAGAGCTGGCAGTATTCAGAAACCCTTCATAATACAATTTTAATAGAAAATGAGCATTACTACCTCCCCTTTGTGCCCGTCATTATTTTCCTGCATATTTATGTATCAGTGAAATGATCATGGATGCTATAATTCCAAATAGAAGAGATAGATTGAGTGGTATTTTCAAAATTAAGTTATCTCATATACTGTTCCCCAGGAACACAAACTTTTTTCTTGTTCCACAGATACCTGAAAATTTCTTTGGGCACTGGGTTGTTTTGAAACTGCATTGCCTTTCTCCCATTCAGCATTTACACTAATACCTAGAGTTAGATGACTTTCTGTTCCTTTTTTGAAGCAAAGAGAGGCTGTGTCCTCCAGCACCCTACACCATGTTCCAGAGTAAATACTGTGTAAACTGGAGCAACCACGCTGTATGGTATTGATGTCTTTAGCTAGGGAGTTTTACTAAGCACTTTTAGGTAATGAAATACCTTTCAGGCATAAACTTTAGGAAGATTTTATAAAGCTGCAGGGCTAGGTAGGCAGAAATTTAGCAGCTATAATAGAAGTATAAAGCCATGGATAGGGAGAAAGGTAATGGCAACTTTCATAAAATACTACCACTGTAGTGTATACAACTTGATGTTTATCTTTGTTTGAAACTACTCCTGCAAAAAATATATATACAGAGCTATCAGGTGATATTAAAGTAATTATTTATTGAAAGGAGCATATTTGCAATCTGGGTTGTTTTCTTACTTTATATATTTAATATGAGTTTTATAGAGTCATATAATTTTAGAGCCCCTGGAAATCTCAGAAAGCATCTAGTCCAGCTCCCTGTATTAACTAGGGTTCTAGTTTGTAAACAACAGAAATCACTCTCAGGTAATGAGATACTTTCCAGGCAGAAACTTTTAGAAAGTTTTTATAAAGGAAGACTTTATAAAGCTGCAGGGCTAAGTAAGCAGAATTCAACTAGAAAGTCAAATTTTGCAGTAAAATGATTTTGTTGAGAGGTATTTGGGTAGTTTATGGAATCATCTACAGAACCAGCTCAGAAAATGGCTGGAAATAACAGAGGCTGTGAAGATCAGAGTCAGGACAGTTACACAACTCCCTGTACAGATTCACCCCAGTGAGTCTAACCACTNAAGCAGAATTCAACTAGAAAGTCAAATTTTGCAGTAAAATGATTTTGTTGAGAGGTATTTGGGTAGTTTATGGAATCATCTACAGAACCAGCTCAGAAAATGGCTGGAAATAACAGAGGCTGTGAAGATCAGAGTCAGGACAGTTACACAACTCCCTGTACAGATTCACCCCAGTGAGTCTAACCACTGACTGTTAGATACCACTGCTTGCACTTCCTCTTCTGCTGACTCTGGACTCTGGACATCACTGTTGGCAACATGACTCAAATTCCTGGCAGACTACCACTGCCCATGGCTCTAACAGAGTCTCCACAGGCCTTGCTTCTTAGCATCACTGACTTCTAAGTGAAGCTTGTGATGAGCTGAACTCAGGCCAGATGCTCACGCTCTAACTGCAAAGGAGGCTGGGAAAGCAAGTATCTGGCATCAGCTGATAGTGGGCATTTCTTCAAAAGAGGAAGAGGGTCAGAAGCTGAGAAAAAAAAGAAAAAGACTGTCTCTTACAATCCATAACTTTAATTGCAAAGTCAACATGTACCCTTCTTTCTATACTTAAACTATCCAAAACTTGCCTTCTGCCTAACATTGTGTAATTTTACTTTTTACAACCCAAATCATGCCTATCTCATTCCTAAAGTGAATCAATTTAAAGTCTCATTTATTATAACATCCATCCCTAAATTTAATATCTTATAGGTAATATGTTTTTGCCATATCATTCTCAAGTCTGTCATGATTCATCTGAATATTTTATGATCAGTGAACTAAACTTTAAACTTTACTACCAATAAACGCCCTCATGTAAAATTGTAAGAAAAAGAGAGATGAAAGAAGCATAAAATTAGTTTAAGTAAATAAGTATGCACTTATTTACATAAGTTATACTTATAAGTTACATACTTATGTATGTATATATTTATACATGTTATATAGATAGATATGCATGTATTTACATGTATATGGTAGATCAAGGATGAATGCCTTCCTTAGGTAAATGGTTAAGATCACAACTCCAATTTATGACTTTTCTTCTCTATTATGCATTACATGTGGCCTTTGCTTTTAGCCAGCTCTTGGTTGTGTGAGATTCTTTACCTAGTGGGTCAACCTATTCTGGCTTGTATAGGGTGACTTTTATCACTGGCCACGTGATACTAGAAGATGTCCTGGGAATTCCCTCTACTTCTCCTTGTTGCTATTAAATAATAGTAGTCCTATTTCCTTTTGATAGATCAGTCGTTTCAGCCAGCACTGTAACCTCCTTTTCTACCTATTTGCTTAGTGTTAAGATAACCCCCCAAAGGCAAATACTTACATTAGCTCCTTGTTGCTACGGTTCAGTTGCTAAGTTATGTCTGACTCTTTGTGACCCCATGAACTGCAGCATGCCAAGCTTCCTGTCCTTCACCATCTCCCTGAGCTTGCTCAAACTCATGTCCATTGAATCAGTGATACCATCCAACCATTTCATCCTCTGTTGCCCCCTTCTCCTGCCCTCAATCTTTCCCAGCATCAGAGTCTTTTCCAATGAGTTGGCTCTTCGCATCAGGTGGCCAAAGTATTGGAGCTTCAGCTTCAGCATCAGTCCTTCTAATGAGTATTCATGGTTGATTTCCTTTAGGATGGACTGATTGTATCTCCTTGCTGTCTAAGTGACTCTCAAGAGTCTTCTCCAGCACCACAGTTTGAAACTTCTCTAGCACCACAGCCTCTTTGTGTCCAGTTCCATGTAACTATTTTTGTCATCCTGGTAGAAGCATTAGAGGTTAACATGAGCAGAGTCTTGAATCTCATTTTGCAAATGGGTCTTTAAGGTTTGTAGTGAAAAGCAGTGGTCCACCTATGTTCATATACTGACTATGTTGTTCATATACTGACTATATTGAGAAATAGCACCATATATTGGTCACTATTTCACAGCAAAATCACCTCTTGTAAAATAGCACCCGGCCTCACAAAATATTCGTTCCCAGTTCACGATGTATCTGAGTCTTCAACAGGCCATTTGTCTTGTAAGGATGGCAGCATATGGGCTGCAGCCTGTTGCCTTACATCTTACAGAGTGAAGGGAGTTCCTTAGGATGAAGCAATATCCTGTGGGATGCTGAGTGCACAGATGGTACAAACGTGGTATATAAGGAGAGAAAATCCAAATTCTTTTTCTGTCTTTCCCATGAAAGAATGGGTGTGATATAATGTTGTAACAACTAACACTGACCATTTCCCTCGGTGTGTTTTATATATATATATATATAAAACACACACATATATATATATATATCTGTATATATATATCTGTATATATATATATATATAAAAGAGTTATAAGAGTATACATATAAAGGTCTTGGATAGGTCTGCACTGAGGTGTCGAGTTATAAGAGTGTATATATAGAGATAGATAGATAGATAGATAGTTCAGACTGACAATAGCCAGGTCAGCCTTGATAAGAGCAAATCAATGCAATTGAGTAACATGTCGTTCCTGTTCTCATCACGGGGAGCATTTTATCATGAACCCATTGAGCAAATATCAGGCTTCTGGAGAAGACTGGCACACACAGCACATCATCTCTTTTCACCTAATTCTTTTAAATCACTTCCGTAAGTTATTTCTACCCTTTGGACTAACTCCATCAGGTTCACCCATCCAGAGAGATTACTCTCTGAATCTTCCTGTCACAAATCTTCTAATAATATTCCTTCCATGTCCCTAACCAACTGGCCCAACTATGAACTACTTTCCACAGAGTGTTATTAATTCATCATTTATTCACTGACTCAAAAAATAATTATTGAATCTCTAATATGCGGCAGTCACTAGTCCTTTAGCTCAGATAAAGTGAACAGTAGGATGTTCCTCTTGAAATTATACTCAGTGAAAATGCCCTTTCTTTACCACCTCTTAGGACACCTCAGTGCAGACCTATCCACCAAAGCAGTCCACTTGTCTCAGATCCACTTGTTTTCTCCCTCATCAGCTCATCATTGAGAATGCCCCATGGGCCATAGTTGTGGATTGAGGGAGGCAAGTCAGTTGAAAGGAGAGTGAGCCATCTCTTTGGGCAAATTACTTATGTCTTCAGATCATGCTTAAGCCTAGTGCACTTCTTTTTATTAATCTGTGCTGTTAGCCACTCCCAGCTTTATGGCCAGGTGGCTTAGATAACACTCAGCTTATTATGAGTAGCTAGAGTCTCATTGTCATCTGGTGTCTTAAAGTCAAAAGTCCAATTGATACCTACAGAACAGAAAAATACCTGGTTGGTAAGAGGAATAAATAAGCTAAAACACAGAAGCCCTTGTAATAGTGCCTATTACATTGTACCTGCTTGACAGATGATAGTTGAATAATTACCAGGTCCAATAATAAGCCAAGAGCTATTTCTTAAAAGAAAAAGCATAACTTGCAAAGAAAGCATGAGTGCATCACTGAATCCCGAAGGTTTCTATGATACAAAAACCTATAAGGTTTTTTTGGCAGGCTCTGTAGAACAGTCTGGTCATCCAGAATATACTCGTGCACCACTGAACCTGCAGTGTCATAGGGCCAAGTGGCATTGCCCTCTGCACTGTGGCTTAGACCACTTTTTCTCCTGCTCTGGCCACAGTTCAAAACTGCTAGCTTTTCAGATCACTCTCCAAATTGACTGGAGAGGCATTCCTAAATGCTAGTTTTACTGCCTTCAAAATCCAAAGAGTATCACCAGGCATGGTGATTTCTTTCTTTCTTTCTTCCTTTCTTTCTTTTTAATGGGACAGAGTACGCTGTGCCTTTCACTTTAAACAAGGAGTAAGAAGGTCTATATTGAAATTACTACCTTACTACTTCCTGTGTCTGTGAACTTAGACAATTTGCTTACCTCTCTGAACACTCCCACACGGTTCTTTCCAGAATTAAAGGAAATGACATCTATAAAATGACAGTCATATTGAAATACACACTTGGTAATGTTAGTTCCTCTCCATACTCTTCTCCTTATGTGCAATGTTTAGCCAGCTGTCTCCTGTCTTTGTCACGTGGATATCTCACTGGCACTTCAAATTCTCCCTGGCCCAGATGGAGCTACGCGTCACCTCTTCCACCTCTTCTTCTTTTAATGTTTCCTTTTCATAAATGACTCACCCCACTCACCCCCTTGCCCAATCAGAAGCGCAGGTGACTCCCTTCTCTCTCACTGCCCCTGCCCACTCCCCCAGCCAAGGGCTTAGTAAATCTCATGAATTCACATTTTCAATATTGAGCCCTATAGCAAAGGAAACAACTGACAAAGGATTAATTTCCACAATATACAAGCAGCTCACACAATTAAATACTAGAAAAACAAACAACCCAATCAAAAAGTGGGAAAAAACCTAAACAGACGTTTCTCCAAAGAAGATATACAGATGGCTAACAAACTCATGAAAAGATGCTCTACACCACTCATTATTAGAGAAATGCAAATCAAAATTACAACGAGATAGCACCTCACACCGGTAAGAATGGCAACTATCAAAAAGTCTAAAACAATAAATANAAAAAACCTAAACAGACGTTTCTCCAAAGAAGATATACAGATGGCTAACAAACTCATGAAAAGATGCTCTACACCACTCATTATTAGAGAAATGCAAATCAAAATTACAACGAGATAGCACCTCACACCGGTAAGAATGGCAACTATCAAAAAGTCTAAAACAATAAATACTGGAGAGGATGTGGAGAAAAGGGAACCCTCTTGCACTGTTGGTGGGAATGTAAATTGATACAGCCACTATGGAAGGTGGTATGGAGATTCCTTAAAAAACTAGGAATAAAACCACCATATGACTCAACAATCCCATTTCTATGCACATACCCTGAGGACACCAAAACTGAAAAGACACATATACCCCAATGTTCATTGCAGAGACCTAAACTCTCAAAAGGAATAATATTAATGAATTGTGATCACGTTTACGGAGCATCACTGTGCCCTATATCTGTAAAATATCAACACCAGTGTAATTACTTGTTAAATTTTTAACTTTTTCCAGCAAGCTGTTAATATTATGAGAGTGAGATCTGTGTCTGTTTTTACCACCATGCTCTCATATATTACATATTGGGGGAAACTCAGTCACAATAAATATTCTTTAAGTGTAAGAGTGCATATAGCTAAAGTAAACTACTACTAGACAAGTGATAGGGTGTTGATTTGTTATAGGTGAATGAGCCACTCTTATCTTAGTTGTCGTTAAACTAGAGAAATGAATTGTTTCTCTTTTTTTTTCCTTTTATTTGTCTTTTTTTTTTTTAACAAAGAATGCCATCTCAAAATTGTCAAGCCTAAGTATTAAAAGTCATGTCTTAAAAGGAATATCGTTCAATGACTTTAAAGTTTAGATTTCTTCTACTCCCTCTCCACTATGTGATCATATATCCTAGGCATGTACGTACCTCCTAATACTAAACTTGCTCTCTTTCATGGCAGTCCATTTCACCTTTGGATAGATGCTGGATTTTTTTTTTTTTTCTTTTCCTCTTATTGTTGTTTTTATGCCCAGGTCTGTCCCGCTATCTTCTACACGTTAATCCTCCTTCCATTGCTTGAAACCATGCAGAACAAGTCTGAAGCTTCTTTCCCTTGGCAACCATTTTAAACATTAAGGATAGCTATGCATTTCTCTCCCTACATATCCATCCTCATCCCTATAAGTCCTCCTTTTTTGTAAGTTGTTTTTGGAAGGGGTATGCTTTCAACTCATTTGTCATTTATAGTAGAGGAAGACTCCAAGGGAGATCCTCCCTGGCCAAAGGAGCACCCCAACGTGATCAGTGAACCACATATCATTGTTCAGGGTTGCTATGAAGTGCTATCAAAGTATATAACTTATTGTAAATAAAGGTTATTACTTAGGAAGTTACCTGTATCTGTGTCTAATATTCATTTGTTTAAATAAGACACATCGTACCTAGAAGCAAAGTAATTTGATGGCACGGAGGTTTTAACATGACATGGATCTGTCAAGGCAATGGCCCTAGAGTGCAAAGACAGTGGGGTGGCTTCACTTGCAGAGGGACTGAGGGAAACACTTTTCTCTAGTTCCAGGTGGATCCTCGGCTGACAGATCAAGGTCCTGTGTATGATCACCTACATCATGACTTCTCCCTGAAACATTGATTACAAGCTTGAAATGAGCCTTCCTGTTTAGAGCAGTTCATGGACTTCTTTAATCTTGAAGCTCTGGGAGGAGACTTCTATGGTCTGCTTAGTGACACAGCTGGGAATTTCCTGTCCCTCCAGTGACTAGGACTCCACACTTCTACTGCATGGGGCCTTGGTTTGATCCCTAGCTGGAGAATTAAGACCCTGCAAGCTGCAGTGAAAAAATCAAGTGAAAGTGTTACTTACTCAGTCATGTCCGACTCTTTTCAACCCCATGGACTATAGCCCCCCAGGCTTCTCTGTCCATGGAATTTTCCAAGCAAAAATCCTGGAGCCATTCCCTTCCCCAGGGCATCTTCCCAACCCAGGCATTGAACCTGGGTCTCCTGCTGCACACAGATTCTTTACTGTCTAAGCCAACAGGAAAATCTGCAAGCTGCAGGACATGACCAAAAAAATTAAAAAAGAGAGAGAGAAAGCTGCTTTGACTTGTCATACCCTCTAAAGGAGCCTGTTTTCTTCATTAAAGCCAAATGGAGCAGCTAAAAGGCAGCCAACACAAGGGTACAATTGTAAGTTTCCCCCTTTTTTCTCTGGGTTTAGCCATATCTAGCCCTCTATTTTTTGCATTGCTTACAAGCGAAGAGTGTTTTTTAACAGCTTTAAGCAGTTAAAGAGAAGAAATTGTGTTTTGTGGAAACTATATGAAACTTAAATTTCTGTATCCAAAAGCAAAATTTCATTGAAACTCAACCAAGTCCATTCATTTGTCTATGGCTGCTTTGTGTACCATAGTGGCACCTATGTGTAACACATGCGGAAACTCTATGGCTCCCTGTGACAATGACAGTGTGCTACATTTGATGACTGTATGGCCCACAGGCCTAANAAAAGCAAAATTTCATTGAAACTCAACCAAGTCCATTCATTTGTCTATGGCTGCTTTGTGTACCATAGTGACACCTATGTGTAACACATGCGGAAACTCTATGGCTCCCTGTGACAATGACAGTGTGCTACATTTGATGACTGTATGGCCCACAGGCCTAAATCATTTATCTGGCCCTTTACGGAAGAAATTTGCTAACCCCAGGTCTAATGGGATGGTGAAAGGGAGAGGAATTAACGCTGTTGCTTCAAAAAGCAAGATATTCTTATGTACTTGGGCTCAAGCCTCAAATAGTGTATAAATAAACCTAACTGGGATGAGGAAAACAAAGAAAACTTGCTTTTTCAACCAAACACACCACTGTCTTCTTTCATTGCATTCATTTCTGTCAATTCCCTTTCACTGTAAAGTATTTAGAGCTCTAAGTATGGTCTGATTCTCCTGACAAAGCAGAGCAGAATTGAAAGCTTCTTTCCCAAGATAAACGCATTAATTAATTTTGCCCAAGGTGGCAAAGTATTTGTGCATGCGTATGTGAATCACTTTTTAAAAATCCATATTGGACTAATAATCCTCTGTTTTTCTCCACCTATTTCTTTAACTGTTAACTTCAATAAAATTTCAAGTTTAAAGAACAGTTGCAAAAATGGTACAAAAGTTTTTTACCTAGATTAATGGATTTTTAGTATTGTGCCCTATTTGTTTTATTTGTAATCTTGCTTTTTCTCTCTCTCAACAACACAAAGACAAACACACACACACACAAACACTGTGTTTTGCCATACTTTTTAAAAGAAAGTTATAGATATCATGACACATCAACATTAAATACTTTGACATGAAGTAGCTAAGAAAATGAACAGTAATTCCATAACATCATCTAGTATCCAGTCCATATTCAAATTTCCCTGTCATAAGAATTTGTATAGCTTCCCCAGCAAAGATAATAAAATGACATGAAGAAAAAAACTGTTTCAAGTGATTTTTGAAAATAATGCTCTGTACATCCTTATTTGAGTGTATTCTAAGTGAAAAAGTGCTAGAAAGAAATCCTAAACTTCATTAGGTAGGTTTGATATTCAGTGACAACACTGGTATTNACCTATTTCTTTAACTGTTAACTTCAATAAAATTTCAAGTTTAAAGAACAGTTGCAAAAATGGTACAAAAATTTTTTACCTAGATTAATGGGTTTTTAGTATTGTGCCCTATTTGTTTTATTTATAATCTTGCTTTCTCTCTCTCAACAACACAAACACAAACACACACACACACACAAACACTGTGTTTTGCCATACTCTTTAAAAGAAAGTTATAGATATCATGACACATCACCATTAAATACTTTGACATGAAGTAGCTAAGAAAATGAACAGTAATTCCATAACATCATCTAGTATCCAGTCCATATTGAAATTTCCCTGTCATAAGAATTTGTATAGCTTCCCCAGCAAAGATAATAAAATGACATGAAGAAAAAAATTATTTCAAGTGATTTTTGAAAATAATGCTCTGTATATCCTTATTTGAGTATATTCTAAGTGAAAAAGTGCTAGAAAGAAATCCTAAACTTCATTAGGTNTGAAATTTCCCTGTCATAAGAATTTGTATAGCTTCCCCAGCAAAGATAATAAAATGACATGAAGAAAAAAATTATTTCAAGTGATTTTTGAAAATAATGCTCTGTATATCCTTATTTGAGTATATTCTAAGTGAAAAAGTGCTAGAAAGAAATCCTAAACTTCATTAGGTAGGTTTGATATTCAGTGATAACACTAGTATTGTGAGCCTGAAATATTTTACATTTGTGGTAGGATAAAACATACAAATGAATATTTTAATGTTAA
>SJYA01000586.1:353977-369256 GCA_006410615.1 Neotragus moschatus | reverse complement strand
AGGATTCCATGCTTCCACTGCAGGAGGCCTTGATTCAACCTCTGATCAGAGAATTAAGATCTCAGAAGCCACCAAGTGGCACAGTCAAGAGAATAAATAAAAGAATAAACAAAATCTATGAAAGGCTTACTGAGTGAACAGTATTCATCTAGCTATGGAAAAAGGTGATTTGTTACCCCATTTCCTACTAGAGATGACAATAAGAAGCCACTCTGGGAAAAAATTTAAAAAAAAAAAAAAAAAACGATTTACACCAAATTAAAAGTGTGCTGCTAAACACACTCACCAGAGCTCAATTTCAAATAGGTACTCTTTGTATTTTGCACCTATACTTGAATAATTATAATTTTGCCCCAAGTTAAAATCCTTTTTAAAATTATTTTAATAGTATAACTACATAGACTATTTCTTTTAAAAGAACTTAGAGAATCCAAATATTAACANAAACACACTCACCAGAGCTCAATTTCAAATAGGTACTCTTTGTATTTTGCACCTATACTTGAATAATTATAATTTTGCCCCAAGTTAAAATCCTTTTTAAAATTATTTTAATAGTATAACTACATAGACTATTTCTTTTAAAAGAACTTAGAGAATCCAAATATTAACAAGAAAAGGAAAATACAGATAAGTTATTACTGTCAGTACCCATAAATTTTGACAAAGAAACACAATACTCAACGTTTCTCTCTTCTCTAGACATCCTGCCAGCCTGCAGCAACCTACTGATGTTACATACACTTACTTCATCACTAATTAAGGATGAAAGGTTTAATCAGATCCTCCCATCATCTCTCTCCCAAAATCTAGGCATAGGCTTCATATATATTTTAGTTCTAAAGCACTTCCCAAGAACACTTAGGACTCTATATCTTTCTATCCATAAATGTCTGTAGGATTATGCATATTCCTTCCCCTAATATTAAAGCTGTAGAGGCCAAGAGTTTTATTGATTCTTATGACACATTGGTCACATGTCTTTGTCATCCTTCCCTAGAAGAACAATATGGATCCTTCAAAATCCACTTAAATTATTACAACTCCTAAAAAACTGCCTAATTCTCTTATTATCACCCTCGGACTTCTCTGAAGTTCTCTGACCCCTTATTGCAATACTTTGTATCAGCCAATTTACAAAATCATACGTACCATTATCTTTTATAAGTATATATGTAGCTTCCCTCGGACCTCATATCCTACAAAGTATTTAATAGATTTGCCCATGACAAATGCTTAAAAATATTATTCAATGCTCTGATTAAATTCCTGCTTTTGGCTGGTATTTTTATGTCCCTCATTCTTAAATTTGTTCTTCTATCAAGCTATGCCTCATAAAACGCATGATATCTTGCTCAAAACATGGTAGCATGGCCAAATATTGTATGATTAAACTCAAAGGAATTCAATTTAAACTGTTCTCCCCAAAACATCATCATCTTTGATTACCCTTTAGAAAAGATAATCTTGTGCTTCATCATGTGTAGAGTCAAATATCCAAAAGCAGATTTCTTTAAAAAGTCACATGTATTTATTGCATGGAAGAATTAGACTATTAAACTAAGATGAGAATGCTGGAAAGTGCAGCAATATTTGTCAACAAACATTTTCTCGGTAGCTAAAATGTAGTGCTGTAATGGAGGGGATACAGAAAAATCCAATACCATAGTCTCTGCAAATCAATGGATCAAGAATATGTAATGCTGTATTTTTTTACGTTTTACTCTGTGTCTGTCTTGCCCTTCTAACCAAATTGCTTTTTTCTGATGAAGACGATCTTCCAACCCACACAAGAAACGCTTTTATAACCTAGATGGACAGGGAAGCCTGGTGTGCTGTAGTTCACGGGATCGCGGAGAGTCAGACACAACTGAGCGACTGAACTAAACTGAACTGAACTGAGAAGGACGCTATGGGGCCTTCCCAGAACAGATTTTCACTACACAGTGTCTTCTCCCTGCCTTTTGTCTGCAGAAAAACTTTAGTCAAAGAATAAATTTAATTAGAAAAGTGAGAAAATGCAAGAAGAAAGGAAAACAGTCAAGCAAGACAAGAATAATAATAGTTCAGCCATTAAACAAAAGTCAAGGACATCCAGTTCCTCCTCCAGGACTATAGATAATATTCTGAGCTTTGAGCTGGTTTTCAGATACTGAAATTCCGACCAGGTAGAAGTTAACTGTATACTGTCCAAAAGCAGGTAGATAGATCACAGATCATTTGGAAGGCTGATGACGCTGACTCCTGATTACCTCACCACCACCAATCAGAAGGACATCCACTAGCTGACCACACACCCCACAGCCCCATTCCCTCACCCTGTCTTTAAAAATCTTTCCCTGAAAGTCTTCAGGGAGTTCAGGTCTTTCAAGTAGTGTCTAACTCAGAATCCTTGCTTGACACCCTGCAATCAATGCTGCACTTTCCTTCTCTGCAAGCAGTGTCGCGTCACTGCTCACAGGCAGGTAGACCCAAGTTTGGTTCGGTAGCATTATGATTATTGAATTTGCTTGGGCTTCCCTGATAGCTCAGTTAGTAACGAATCTGCCTGCAATGTGGAGACTGTTTTAATTCCTAGGTCAGGAAGATCCGCTTGGAGAGGGGATAGGCTTGCCACTCCAGTATTCTCAGGCTTCGTTTGTGGCTCAGCTGGTAAATTCACCTGCAATGAGGGAGACCTAGGTTTGATCCCTGGGTTGGGAAGATCCCCTGGAGAAGGGAAAGGCTACCCACCGCAGTATTCTGGCCTGGAGAATTCCAAGGACTATACAGTCCATGAGGTCGCAAAGAGTAGGACACAGCTGAGTGACTTTCACTTTAATGTCTTAATATAGCATCTCTAAGAAATATACTTGTATTTGGAAAAGGGGAATTTAGTCCAAGTAATAAATGACTAATGATAGATTCTGACATCAGTTGCAGTCTACAAGAGGAAGAGGAAAAAAAGCGTTGATTGTAACTGTGAGCACTGAAACCAAATCCTATAGGTACCCACCTATTTTACCTATGAGTGGCAGAGTCCACTCAAGGCTACTCCACCTGGTTCAGCTTTACTCACTCTACATTCTGTTACCATATTATACTTGACTCCTTCAGACACATCCAGCTTATCTTCCTGTATCTCTTCGTGCCCTTCTTCAATCCATACTTAAAGAAAATAATTCAGAATATGTCACAACCTTGATTAAGCTAAGCACCACCTCCACAATAGCAACAAAACACAGCCTCTCTCTGCACTTAAAGTTCAAATCCTGATAGCCTCTCAGCACTTCCATGATCTGGCTCCTGCCTATCTTTCTAGCATCCTTTCAATCTTATTAACCATTTTGTTCAACTTGCTCGACCTTCCTCCTGTCCTTGAGCACATCCAGCTTATTCTATCTTTGGGCTTTTTCACTTGCTGTTTGGGGTACCTGGAATACTTGGTTCAAATTTCATTTCTTTAAAGAAAACTTGTCTCTCAATCTAAAGCCTTCATATCCCCCAGGTCAGTCACTCCTTCACATCACCCTGCGTTCCCATTTCCACAGTAAAAAGCAATATTTAAAACTCACTTAGTGCTTATTTTTGATTTCTCCTCTTTAGAACAGAATCTTTCCGGTCTATTCTCTCCCTAGGACCCAGAACAGCTCCTGGCACAGAGCAGGTGCCTAGTGCATAATGGCTAAATAAAGCAAGACTAGGAGCAGAAGCAACACAGTTTCTCAAGACAAGAACCTAAGTCCCAAGACAAACAAGAACAAGGAACTGAATTTAAAACAAGGACACAGGGAGAAAGTTAATTTCTCCTGGAGAGCTACAGAGGCTGCTGACACTCCTCTAAGATTCAGAAACTTCTGTCCTTATATGTCCCCCATTGAAGGGCTTTGCAGGTGGCAGAGCGGTAAAGAATCCTACTGCCAAAGCAGGAGAGCAAGAGATGCAGATTCGATCCCTGTGTTGGGAAGATCACCTGGAGTGGGAAATGCCAACTCGCTCCAGTACTCCTGCCTGGAAAACTCCATGGACAGAGGAGCCTGGCAGGCAACAGTCCATGAGGTCTCAAATAATCACACAGAACTGAGCGACTGATCACACAAACATACACACACACACACACATTGAAATAAAAAATGTCAGTGAAAAACCCAAGATAGAGGGATAATTAGGTAAATAAATAAAATAAAACATAGTGAATATATAGATCCTAGGGTAGTTTCAGTTATTACTCATCAATTTAAATAAAAGGAAGAATCCTTGGAAATAGAAGTGATTCTTTTTAACACTTTTTAAAAAATGTGATATAAATGAGTGTGTGCATGCTATCACTTCAGCAGAGTCCAACTCTTGATGACCCTATGGACTATCCTCTGCCCACGGGGATTCTCCAGGCAAGAATACTGGAGTGGGCTGCCAAGCTCTCCTCCATGGGGATCTTCCTAACCCGGGGGTCAAACTCTTGTCTCCAACATTGGCAGGTGGGTTCTTTACCACTACCACCACCTGTAAAGCCATGTAAATGAGGAAGTGTGTGTTATTCTAATTACAAACAAACTACTTACAATATGCATTAATGAATCCTAAAATTTCACTTCCACTTAGAAATAACCCTCCTTCAAATATACACACCTGATGGACACTTAAGTGTGTTGGTAACCTTTACTATTAAGTAAAGTGCCATTCATGCGGGATTTTCTTGCCTTTAATAAACTTATTTCTCTTGTTTCCTGATAAGACAACTGAATTTCTGGCTATGCTTCTTCCTCTCTGTCTTGAACTAGCTCCTACTGTTACGCCCACCCCAGGCCATCGGCATCTGTTTGCCTGTGGCTCGATCCATATAACCTCGCTGGTTGCCTAAAACCCTCTCATCTGAGCTCCTTACCGAGATTCTTCTCCTCCCTTAAATGAATCCTCAGTTTAATCTTCAGGTTAGCTGAGTAATCAATGGTTCAGGAAAAGCCTATTTCCTTTTCATTTTTTTCCTATGTATGAGGATTTTTTTCAGCTTCAATGTTAAAGTTGACAAGGAAAGTACCTTCATTTTAGTGCTACGTTTTCATCTTTCTCTTAATCTAGAAACAATTTCACTCCTGCAAACAAAGTTCCCATATTTATGAACATGAGCAGGTTAAATGGTCAGCTTTTATTTCTCTATAATTCTGTCATGGAGTCAAACTGTATTTTCAAGAAAACAGACGTCTTGCATCAAGTATATGTATAAAACACTAAGCGTCCTAAAAAAAAAAAAATTGGGGAGTATAAGTGAAGCTCTGTCTGTTACATATTTTATCCTTTCTGCAAAATGAGTGTATGTTTTTAGTGGATGGGGAAATTCTAAATTCAGTGAATGCAAAAGCATTATTTGAGTTTGCCATAAAAACGTCCACTCCGATGACCTTTCCAGCTTCTGTCACAAATAGAAGTGATTGATTGACAAAGGGGTCTTGCACTAAACATTGCAAAACAGAACCATACCAGATCCTTCTGTGCAGATCTACAATACAGACAATTGAGCTGTTTAAGAAACAACCCTAGAAAGTAAAGGCTTTCAGAACTTTCCATCTGAAACTGATAATTTTTAAAAGGGAAAAACTGAGTCATAGATGTGATTTTAACACAGCAATATTCTATAATCAGTTCATAGGGATTATATTCTCAATACAAAAAAAAAATGTAAACAGTCACACATCATTGTTCATTCCAAATAGTGCTTTACCCAAATATAAATAGAAATGCTAAGAACAGTTACTATGTTCCACATGGAACACTCCCTTGAAGGAGCATTTTACAATGTAATGGACTATAGTATTACATCCTATACTACATGACTATAGTATAGACATCATCCTTTCAAGATGGTAAATAATGCCAACATTCATTATTGTTGTTATTGTTAACAATCATGGCTTTGTTATTACTCTAACAACCATAATAATGGCCATTTCTTTTCACCCTTCAGAAAACTCTATTAAAAATGAGCCACCAAGAGAAAGAGGTGTACATCAAAATCTTTCAGAGCTCCTCATCAGGATGCCATACTGGAGGGGGTGAGAGAGGGAGCGAGAAAGAAAGGCAAAGACAGAGGAGTGTGAAGCAGGAGAGAGAAATATATCCCATACTATTAAAAATTTGAATACAGATAGAGAAAAAGACAAATCATACCTGTGTCAAGAAAAGGGAGAAAGACCACTTTCAGCTTATGGGTAAAAGGAACAAGAAAGATATAATCCTAGCACTTTTACTTCATACAATGATTTTTTTCTTCCAAGGTAAAATCTAGAAGACTAGAGTTAGTTGTGTCCAGCAAATGAAAGATCTTGGCTATTCCAAAGATGTATGTGCTGCTAAAGTTTTGCAAAACTCTTAAGTTCCTAAAAGCAACAGCAATAATACTTTCCAAAACACAGCATTTCTCAGCCTATTCAGGTATCACTTTTCCTATGCGTCAAGCCTGAAATCCTACCATTATGTTTTATTAAGCTACTGTGATTTTTTTTTAAGAGCAGAGATTCAAGAACAAGAACGGAAATGATTGTGCATAATGTGACAGATAAGAACCAGGAGAAATAATGTGCAACGCCTGGGGAGAGGAGACCCAGGGGGTAGACACCTTTCAACATGATGAAAAGCTACCCTGAGAACTGGAGGCCAGGGAGAGCAAGCTTTCACTGAGAAAGAACAGTGCCTTTAAGAAGGGGACCATAGACAAGTTCTACCAATTTTCTATTTTTACCAACATAATAGTTCTGTAGCACAAGAAGAAAGTGTATAGGAGAATGAGACTGAGTTCACAAAGTAATCCTCTTACTTTCCATAATATTCACATATGAGATTCTCCTCCAGAAGTTTCTTAGCTGGTGCTGCTAAGTCACTTCAGTCGTGTCCGACTCTCGACCCCATAGACGGCAGCCCACCAAGCTCCTCCATCCATGGGATTTTCCAGGCAAGAGTACTGGAGTGGGGTGCCATTGCCTTCTCCAACGCATGAAAGTGAAAAGTGAAAGTGAAGTCGCTCAGTCGTGTCCGACTCTTCTCGACCCCATGGACTGCAGCCTACCAGGCTCCTCTGTCCATGGGATTTTCCAGGCAAGAGTACGGGAGTGGGGTGCCACTGCCTTCTCCAAGAAGTTTCTTAAATGGTTCCATTTCCCCAAACTTGCAAATAATAGCAATGCAAAATGGCGAAACTTTGATCTTTCCATATAATAGCCTACTCAGCAAAAATGCAACAAGCCCCTGAATATCTACTCCCGGCTTGATAACTGAAGAAAGAAAAGTGACTACAGACTTGTTTCTATCCTTACATAATTTTAAACCTAGTGAGGAAAATAAAAAGAAAGCCAAGAGTAAAATATAGCTTTTTATATGAGAGGTGAGTGCAGGGTTCCCTGGGAGCAAAGAAGGGCATCATTAGCTCACACTAGGAAATCCAGACTTACTGGAGAAGACTATGTATGAGCTGATTTAAAGAATCAGTAGAAGTTATCCCCATAGAGAAAGAGGGACGGGACCCCAGATCGCAGGAGTGTGATGCACTTGGAAAGTAGAAGTAATTGTGGTTTATATGGAGGAGTGACAGCAGTTAAGATAAGAGCAATTAACTATAGGGATGAATTTTAAAAGAATTTTCAGACTCTTCAGGCTCACCAGCAAATCTGGCCTTCAACCTAGGGATACTGAAAATAAATTATTGATTTTTTAAAAACTGGTTTTGAAATATAATTTATGCAAAATAAAGTACACTCATTTGAAGTATATCATTCAATGAGTTTTGACAGACATATAAAACTGTATCAATGTAACTATAATTAAGATCAGAACATTTCTATTATCCTCCCAAATTTCCTCAAGTCCCTTTGTAATTTTTTTTTAGATGTTCACATGAAGAAAGTTGCTATAAAAATACCTAAGAGTAGATTATGTGGTTCATATGGTAGGTACATGCTTAACATCTTAAGAAACTGCAAATACTCCAAAGTATTCATATGACTATATATTTGCATCAAAAATGTAAGAGAATTCCAGTTGTTCTATAGCATCTCCAATGAATGTTATTACCAATTTTCCTACAGGTTTATAGTGGTATCAAGTTAAACTTTTATTCAGTACTTCTCTAATGACTAAAGATGTGAACATCTATTCATATGCTTTTTGATCTTTTAGTATGTTTCATTCATCCTCTGAGACTATTTCTTTCCCTTCATTAGTTAACTGAACATACTTACAAAAGCTACTTTAAAGATCTTTTCTGAAAATAAAAATATGGATCATCCAAGGGTTCACTTCAGCTGATTGTTTTTCCTCCTGAAAATGGTCACAACTTTCTGTTTCTTCATAGTTTAAGTAAAAATAGATTTTATCCTGCAAATCACAAAATATATACTATGGAGTCTCTAGATTTCGTTATATTATTCTGAAGAATGTAGCTTTTGTTGTTTCAGCAGAAAATATAGGCAATTAACTTGGTTAGAAACAAACTTTACCACTATTTCACTGAAGGGACATTTCAAATCTCAATTGCTTTTCATCTTTAGCATCATTGAATCTATCCTTACAGATATGGTCTAAGTCAGCTAGACATTGGGCAGAGTGTACACGTTACTATAGGTAGCCAAGTGTTTTGACAAATAAACTACTTTGAATTTCTCTCTCTCCTTTGGCCTTATCTTGACATTGGTCCAGGTTGCTGCAACCTGTTGATGTTATATGCACTTACCTTGTCACTAATTAAGGAAGAGAGAGTTAATTAGACACTTCTTTCATTCTCCATCTAGAAGTCTAGGTATAGGCTTCACATATGTTTTAGTTCTAAAGAACTTCCNGCATTGCAGGCAGACCCTTTACTCTCTGAGCCACCTGTATAGCTAATTAAACACTTTGCCATATATCTGAAACTAACACATTATAAATCAGCTACACTCTAGTACATTTTTTTAAGTGCATGTTTCTATTCTGAGCATCCCACTGGGCACTTTTTGCTCACAAAGCTATGTATGTAGGGTAACAGGCATTCTTTACATTTTTCAAATACATTCCTCACCAGTGTAGATACAGTACAGATGAAAAGAGAGAGATACATAATTTGCAGGGTCTGATACAAAATGAAAATGTGGGTTCCCTCATTTAAAAAAACAGATAAAATGATGTCTTTATAAGTACTAAACTACAATTGTTTCCTTTCTTTTTGCAGTCTTTCTCTCAATGTCATACTGTTTAATATTTGCTATTTATCATAATTCTTACTTTTTAAATTAAAACTTTAAATGGAAGAAATTGTATCATTCACTTTATATTATGCAATGTCATTTTAAATGAAAATATGACAAAATTTTACTCAGTTGCTGCCTCACAAAATTATGTAATTCATATGCCTTGGTTTGTACAAGTATATGTATTTCATCCTCACCAGAACAGCAGAAACATTCCACAAAATTAAACTGGTTTTATTTTACTTATTTTTAAAATTAATTTTTTCCATGTGTTGTGAAGTTCATCTTTTTTAATTAACATATAATTGCTTTACAATGTTGGATCAGTTTCTGCTCTACAACAAAGTGAATCAGCTATATCTATACATCTATCCCCCTCCTCTTGGATTTCCCTCCCACCCTCACCCCCTCACCCAGAATTAATTTCTAATTTTCATAAAATAAGCATAACATAAAATTTACCTCCTTAACCGTTTTTAAGAGGATAGTTCAGGGGTATTAGGTACATTTATATTGTACAACCATCACTACCATCTTTATTTCACTTCTTCATATACATACAGTCTACTGATACTCTATACTTTGGCTAACTGATGTGTAAGACAGAAATAAAACAGAAGGAACCGGAAGTCCTATTTTTCCTTTTCAGGTCATTACTTTGCGTGTAAGTGGTCGGCTACACAAGTAAAAACAAGGACATAATAGAACTCCTTGGCTGTTTCTGTTTTTAGAATGCCATCCATGTCTTTCTTTCTGTGTTAAAGTTAAGTCGTGGTTCAACCCGAAAGTGTGGTCTCCAAGGGGTGGTCAGTATGTGCCCCTCCATCCCTATCACCTCTGACTCAGTCATAGTCTTAACATCTTACCTCCTAGTTGCTGCTGCTGCTGCTAAGTCGCTTCAGTCGTGTCCGACTCTGTGCGACCCCATAGACGGCAGCCCACCAGGCTCCTCCGTCCCTGGGATTCTCCAGGCAACAACACTGGGGTGGGTTGCCATTTCCTTCTCCAATGCATGAAAGTGAAAAGTGAAAGTGAAGTCGCTCAATCGTGTCCGACTCTTCGCGGCCCCATGGACTGCAGCCTACCAAGCTGCTCCGTCCACGGGATTTTCCAGGCAAGAGTACTGGAGTGGGATGCCATCGCCTTCTCCGTAGCTTTAAGCAATGCTTAACTCCCAAATATCTTGGAATTCTGTGTAATCCGCAAATAGAAGAGCAAGAGAAGAAGAGGCACACCTTACGCCGATTTCCAAGGGTCTCTTCCTGTGCTGTTTTCCCTTGGTCTTGATTTATAACACATGTGAAAAGACAAAGTGGTTAAGAATTTCAGCGGGCACCAGCAGGACGTTTAAGTTGGTGCTAGGTTTCCCAGAGCAAGGTCCCGAGCAGTGGGACGGGTTAGATGCCCAGGAAGTGGTCGCTGCAGACCAGGGAGACTGAACAGCATGCAGGGTCCGCATGCTCACAGAGCACTTTGCAGTTTACAAAGCACGTCTCATTTACCTCACTTACACATCAGTTCTGTTTGCAGGTGAGGAGCTGATAGGCACCGTTCAATGAATTAAACAAGGAAGCTTTTAGTCTATGGAGGCTCTAAAGCAAGAGCCGCAAACGCAAACCACAGTTTAAGCCTCTAAACGCGCCAAAGTTACAAAATCTAAGCGCTAAGAAATAACCAATCACGAGGAGCAAACGAGCCTGTAAATTTCAGCCACGCAAACGGCGTTGCTTCTCCAAATTCTCTTCGTGTTCTGTACCGGCTCCTGCCTCGAGACTGCTCGCGCCTAACTACTTCTTGGTCGGCGTTGCCTGTTTCAAATCTATTTTAGCTCTTAATAAAATAAACCCTTTACATGTTTAATGTTTAAGCTTATTTTATAACATTCCTTATGGACTAGAGAGGGCTTCCCTGGTGGCTCAGTGGTTATTAGCCTGCCTACAGTGCAGGAGACTGGGTTGCATCCCTGGGAGGGGAAGATCCCCTAGAGGAGGAAATGGTAACCCACTCCAGTATTCTTCCCTGCAGAATCCCATGGACAGAGGTGCCTGGCGGGCTTCAGTCCATTTGGTCGGGAAGTGTCAAACAGGATTTAGTAACAGAGCATGGACTAGAGAGATGCGTGACTAAGGGAAGTGTCATGGCTGACTGGGGTCAGAATGTGGAGGAGAAGCAGGCATCCTGGGCTCTGGTTAGGCCCTTTCTCAATTACCTTTGCCCTATGAGAAGAGCTGTCAGACTGCAAAAGAAAAGAGTACTTTTGTCCTGTCCTTTGGGTGTATTTTCTGTGCAGTTCCAGAGACAGCAAAAGGCCATGGGTTATGGTACATGGAATATGTTAGTAGCAGAAAGGTTAAAGGAAAGAGATGATCAGAGTCAGGAGGAGCGTCTCTGAAGTCTCCCAAGAGGACAGAGACTTCGAGGGAGGATTGGAAGTGAATACTGAGCAGAGGCAAAGTCTGTGTGAAAAAATGTCTCCTCCAAGAAAATCAAGTGAGAACAAGCAGAGAAATTGCAGTCTGGGAAGGTCATGATTTGCATGCCTGCATGAAGTGTGTCAGCTGAAGATGTGGTGTTTGGCATAAATTTCTTTCATTTTACAACCAATCTGCTTTAAGCCATTTCCTTCCATCATTTAGCTAGTTAAATCAGTGGTCTCTTCTATACTTCTTTGTTCTAGTAACCAAACATCCCAGAGATGGAATTAATATAGGCCTAGAGGAGCCCAGCATGCTACAGTCCATACACAGGGTCGCAAAGAGTGGAACACTACTAAAGGAACTTAACATATGGCATGTTTCAATATTCATGGTTCTGTTTCTTGGTTGGCTTTTAATGAAACAGTTCAAGAAAACAAAAACATATATATACCAAAACCCACTGAATATGCTAATTTATTTTTAAAATATTCAAGTACTCAGGATACAAATCTAATTCTTTCACTAATGCTACCTGTTAAGATCATGTATTAGTTACTACTTGGTCTAACTTGACTTCCTGCCACTCGGCTAGAATAGAAAATCCCTTTTTAACTCATCAAATATCTTCTTGATTGTTCAGTGTTTCTTAAAGTTGGCTTTTCTACAGAAGCTGTAACCAAGTTTGCATCTAAAGCCATTTCAGCGGCTTATATTTGAGAGCATTCTTTCAAGCAAGGAAGATTGCCCATTCACTAAGGAAAGAAATCCTTTCATTCAATACTCTCAAAATTTCTTATCATCTATATATAACTGCCAGCATCTCACTCACCTCGAAAGAAGCATAGCACATCAATATAATCAGCATGAAACCCCTGTAATTATGTTTTACCTAGGTGAAAAGAAAATCAGAAATCACAGACACTTCATTACCTGCTCTATGTTTCTCCTTTTTTCCCTCCTGATACTTAAAAAAAGGAAGGAAAAAAAACAAAGAACTGATCTTGTTACTTCTATTCTCTGAACTCAGAAACCCAATAACACTTTATTGTTCAAATATAATATTTTTAAACCCCTGATAACAGAAATAAGCTGGTGAATTGATTTTTTCACCCAGTGACCTATCTCAAGCAAGAAATTCTTCAGTGGATCAAGGGAAGGTACTGCCGTGGAAAGCCCAAAACTGATGTGAGCGGCTTCAATCTGAACTTCTTGGGAATATCTGTCCTATTCATTCTCCTTTTCCATAACCTAACACAGAGCTTCCCAGGTGGTGCTAGTGATTAAGAACTCACCTGCCAATGCAAGTTAGGCATTAGAGACTTGGGTTCGATCCCTGGGTCGGAAAGATCCCCTGGCAGAGGACACGGCAACCCCTCCAGTATTCTTGCCTGGAGAATTCCATGGACAGAGGAGCCTGGCAGGCTGAAGTCATCTGGGTCTCACAGAGTCAGACATCACTGAAGCACTTAGCACAACACAGGGCCTGGCAAAGAAAGAACTCTTGTCAGTTCTGCTGTTTTAGTCAAAGAGCTTCTTTGCTGTTTGACTCAGAAAATGGAATGTTGAAAGGGATTAGGTAAATTAATCCAGAGTTAAAGACATAGAGAAACTCATTCTCCGTCTTTGTGAATTGCTCTTACTGTGAATTTAAGCATGCCATTGTTTTTAGAAACTCTGTTTTCAAGAAGGCAAATAAACAGATTGTAGATGAGCAGAAATACGTAAATTTTTCACCTGAACCCTTCAAGCAGGTAGCCAGACTCTGCATTTTTCACCAAGGCATACAGGATGATAAGTGGATTGCCAGAAGCAAAACTGCCTCTTCCATCCTGCAGTGCCCCATTTTTGGAGATACTTAGTGACACAGATAGTGTTTCTCAATCTGTATATAACCACATAGCTATAAATAACATGGTCTCCCTCGGGCGCCCTGTGAACAATAAAAAGAAGTTTCCAAGAATAATAATACTAAAAGTCAACGAACTATATTAATACGGTGTAAAAGTAAAGTTGTTGCCTGGCAATTTGGTGGTAGCACTGAAAATTCTTAACCAGAAGAGATTTTGTATTACTTCTGAAAATCTCCTTTATCTTTTTCTGAACCTGGAACTTTAAATGAATGAAGACATTCTTATAAATATCCCCTTAAAAAAAATAGACATACTCTTCCAACTCCAAAGGGGGAAAAATTAAATGAAGCAAAATATGTGAATAATGGTCTACTGATAATTTTGCCTGTTGACTTAGAAAAATGCACAATGTGAAAACCACGCGTTAAGTTTTATTTGGGGCAAAAATGAAGACTGCAGCTGGAGAGACAGCACCTCAGATAGCTCTAAGAAACTGCTCCAAAGAAGAATCCGCCAGTCTTACGAAGTGTTTGCTAGTCACGAGGAGTTGTCATCACCATGAAAGACTGTAATGCTTTTCTAGATATGAGGAGATATGAGTCAGGCTTATAAGATCGGCTCCTGAAAATATACTATCTGAAGAACTTTCCTGCCAGTTTCTCCCTTAACCCCTGAGTGGCTCATTTCTGCTCTCTACGCTAAACTCCTTTCAGGGGCTGCTGAAGGTCAGCAGCTGCAGCAGCACAGGATTTAATCCTCCTAGAGGTAGATGGCAAGGCCCATGGCAGGTGCCAATCTGTAGCTGATATAGCTAATAATATGGGCTTCCCTTGTGACTCAGCTGGTAAAGAATCTGCCTGCTATGTGGGAGATCTAGGCTCGATCCCTGGGTTGGGAAGATCGCTTGGAGAAGGGAAAGGGTACCCACTCCAGTATTCTGGCCTGGAGAATACCATGGGTTGTACAGTCCATGAGGGCGCAAGAGCCAGACACAACTAAGCAACTTTCACTTTCACTTAACTAATGCTATAGTGATCTCAGCCCCAGAATAGAGATTTACCACATATACAGCAAAGTTTTGCAAAACACATCCACACAACAGGCAAAATGTAGATTCATATGTTCCACACATATGAAATCTACTAAATCAAAATCTACTAAATCAAAATATTTGGGTGTGGAGAGATCTGCATATTTGATAAGTTTCCCAAGTGTTTCTTCAATATACTGAAATTGAGAACCACTATGCTAGAGTTTACTGGTTAGTTTCCACATAGCATTTCAGAATTATATCAGGATCTAGTGAATTACATGCCCACCTGACATTCAGCTCAGTTCAGCCGCTCAGTCCTGTCCCACTCTTTACAACTCCATGGACTGCAGCATGCCAGGCCTCCCTGTCCATCACCAACTCCCAGAGTTTACTCAAACTCATATCCATTGTGTCCATGATGCCATCCAACCATCTCATCCTCTGTCGTCCCCTTCTCACCCACCCTCAATCTTTCCTAGCATCAGGGTCTTTTCAGATGAATCAGTTCTTCCTCTCAGGTGGCCAAAGTATTGGAGTTTCAGCTTCAACATCAGTCCTTCCGATGAAAATTCAGGACTGATTTCCTTTAGGATGGACTCTTGGATTTCCTTACTATCCAAGGAATTCTCGAGTCTTCTCCAACACCACAGTTCAAAAGCATCAATTCTTCAGCACTCAGATTTCTTTATAGTCCAACTCTCACATCCATACATGGCTACTGGAAAAACCATATCTTTGACTAGATGAACCTTTGTTGGCAAAGTAATGTCTTTGCTTTTTAATATGCT
>SJYA01000586.1:281391-353638 GCA_006410615.1 Neotragus moschatus | reverse complement strand
GGATGCCATGATCTTAGTTTTCTGAATGCTACATTTTAAGCCAATTTTTCCATTGTCCCTTCCATCAAGAGGCTCTTGAGTTCTTTTTTGTTTTCTGCCATAAGGGTGGTGTCATCTGCATATCAAAGGTTATTGATATTTCTCCCAGCAAGCTTAATTCCAGGTTGTGCTTCATCCAGCCCAGAATTTCTTATGATGTATTCTGCATATAAGTTAAATAAGCAGGGTGACAATATACAACCATGACGTACTCCTTTCCCACTTTGGTACCAGTCTGTTGTTCCATATCCAATTCTAACTATTGCTTCCTGACTTGTATACAGATTTCTCAAGAGGCTGGTCAGGTGGTCTGGTATTCCCATCTCTTTCAGAATTTTCCACAGTTTCTTGTGATCCACACAGTCAAAGGCTTTGGCAGAGTCAATAAAGCAGAAATAGATGCTTTTCTGGAACTCTCTTGCTCTTTATATGATACAACAGATGTTGGCAATTTGATCTCTGGTTCCTCTGCCTTTTCTAAATCCAGCTTAAACATCTGGAAGTTTACAGTTCATGTACTGCTGAAGCCTGGCTTGGAGAATTTTGAGCATAACTTTACTAGCATGTGAGATGACTGCAATTGTGTGGTAGCTTGAGCATTCTTTGGCATTACCTTTCTTTGGGATTGGAATGAAAACTGACCTTTTCCAGTCCTGTGGCCACTGCTGAGTTTTCCAAATTTTCTGGCATATTGAGTGCAGCACTTACACAGCTTCATCTTTTAGGATTTGAAATAGCTCCACTGGAATTCCATCACCTCCACTAGCTTTGTTCAGGTGATGCTTCGTAATGCTTGACTTTGCATTCCAGATGTCTGGCTCTAGGTGAGTGATCACACCATCCTGATTATCTAGGTTATGAAGATCTTTTTTGCATAATTCTTCTGTGTATTCTTGCCAACTCTTCTTAATATCTTCTGCTTCTGTTAAGTCCATACCATTTCTGCCCTTTATTGTGCCCATCTTTATATGAAATGTTCCCATTCTATTGTTTTCCTCTATTTCTTCGCACTGATCACTGAAGAAGGCTTTTTTATCTCCTCTTGCTATTCTTTGGAACTCTTCATTCAAATGAGTATATCTTTCCTTTCTCCTTTGCCTTTCACTTCTCTTCTTTACACAGCTATTTGTAAGTCCTCCTCAGACAACTACTTTGCCTTTTTGCATTTCTTTTTCTTGAGGATGGTCTTGATCCTTTNTGAAGAAGGCTTTTTTATCTCCTCTTGCTATTCTTTGGAACTCTTCATTCAAATGAGTATATCTTTCCTTTCTCCTTTGCCTTTCACTTCTCTTCTTTACACAGCTATTTGTAAGTCCTCCTCAGACAACTACTTTGCCTTTTTGCATTTCTTTTTCTTGAGGATGGTCTTGATCCTTTCCTCCTGTACAATGTCACAAACCTCCATCCATAGTTCTTCAGGCACTCTGTCTATCAGATCTAATCCCTTGAATCTATTCTCACTTCTTCTGTGTAATCGTAAGGGATTTGATTTAGGTCATACCTGAATGGTCTAGTGGTTTTCCCTACTTTCTTCAATTTCAATCTGAATTGGCAATAAGAAGTTCATGATCCGAGCCACAGTCAGTTTCTGATCTTGTTTTTGCTGACTGTATAGAGCTTCTCCATCTTTGGCTGCAAAGAATATAATCAATCTGATTTTGGTATTAACTATCTGGTGATATCTATGTGTAGAGTCTTCCGTTGTGTTGTTGAAAGAGGGTGTTTGCTATGACCAATGTGTTCCCTTGGCAAAACTCTATTAGCCTTTGCCCTGCTTCATTCTGACTCCAAGGCCAAATCTGCCTGCTACTCCATGTATTTCTTGACTTCCTACTTTTGCATTCCACTTGATGTATACAAACACAAACTTATTCAAGGATAATTATCTATATAGGTGCCTTCCTTCATTAGGTTACTTATAAAATGACATCAACTCTCTATTAGATATATACATATACATATATATATATATCTCTTTGCTTTGGCTGCTTAGACTAGTAAGTGTGAAGTATATAATTTCACATATTTTGTAATAAAACTTAACTCTAGCTGATGTCATTTCCCTTTCTTCATTTCCTTCAGGCCTGTTTTCTTCACCTACTTTAATCATTATCCTGCTTGTCAGCCTTTTTATCTAAGGCTTTTCAAATCATTTTGGGGGCAATGAAGGCCATAAATAAACCTTATTATACTAAATGATCAGAGTTGCATAGTCATAACCTTACAAAATCACTCTGAATATAATTCCTACTGTACAAATCTTATTGCTCAACCTCTCATGTAAACCCTCCACTACACAAATTTGATATTTAACATTACAGTGATAATAAGAAAAAAATGTTTCTAATAGTTATTTCATTTTTTTAAATAGGACTTGACTGAGAATGGCCTGGGTAATCACAGGATATAGTGAATTATCCATTGTGGGAAGTAATCAAGCAAAAGTTAAGTGACTCCATAGCAAGAATATTGTAGAACGATTTTGTTATCAGGAATACATCAGACATCCTGAGTCTCTTCCACCTCTGATATCCTTAAATCCACTAAGTATATAGTTAATACTATCAGAAAAATAAAATCAGCAAAAGAATTAAAAAAGAAACCTGCATTTCTCAGGAGTATACAAACAAATACACAGCCAGAAAAATATTTACATTTTTAGGAATAGACTAAGCAAAATATTTCCATGTGTGAGTACTATGTCCTTCAGTCCTGTTTGACTCTTCCCAACCCTATGGACTGTAGCCAGCCCATCTCCTCTGTCCATGGGATTCTCCAGGCAAGAACACTGGAGTGGGCTGCTACGTCCTCATCCAGGGAATCTTCCTGACCTAGAGATAGAGCCCATATCTCTTATGTCTCCTGCATTTACCACTAGTGCCACCTGAGAAGCCCATATTATTTATTGTTTGTCAACATTAAGAGGTGTGCTGTGCTTGCCTGGGTCCCTAGTTTCTATCTCGCATTGCATGAATGAACAAGCTACAGTGAAGCCTGAGAGTGATTTAGGAACTTAACTTCAGCATGTGCTTCATATTTCTTCTGATAAAACTGTTTTTAAATGTGTAATCTTTAGTGCCAGGAAATCAATTAACTTTAAAAATTGCTAGCTCTGCCAATAACGGGTAATATGGATGTAACCCTTCTGCATCGAGAGCATGAAGAAATTAAGTGATCTAACACATTTAGCTAAATCCAGCCCTGAGAGAAGGTTGTTTCTCTGCAGTGAAGCTCTTTTGAAATGAGAGATGGAAACAGCAATGAAGGGAAAAGCATCTGAGTAATTGTACAAAGTCTTCCAAGTGGCACTCACCCAGAAGACATTTTTGTTCTGTCCAAATGCACAAAAATCTGCGGAGACCCATCTGACCCCAGCATTTCAGGGTATATAGGGCTCTTTCTACAAAAGAGCCCTTCTTCTGAAAAGCCAAGGTTTGCATGTATTTGTAATAACAATTAGAAATAAATATGATCAAGATATGTTGCTTTTGGATTCTAAAACACATGTAATCTTGTAATATAAGATCTAAAGAAAGAAATGTTGCAAATACAGGAATTAAGAAATTTATGTCATTTCTATACTAATTCTGATACCAAACAGGACCAAACCAGATGCAGCACAAAGAGATAATTGCATTTTTTAATTTTCTTTTTTCTTTCTTTGTGATCTAGAGTAGTGGTCAGCAAACTGCTGTCTGTGAGCCATAGCTCTGCTGCCACCTGTTCTTGTTAAAAAAAAAAAATTTACACTATCCTTTAAATCTCATCCATGGAGCTTTCACACTATAGCACCTCACTAAATAAGTGCGACAGAGATGATGTAGCTCACAAACCCTAAAATATTTCTTCCTATCCAACATTTCACAGAAAAAGTTTGATGATACCTGACTTAAAGTGTGGTCAAGGTTTTATTAACATACTTCCTTTCCAACTAAATTTTTAATAATTTTTTCTGAAAAGTATTTTCAGGAAGAAAGACTCCTTGTTTTTTGTATCCCTGGCAATACTTTAATTTACCTTTCTTCCTTGAATGGTAATTTTCAGTGTTAAAATTATTCAACAGATTTAAATAGCATTTCCTCAGCTTCTAGCATTTAACATTGCTGATGAGAAGTTGACTATAGTTTCTGGGTAAGTAATTCATTCTTTCCTCCCTTCTTATACTTACAATTTCATTTTTATTTTTGACAGTTTCTAGTTGGAGGATAATATTTTATTCTTATCTATCCCGATGCACAATGAGTGTGCATCTTCAATATTTAGTTTACAGATTTTCTTTGTTCTGAAAAAATTTGAAGCCATTATTTTGGGGAACATTGATCTTTTATTCCATTTTTTTCTCTTCCTTAATCTAATATGTCGACCATAGCCCATTACTGTTATTCTATCTTTCCTGTTCTATAATGTCTTCTTTGTATATTTTAAATCTCAATATCTCTCTATGTTAAATTCAAGGTAGCTCACAGTAATTTTTTACTCTTTAAATTCTCTCCTCAACTGTGTATGTATTAAAGTCTACATTTTTTATTTCCAGCATTTTAAATATGGGCAGCTGTTTAAATACACCTTTTCTCACTCTGTGCTTTCAGTTGTCCTTTTTCATAAATAGCATTTCTTCTATTATACCTCTTAATTTACTAATCAAATATTTCAAAATTATTTTAGACAGTTTTTCTATACAAATACATTTTCTCCCCATTAGTTCATTTGAGAGCAAGCAATCTTCCTTGATTTGACTCATACATTTTGGAATTTTGGTTTGTAGGTTCATCTCGAGAAGTGATTTTGTCACCATTATTGTCATTGCTATTACAGATTTTATTTCCTTCCTGCTAATCCATTATTTTCTAGGAGTTTTGGGGTCTCCCTTACTTGGATTTCCTGCTCCACTCTCCCATGCAGAAGTAGATTTACTACAATTACTTAGAGCTTCTGACCCATAGAGAGCTCAGGAAAATTTATCTCCTGTCACAAAAGTAAAAATAGTTGAACACAGGCTTGACACATTTTACTTATTTTCACAGGTATTTAACTTCATATAAGCCACACGCTAGGCAATTTTATCAATCAAACTTTCTTTCAGACTTTTTTAAGAACTCAGTTTCATGCCATGAGTTACCTCCAGACCTTTATCTTGGTTGATATAAACTTACACATTATCATCCCACAGGAGAGAAGCTCATCCTAATACCGGACCCAGAGTCTCAACTTGCTTGATGCTTGTTTGTGTGTGCTTTATTTCTAGTTCACGGAAATATCTTTCTTTGGGGCACTGATACTTCTTTTTAAATTTTATTTTCAATGCTTAATCTATTATTATATGTTTTGTTGCAAAAAAATTTAGAGATTCAAATCATAAACAATACTTTATCATTTTGCAAAGATGGAAGAGTGAATATTGAACTTTAAGAGAGCTACAGTTATGAGGCCTTTGCAGGTGATGCTAGTGGTTAAGAACCTGCCTGTCCATGCAGGAGACATAAGAGATGTGGGTTCAATCCCTGGGTTGGGAAGATCCCCTAGAGGAGGGCATGGCAACCCACTCAAGTGTTCTTGCCTAGAGAATCCAATGGACAGAGGAGCCTGGCAAGCTACAGTCTATAGGGTCACAAAGAGTCAGACACAACTGAAGTGACTTAGCATGCACTACAATTGCAACCCAGAAATTTAAGTTGTAACAGAAATGCCAAAATATATTTACCAAAAGACATGTACTGAAATATTCATAGATGTACTATTTAAAATAGTATAAATAAATTATAAATAGTAAAAATTCAAACTACAAGCTATCTGAATGTCCATCAACATGATGGACATCAACATGATAAATAAGTCATGGTGGTGGCCACATAGAGGGACATTATNATATTTACCAAAAGACATGTACTGAAATATTCATAGACGTACTATTTAAAATAGTATAAATAAATTATAAATAGTAAAAATTCAAACTACAAGCTATCTGAATGTCCATCAACATGATGGACATCAACATGATAAATAAGTCATGGTGGTGCCACATAGAGGGACATTATTTACTAATGGGAATGAACAATCCACAGTTCAGTTCAGTTCATTCACTCAGTCATGTCCAACTCGTTGCATACCTAGTCATAATGTTGCAGGAAGGGGGACCCCTTCCAGGGCCAGAAACTGGGCTCTTGTCTAACACTCAGAAATGAATTGTCTGAGAAGACACATGTGCTGACAAAGCAAGAGATTTTATTGGGAAAAGGTGCCCGGGTAGAGAGCAGTAGGGTAAGGGAACCCAGGAGAACTGCTCTTCCATGTGGCTCACAGACTAGGGTTTTATGGTGATGGGATTAGTGTCCAGGTGGTCTTTGGCCAATCATTCTAATTCAGAGTCTTTCCTGGTTGTGCACGCATCGCTCAGCCAAGATGGATGCTAGTGAGAGGGATTCTGGGAAGTGGACAGACACGTGGTGTCTCCTTTNGTAATCATAATGACTTATAGCACAGGAAGAAAAAAATGAATCAATAAAACAGAAAGATATTTTTTGAGTAAAGCAAGAGGCTATGTGTGTGAGAGCAAGAGTTCTTCCTTATAGAATAAAAGAAACGGAAAAATTCACCATTTTGCAGTTAACAATGTACTAAAGTTTTTTTTTAATTTTATGAAGAAATATTAAAATCAGAACTAAACAAGATACACTCATATTTGGATATTTCAACAATATCTCATTAATTGATAAAGCAAGTAGAAAAAAGTAAAGAGATAAAAGATCTGAGCAACACCATTAATCAATTTGACTAACTGTAAATTATAGAACACAGAAACAAACAATGCACGTCTATTTCAAGTGCATCAGGAATATTTGTGAAGATACCATATGGTCAACCAGAAGGTAAGTCTTCATTAATTATGAAATAATGATATTCCATTATCTTCATTGGCAATGAGTTATCCAAAAAATCCTCAAATACTTGCATATTAAAAAATCACTTCTAACTAACTCAAAGAACATATTACAGCTGAAACTAGAAAATATTTTGAACTCAGCAATAATTAAAATGCAAAATATCAAAAATTGTATTTTTAGTCTTCAATTCATCTGGAATTTCTCTTTTCTCTTTTAGTCATTTGTTCACACAGCGTACATTTATTTTGCAACACTCTGATCTTGTCACTGAGTGAGATGCTCTGGGAAAACAAAGACTATATTTCCTTTTTTCATTGTATATCAAAAAAGAATTACTCAAATAATTAAATTTTTGCTTTTGCTCAATTCTATAAGAGAACTTCAGGATAAAATGAGATTGTGAAAGGAGGGGACTGAAGAAACTCTGATAGATTACAGGTCACAAGAACATATACATAACCCAAAATGCTCAACTGAATTCATTTAGTACTTCTCGAAGCTCATAGAATTGTCGCTGAAGTGACGTGACCACACAGAGCAAGAACCACAACAGAGCTTCCTGTGATCTACTCCATTTCTCCTTCCCTCCAATCAAGTCGTTAGTGGTAACAGGTGAGTTTCATTCTTGCTTAACATGAATACCCCAGTCTTGTTTCTTTGGGGTATGTGGTAGGACTGTGCTGGAAAAAAATGTAAGGGTATCATTCATTATGTGTGTTTTCCCTACCATGATGATTATAGAAATTAAGATGAAGCCTCTGTCAGGCTCAGCCACTAAGAGAGAGAATGTCTACCAGAGACTGAGCTAACTTCACAAGGGGACATGTGGCACAAGCAAGAAATAAATCTTTGTTGTCAGTGAGATAATGGAAATGTATGTTAGTGCAACATAGCCTGGCCTATCTTGACTATTACACATTTACATCAGCAAACTACGTTAACCTGCCAGGGAAAATAGACATTCAGCTGGTAAGCAACCCCATACCATTCCTCAGCCTCAAATTATCTGGAATTCCTTAAAGCTCATTTCTATGCAGACACTTTATCTATTCTGTTCCGGTCAGGGACAGTGGCAAAGGAGGTTATTAAAGCTCTGCTGAGAAAGTGAACACCATTCTAATGTACCAGCAAATTCACTTATTTTACCATGAAGAGAACAATTTCCTTTTACACCCAAGCACAATTCCCTATACAGTAAAAGTTTAATAAATAATGGTTAGTGTTTTATTAGATCATCTGTGTTAGCTCATAGGAAGTAATTAAGGTGAAGCATAAAGATAAGTTAAGAATGTGACGTAACTTTTTTTTCAAAGAGCCAAAAGTATAAGTAATGGAATACTAAACAATGGTCAATGGGCTTAAGTAATTAACCACATCGATAATTAGATAGGTCTAGTGAGGTGAAACTAATGACTAAATTTCAGGATCTATTATATCAAAATGGAATATAATTCTTGCTTATGTGGTGCTACTCTGGTATCAACAAAATAATTTAACTTTCTAATGACCTTTTCACTTAGGTTTGATTAATTCCATATCATGGCATTAGCTCATGCAGTGAGCCTTAATGCCATGGTAGATTGTATAATTACCTAGCAGAATCAAGGCCTATAAACACTCAGAATTGCAATAGAAAATGTCATCACCTGGAAGCACAGTGGCACTGGGAGACAGATATAGGGTGAAATTATCTATTATCTGTACTTCAATCTAATACTGAGGTATCAGCGGATATTAAAATGTCCAGTAACTTTAAATTATCCAAGCTTATAAGTAACAGGACTCTAATGCAAACAACTTGATTCTTCAAAAATATAATTTGTTTTTCTTTCTTTTCACTTATGCATTGGTTTAGCTTTTGGCTGCTTCCCTAGAATACACTGGTCACACACACTAGCTCAGGGATGCTCTAGGCTGATTAAAAAAACAAGGTTGCCAAACACTTTAAGAAATCATCAGCCTATTACTGTAAAAAGTTAATAGTGCTTAAACAAAAAAGTTGCTTCCCCCATGACTCAGTGGTGAAGAATCTGCCTGCAATGCAAGAGAGGAACGTTCAGTCTCTGGGTCAGGAAGATGCCCTGGAGAAGGAAATGGCAACCCACTCCAGTATTCTTGCCTGGGAGTCCGACTGTAGCCGTCCATGGAGGTCACAAAAAAGTCAGGCACAACAGTAACTAAACAACAACAACAAATAAAAAAAGATGTTGGAGACTTGCAAAGAAGCCCAGAACAGGAAAATATCTACACCGTATAATAGAAAGTATTTCCAAGAGAAAATGAAATGCATATTTGTTTCTTCAGGTACTATATGGAAAAATTCATTTTCAAGGAGCCTGAGTCAGCCTCAAAGCTCTGTAAACAAAATGCTATCTTGAATGTCTGCTGCTGCTGCTCCTGCTGCTAAGTCACTTCAGTCATGTCTGACTCTGTGAGACTGCACAGACAGCAGCCCACCAGGCTCCTCCATCCCTGGGATTCTCCAGGCAAGAACACTGGAGTGGGTTGCCAGTTCCTTCTCCAATGCATGAAAGTGAAAAGCGAAAGTGAAGTCGCTCAGTCGTGTCCAGCTCTTCACGACCCCACGGACTGCAGCCTCCCAGGCCACTCCGTCCATGTGATTTTCCAGGCAAGAGTACTGGAGTGAGGTGCCATTGCCTTTTCCAATCTTAAATGTCTACCTCTTTTAGCCTCTTAAGTTTACAAATGATTTTCACATTTGATCCTCCTGACAATTCTGAGGAGGAATGAAAAGACAATATATTTTCCCTTTCCTGGAAGAGGATACCGAGGCCACAATGTAGCACAAGTGACTTAACTGAGGTCATTAATGCATAAATGTNCTGGAGTGAGGTGCCATTGCCTTTTCCAATCTTAAATGTCTACCTCTTTTAGCCTCTTAAGTTTACAAATGATTTTCACATTTGATCCTCCTGACAATTCTGAGGAGGAATGAAAAGACAATATATTTTTCCTTTCCTGGAAGAGGATACCGAGGCCACAATGTAGCACAAGTGACTTAACTGAGGTCATTAATGCATAAATGTCAGTGTTAGAGAGGTGTTAGTAGAAAAGCCCAGGCCTGGACCAGAATTTAGCTGACACCCCCAACCAAACTACATTCTCTGACAGCTGTGTGACGTTGGTACTATTTCCAAACTCTTCTGGGCCTCATTTTCCATACTTACAAAATATGGATAATACCTACTTCAAGAAATTATTACAAAATGAAATAAGAAATAAGAGAAAATTTTAATAATTACCAGTAGGATACTAACAAATCTTAAAAAACAGTCTCTCTGAAGAAAAAAGTATGCATTTGTATATGTACATAAGTTTATTATGAATTTTATTGACATAGAGAATGTGTAGCACACAATTAGCAATCAATAATAAAATACACAATACTTATTTTAATTCTGCATAACTAATTTATTCTAACACTGCTTCCACTCATATTTTCCAAACTCTTGTCATGTTCAGCTCCTCAGTCATGTCCAACTCTCTGCAACCCCATGGACTATAGCCTGCCAGGCTCCTCTGTCCATGGAATTTTCTAGTCAAGAATACTGGAGTGGGTTGCCATGTCCTGCTCCAGGGGATCTTCCTGACCCAGGCATTGAACCTGCCTCTCTTGTGTCTCCTGCATTGGCAGGCAGAATCTTTACCACTGTGCCACCTGGGAAGCCCTGCTCTAAACTCTTATGTTAGTAGCCAAATTATGGCTAAAATTCAACCAGGATTTGGCAAATGGAGTCAGATCCCATTCTGCCATGTCTTCCCAGTAAATGCCTCATCAGTGAATCTGATATGCACATGAAGGTTGGTTGATATTGGTGTTTACTGTAAGAAGTTAGGAGAGAAGTGAGACAACTAAGCTGTGTGTCAGAAATGTATTTGCTCATCAGTGACATGAATCACATCTTTGCTGAATCAGATAACAGTTTTCAAATGATAAATGAATATTCCCTTAATTGTATACTCTTCATAATGTAACTACATGACACACTTTCCATTTTAATTTGCATTATGAACATTTCTCAAGATTAGACAATCAACAAAACAATAAATCAATACCTGATTTGTTGCATTTGCCAGCTATGGCTGATCTGAGCCACCGGTATGATGTCACTGAATACAGTACTAAAAAGAGAGGTGTAGTAGTGCACTGTTATATAGGATTTCCAACACTCATGCAATAGGAATGGATAGCTGCGAGAGAGCAAATAATAGTAAAATGCAGAAAAATAATTTAGAAGTGATCTGCCTTTGACAGTTTATTAGTTTTGCTTTTAATAGTTTAGTTAAGTGAAGGTTTATACAATTTAATTCTTAGTAATGAATGTTTTTAACAACTGGCTTGAAAAATTCTTGAAAATTTAACAATGAGCTCTCTCAGGGCCATGGCACAGTGTGGGAACCCACTACATATTATGCTCAGTGAATATATATATATTTTTTTCCTTTATTTTTCTTTTGTCTTGTTAGCTTACTACCTGTTCTCCTTGTATCAGTTAAAGATGCTATCTACTCCAATTCAGCATTTCCACCCCTGGCATTTAGGAGATTTGGGGAGGTGCTGTGATAGCTGCTCTCGATTAAGTCAACCTCAAAAAACCTCTAAATGTGACAGTCATTCTGCAGCTAACATACAAATTTATTTGAAAAATTTTTGAATACATTTTTATTATCTGCCTGTTTTTAGGAGAATAACAAAAAACCGTAAGAAAAAAAAGCTAAATTTTTCTTTATTATTCTAAAGCACTATTTTTTGTTCTCTTTAGAGCCAAACTGTAGGTAGCAGCAATATTTATTAGTATCTCCTCTCTATCCTAGACACCAACTCTAATCTGAGAGATGTTCTCAGTGTTAACAGAGGCTCAAAGCTCCCTCCAAACCTTGTATTCTCTGTGCAACAAGATTTCTTTTACACAAGAGACTAACAAAGTAATTTCCTAGTCCTCACTGTTATTCCTCCCTCCTCGCACGTATTCTTCCCCAGAGTTTGATGGAACCTCAGTTCCTGCCACCTGATGCCACTGAGGCTTACTGGGCTGTATGATGCAGAAGGTGACGCTTATTTGTCCTGATAATCCTGGTGACCCCGCATTCAGTGGGAACAAGCTGGGAGTGAAGATGGAGCTATTTTTACACACGAATTATGTTACAGTTCTGATGGGATACATGTGTGCCTAGTATAACTTATTTTCCTCCCTTTTTCCTCTAAGGTTTTTGGGGTTATCTAGTTTTTTCTTTTTTTGCTTATTTTGTAAATGTTATACAAGCATTTTCATCTCTCATCCTCTACAAAGTCCCTTTTTTTCCTTATCTCTAAATCAATAGCGTTCAAGTATTTGTTTAGAAGCTGCATTTTTTATAATCCCACTATAAAAAGAAGCTTCTTCCAGACTCAGGGAAATGAGATGGATCACAGCTTCTTGGTCTCATCAACACTCATTTTCAGTGGCGAGTGATGCAGATTTTGGTGGTGGTGATTTAGTCGCTAAGTCGTGTCCTATTCTTTGGTGACCCCATGGACTGTAGCCCACCAGGCTCCTCTGTCCATAGGATTTTCCAGGAAAGAATAATGGAGTCAGTTGCTATTTCATTCTCCAAGGGATCTTGCCAACCCAGGGGTTGAATCTAAATCTCCAGTATTATGGAACATTCTTTACCTCTGAGCCACAAGGGAAACCCAAAAATAATTTGATATGAATTACCTACTCTTCTTCATGGGTTTATTTGTTAGATTCTGTCTATATCATAAAATAACCTCTTTATGGAGACAGTGTCAGCCTTCTGCTTAGAAATTTCCTGACCTTAAACTTGTCACAACCTCTAGTGTCATCTGGAAAATGGATATAAATAATACACCCCTACTTAACTAATGAAATGATTGCGAGGACCAATTTTAAATCTATGTTGGAATACTTTGTAAATGAAAAGACATGATACAAACAAAACATGTTATTATGGTTTATTTATAACTCTTCTGCTATAACATAATTACATAAAGTTTGCAAAGAGACCCACTGAAGTTTTGATGAGAAACCTTAGTATCCTGAGGAGTCTGGATAAGACACTAGAATGTATCCAGGAATACTAACATCTTACCATCATCCAGCCACTTGTGTTGAACTCCTGAAAGAGAGATGTTTGAGTAAGGAAAGTCAAGCAGGCAAGATGACAGTCATACTGTATGGGACTCAACACCCCAAAGGGGTCTGGATTTTAGGAGGCGAACTCCTTTTGCCAAGAGTAGAAAATTCACTTTTGAAAAGGACCTAATATGACCGAGAGGAGCTGTACTAAACAGAAGATTCAGTGGACACAATTTTGAGTGATTCATTCTGACCATTGCTTTAGTAATACAGTCTGGTGGTTCTTAGAGCCTACAGCGTAGTTATCATAAACACCATTTACCAAGCCATTCAGTGAAGCCATCATGCTAGAATATGTTTTTGAGATGTAAAGGAACTGAGTTTAAATTATTCTGAAATAGGAATAGGAAAGAGACTTTTCAAAGTAGCTTGTAGGGGAAGAGAAATTTTAAAATTACTCTTAAATTTTTTCTTGTTATTATTTTCTGTCTCTACCATTGACCTAGACTGTGTCATTAGAGAGAAAAAGGCCGAAATGAGGAGAGGGAATTTGTAATGTCCAGATCAGCACCAATTTCCTAAGCCACGTGCTGCATTTCTGTCAGTCTGAGCAGGTGTTCCAGCCGCCTCAGCTTTGGAATTCATAAAACCCAATTAGGAGACACATGATAAAAGATTTAGATCTCTCTTATTAACACATAGCTGACAGCAAGTAATGGCAAATTAGGAAACACTAACAATAGATGATACTTAACTATATATGTATTGAGAGGTGTGAATTTAAACTTTTTATTCTCAAATGTGTTCCAGGGTTTAAAATATGACTTTAGAGTTATGATAAAATTTGAGGTTTTTTTTTTTTTCTTTGTAGTTTCAATATCAATTCAATTCTCATCTGCAGTCTCATTCTTAGGTCTTTAAAATAAGAGCATTTGGGGAAAAGAAGTAAATCGCAAAGAAAGGCAATCTCGATATGCAATAAGCAACCAAGATAAATAAAAAGGATGGGTAATCCTTAAGTGGAAAAAGCATCATTGTAAGAAATTTCTCAAAGAGGATTTCTTTCAGTCATAAATAGGTCATATTCATGGGGATTTGCACCCACATAAGCACTTTAAAAAGATTGTATATAATCTCTTCTTGGAATTGACATTTAGAATCAAGTCCTCTACTCCCAACTCTTAGGCCTCTAAAGACATAAAAAGTGGTCACATTTTCTACTGACACCTGGAAACACACTGCTGATATGAGTATATGTCTATTGAGACAGTAGGTATTTATGGCTGATATAAGCAAAGTAAAGTAGCTCCATAACCTTGGTCTTTGAACTTTTGATTTCAATTCAATCCAATCAATTAGAGCAAAAACTGATAAGCAGTACAGCACCAAAATTACAATGATTTTCTTTAAAATATACCCAGAGATATGAAGTGTGTATAGGGCCTAGCCTTATATGCTATGCAAATAAGAACATCATCATTGACCCCTTGTGGAACACCTAGAGCAAGTGGCATGAACGCAGTAGTGGTCTATTGGCATCTGTGACTTTATACACCACCTTATTAACTTATCAGAAGCAAGAGTTTTATTTGATTTAAATTTGTAACATTGAGGCTTATCAGAATTGCTGACAAGTACTAAGTGCCTAATAGATATATGATGATGAGTGAAAAAAAAATGTTATTGTAAAGATACGGGGGATGTCTTGGTTTTTGTTTGCTTGTTTGTTTTACTTTGGCTATGCTGTGTCTTCATTGTGAGGCACTGACTTCTCTAGCTGTAGTGTGAAGTCTGGTTAGCTGTGGCACTCAGGCTTAGTTGCCCTGCAGCCTGTGAGATCTTACTTCCCTGACCAGGGATCAAACCCAAGTCCCTGCTTTGAAAGATGGATTCTTAATCACTGGACCACCAAGGAAGTCCCAAGATACAGGGAATATCTTTGAATGTGCAAAATGAGATATTACCCATAGAGGATTATTTCATTCAAAAAAAATTTAGTAATGTTAGTTGGTAGTAGGGGAGTATGTCCCAGACAGAAAAGGGAAAGAAAGTGAAGTCACTCAGTCGTGTCCAACTCTTTGCGACCCCATGGACTGTAGCCTACCAGGATCCTCCGTCTATGGGATTTTTCCAGGAAAGAGTACTGAAGTGGGTTGCCATTTTCTTCTCCAGGGGATCTTCCCAACCCAGGGATTGAACCGGGTCTCCTGTGTCGGAGGCAGATGCTTTACCGTCTGAGCCACCAGGGAAGTCCCTACCAGATAGAAAACAGCTATCTTAAAAGAGTGTGCCATTAACAGTGAATGTGTCCCAGTGGGTGTGAATTTGTGAATGTGTACAGTCTGCTTAGAACAGATCACCCATCATTGGCTCCAATAAATTCAGAACATCAAATCATCTAGATAAAATAAACTGATAAAAAGTTATAACTTAGTTAAGCTTACTTTGGTTTGAGAAGAACTTGCTTTCAAAATGTAGGAAATTAAAAAGTCAAGAAAGAAGTTGAGTGAAACTTCTCTGAAGTAAAAATAAAATACATTGAACACTAATCATTCAGAATATCCATATTAATTAAATGACAGATTAAAGCACTTTAAACTTTCTCAGAAGTCGGATCTAGCAACCTTGGGAGTTACCGTGTTATTGACAGTGCAAGTTTTGCATCTGGGTGTTGGGGGGTATACATAAGGGAAATTGTTTAAAAAGAACCTCTAGTGATCCATGTGTTAGTACCTAAGAATTTTGAAGAAGGGAAGTCTCAGCAGTGAAACAAGCCAGTTAGCCTCCCACAAGCAAAGAGGTGAGACAGTTCCCCTTTGCACTGCCTTAAACCCTACAAAGAACTATTCTCTACCCACATTAGAGCACTGATTTGTACATTTCAGCAGCCTCAGTACCTGGGAACAAATGGCAGAACATTATTTCACTCCACTGAACAGAACCTAACAATTTTAACAGCAGGAGTTCAAGTGTTTTATCAACAGCATGCTACTATCTACTCTGAAAAAAAAAAAAAGAAAGAAAGAAAAGAAAAAAGGGAACCCTCAAAAACAAAACCCCTCAAGGAATGTAGTATGAATGGTTAGTAAACTATGTGTTTGGAATAGAAATTTGTCACAGCATGTAAGAAGATGGCAGTCATTTAGAGTGGAAGGAAATTATTTTGTGACTTTCTGAGCTTCCAAATATGTCCCATTCTTTATTCTACCTCCTGTATAAGGTCTAAGAATACACTCTTTGAAAATCAACAGCTTGACTTGGGTTGCCTCGTCTGAACCTTGTTGACTTCACCATTGGTCATCATCCAGGAGAATCATAATGACTCATCTTTCAATGTCACCCAAGCCACGAACCCTGTAAATTGTCACAGATCAATAGCCTGACCCTCGGTATAAACCATAATGTCACTGCTGAATTCAGACGGGATTCTTGCTTAAGTTTCTTCACTCCAGAAAAAACTCAGAGCATATACAGCCATCACCAATTTTATAAAGAGATGGAATGAAATAAATTATAAGGAAAAATTGAAGAACTTTGTTAAAGACCCAAGTTACTGCTCAATATATTGAAATCTTAGGTATTATAATAATTAATACTTTAGAGTTTTCAGTGAACTTCTGCTACTGTGTCAAAATCTGCTTTGGCCTCTCAGTCCAAGTTAATGTTTTGATTTCATCATATAAGTTGATTTATTATTTTATTAATGTTCATGCCTTCAATAAATATACCAGAATGCAAAATATTACAGGTTCTAGACACAACTCGTCTCCTCACTTTTAGGAGTTCATTATTTACCTGAAAAAATCTTGTTACTAATATACTAAGAAGATATATGACATATCAATCAGGAGTGAGAACAATGTCAAGATCTAGATGAATGGTTAAGTAAACCAATGCCACAAATTCATCATTAGGAAAATGTTGCGACAAGGTATAATAAGAAATTGATCTTGAAAGGTAATATTTGAATGGATAGAAATGAAAAGAAGGCATTTTCAATGCAGGCCAAATGAAAATGAAGCTGGTTTGTACAGGGACATGGAGGTGACAAAACTGTTTACAATCATTGGTTATAAAGATGCTCTTAGATTTAACATTTGAAAAGTACACTGGATTTAAATTGCAAAGTGACTTGAATTTCATCTTAAGGTGTACATTTTCGTGTCCTACCTTGGTCTGAAATGATTTGAGGTAGTTTACAATGATATATCAAAATCAAGGAAAATAACCTAATATACACTTCAGGAAAAATTAGTCAAAATAAAAACTTAAGATTTACAATAGTAAGATGTACTTAGGCAATGACTTAATTTTTTATGAGGCATGCTATAATGTTATACATTTGTTAAGAGTGATAGGGAAGATTGTTTTCCCATACAAAAAGGGAAAATTAGATGAAAGATTTAACATTATAAGGCACAAGTAAACCAAATGCTCAAGAAAATCACAACTAAGACCAAAGACCTCAAAAAGAAGTCAGTGAATAATATGATGAACAGATAACATCTTCAATAACAGCAGAAAAGTTGATAGAACGATTTTCCAGAAATTCCTCTAACATCGGTCACCGACAGATGCTAAATCACAGTTACCAGGTTGCTCAGCGGTAAAGAACCCACCTGCCAGTGCAGGAGACATGGGTTTGATCCCTGTGTTGGGAAGATCCGCTGGAGAAGGAAATAGCAACCACTCCAGTATTCTTGCTTGGAGAATCCCATGGACAGAGGAGCCTGGTGGGCTACAGTTCATAGGGTCACAAAGAATGAGACAGGACTGAAGTGACTTAGTACACGTGCCTCCTGTAAAAGATACAATTCATTTTCAAGAAAAGTATGTTTCTCTTCCATGAGTTGCCAGCCAGGTTTTGGAACAACATGGGTTTTAAGGTAAGTGCAAGGTTGTGGAAACCATTCATCAGAACTTGGAAAGCTTTAACCTGGGAAGATAGGCATCAGGTTGTCAAGAGCACTATTTGCTTTGCAATTTGTGATGCAGATTTGCATTCACTTCATACCCCATGCATTAGTTGAAGGTCTGTCTGTTGGAAATGGGTGTCCTTTCTGAAAAAGGTGCTACTGCAATGGCAATGAAGAAAATAGGTCATGAATGAATAATCTTGTTTGGTGAAAGTTTCATGACACCTGCCAACATTATACACAAAGAAAGCTTTTCCCAGTCTTTCACTTTCATATTAACTCATGAAAGTGGATTAACTCATATATTTGACAAAAAAGGTACTCCATACTGTAATCATTCCCATCTTCTGACATCTGCTTCAGGCATATCTTTGTCAATCCGAGATATGCCCTTTGTCAGTTATAAGTGAATTAGGGTATATAAAAATGCAAAAATACTATTTTACATTAGGGGATTGTAAGGGCCTTAGCTGAAATTGGCAAAAGCCACCAAATATAAAGCATAACCTTTACTCTAAAGCAGACAACTTAAAATTTCTCACCACAGGGCTTGTTGGACAGTCTAAAAATGAATAAGAAATCTAATTTACCTGAATTGTGATATAAATTTTGTTAATTTTGTGTTTTTGAACAGTATAAAATTTTAACTATTAGCTATTTTACAGCAATGTATTTTACATTTTAGTTCTTTCTATTATTTATTTTATATTTAAAGGGCTTTATATTGTTATCTAGAAATCATGAAAAAATATAACTCCTTTCAATATGAGGAATAATATTCCCTGTTAAATGTGGTTACCTTTTTCAAAAACCATAGAAAATCAAAATAAAATTATCTAATAAAATTGATAACAATTTTAAAAAATAATAATATGCCATTTATTGCAAAGTTATGTAAGTTTCAAGGTGGAATACATACTATAATTCAAACACTTAAATCATTCCATAGGTAACAACAATATCTTTGTACATTACAGGGTTGTTGTATGGAGAAGCCAATGGCACCCCACTCCAGTACTCTTGCCTGGAAAATCCCGTGGACAGAGGAGCCTGGTTGGCTGCAGTCCATGGGGTCTCCAAGAGTCAGACACGACTGAGCAATTTCACTTTCACTTTTCACTTTCATNAATCATTCCATAGGTAACAACAATATCTTTGTACATTACAGGGTTGTTGTATGGAGAAGCCAATGGCACCCCACTCCAGTACTCTTGCCTGGAAAATCCCGTGGACAGAGGAGCCTGGTTGGCTGCAGTCCATGGGGTCTCCAAGAGTCAGACACGACTGAGCAATTTCACTTTCACTTTTCACTTTCATACATTGGAGAAGGAAATGGCAGCCCACTCCAGTATTTTTGCCTGGAGAATCCCAGGAATGGGGGAGCCTTGTAGGCTGCCATCTATGGGGTCGCACAGAGTCGGACACGACTGAAGTGACTTAGCAGTGTTGTTTTAACAGAATGTCTTTGAAATATCTCTCCTAAAAATTAAAATGAAGCTATGATTATGTAAATGGGCTATGAGTAATGTTATTGTGGAATCTATCAAATTAATAAGGGGTTTGCTATTTTTTTAGCTTACAATTTTGCTAGATGTACTTAGGTTCATCCACACTTGCTATATACCCATGTAGTTCTGACAATTACCTAACAGAAGCTATAAGTATAAGCAAATATATTTGACTCAGAGATATTTTTCTTTTCTTCTATTTCCATTTACACAGAAACACAAATCATAGTGTATACTCTCTCCCACATATCTACTAAGGCAAACATTATTTTCTTAAAGTGTATGTGTGTGTGTGTTGTGTATGTAAAGTCATGCCAGGTAGCTAACTTTTTAATAGATAAAATAAATTCTCTTTTCCTATAACCATCAAAACTTGCANGCTTAGAAAAGAAACTGCATAAAGTTTTTTATGGGTTCCTGGGCTTATCACCAAGTTGTGCACATGTAGATCCACTCCTGATCAGTTTACCAAAACTACTAAGAACAGAACTAACAAATAAACCACCAGCTAGGTCCCAAACTACTAGTGGGACCACCCATAAGGGACAGATTCAAAGAGCACAACAAAATCTTTTAAAGCTAAACTGAAATTGGAACCACAGCTCACAAAAAGCCCATTGGAACTTTCAGTATAAAACTAACCATGTTGACTGCCTACTAAAACAAAAATGTCAACATTTTTCCTTGGGTTTTAAAGTGAACCAGGAAGGTTATAGCATAACATTCAAAATTTGCAAGATACAGGCCAAAACTCTTTTCCACTTGGGAAACTAGAAAATTTTCAACCTCAGGAGAAAAAGGCAATCAGCCAATTCTGACAATAAAATAACATAGATGTTGAAAATACCTGAAAAGACTTTAATGTAGTTATTAAACTAATGCTCCAATTATCAGGGATACTTCAGAAATAATGAAAAAGTTAAATTTTCAGTGAAGAAGTAGAAGACATAAGGAAAAACAAATGGAAGTTTCATAACTGAAATATACAATAACCAAAACAGAAAATTCACTGGGAAACTGAATAATAGAATGAAGATGACAGAGAAGACAGTCTTGAAAATACATCTGTAGAAATGAGCTCATCTGAACAGCAATCTACAACTTTAAAATAAATAGGTTTTATTGTCTTAGTTTCCAAGTGTTGAGAAGAATCTGGGAGAGGCCCAACCATGTGATTGTCTTAGGTTACTTGGGGAGGTTCTGTTAAATGGCTAAGGGGGCAGGCACCTGAAAGCTTCCCTGAAAGAGCCAGTGAGAGCAATGGAGGGCATGCAAGATGGAAGCCATAGCCTTTGTGTAACCTAACCAGGGAAGCGCTTTTCAACAATTTTGCTGAATTCCATCCACAAGAGCCAGCTCATATTCAAAGAAAGGAAATTGCAAAAGGGTATGAATATGAAGAGGTGGAATCTTACAGGTTTACCACAGCTGTGCACAGAATTTAGTTGTATGAAGACTATAAGAGAAATATATTTTCTACTACCAAGAGAATAGCTCTTTGGATTATTATCATTGATAGTATATAACAATTGGAATTAAAAGAATTTCATCGAATTGGAATCATTTTACTTACTGAATGCCAGTTCTTCTACATGATGCTGTAAAATCTGTCCCTCTATTTAAAGATAAGGGTATGAAAACAGTAATTAATGGAAAAAGTGGATTTGTACCATTACTTCCACCTGTAGTTGTACATAGGATTTTTATATTTTATCTATATTTTATTTGAGACAAAATCATCTCACAACCTTCTTTTAAAGAAAATGATATATTTGGAAAGGGAATTATAAAATAATTTGTCCAACCTCCTGATTTTATGTGAGAAAGCTCAAGGTTATTCAAACTCTCATGGTTATTTGATGATAATAAGCCTAGGAAGAGGCACACTGAAACTGACCTGCGTGGGCTTGCAAGGGTTAACTGGGGGCAAGTCTTTCTAACACCGTTTTTAGTGACATCTGTTTGGTAGCTTGAAATCAGCCATAATAGAAGTGTTTACTTCATGGAAATCTGTAAGTATTGCAAAACTTTTTTCCATATTACAAATCAGTATTTTTTCCCACTGTGCTAATTACTGAATAGTCACCAGCACAATGCTGGGCTTTCTGATCTCTTGCCCCTTCTCTGCTACATGCTGACTGTATGTCTTAATCATGAAGACCAAAGCTGCTGAGCTAATTATCTTATATAATGTTTTTATCCTCCTCAATCTGACCTGGACTTTGTAGGTAATGTTTCTTCAGAAGTTATATTCACTCAAATGCACTGTTAATGAAATGCAGGTTTATATATACCCATAGTAATTATGACTCTCAGTGATCTTTGTAAAAGATGGATATCCATTTTCTGTATTTCAAATTGCTTGCCACAAGAAAGCAATTATCTTTATTTTATGTCTAGATACTGTGGCTATATTTTTAACATGGCTACACAGTATTATCCATACTCATGGCTTTTCATGTGATCTATATGACAATTAAATTTTAAAATCTCATTTCTTCATGTTATGCATATTATAGCAAGCTCTCTTAACAAACTCTCTCTGGTGGGGTCAATAGATACAGACAACACAAAATACAAATACACCTCAAAGTTAATTTTAAAGTAATTTTAAAGTATTCATATTATTTATGTATCCTAATTTTTATATTCTTATTTCTTTACCTTTATTATTATTTTTAAGTACTTAATATTATAGAGTCATTTCTAATTAGTGGCACAACAGAGCAAACAGACCTGTCATTCCTGGAACCAGCAGAAATTGTGAGCTACAATGTTTCAACTCTTTGAGTTTGTTTAAGCAAGAGTTTCAACAAAATTGTTTAGATATGAAGTATGTTTTGTTGGAAGATCCCCTGGAGAAGGAAATGGCAACCTACTCCAGTATCTTGCTTGGAAAATGCAAGAGAAGCCTTGTAGGCTACAGTCCATGAGGTTGCAAAGAGTCGGACACAACTGAGCAACTTCACTGCACTTCACTTCAATAAAATTGTTTAGATATGAAGTACGTTTTGTTAGATATTTAGTAGCATAGTTTCCTCTATAAACTTGCATTACTATAATTACATACCACATGCCAGTTATCACCAGGCTCTCTTCTTATAGCCATAATGATTTCCTTATTAAATGGAGAAACAAACCTGCTGTGTATGTATGTGTGTATGTGTGTGTTTTCAAAAGTTATCCAGAAATGGACACTCTCCATCCTCACAGCTATAGATCTTGTCCAGTAAACATCTCTTATTTAGATCATGGTAATTATCCTTGTCTTGGTCCATTCAGGCTGCTATAACAAAATAAAACAGACTGGGCATCTTATAAAAAACAGAAATTTATTTCTCACAGTTCTGGAGGCTGGAGGTCCAAGACTGAGGTGTTAACATGGCTGTGTTCTGGTGAGGGTGCTCTTCCTGGTTCATAGCTGGAAACTGCTCACTGTGACTTCACAGGGTAGAAAGGCTAGGGATTTCTGGGATGTCTTGATTCTAAGGCACTGATGCAATTCATGAAGACTCCACTCTCAAGACTTAAGCACCACCCAAAAGCCAAACCCTTCCAAACACTATCATTTTGGGGGTTAAGATTTCCACATATGAATTTGGGGACACAAAGAGTCAGGACCCTCTCCATCTTCCAACTAGTTTTCCTGTTTCTATTCTTGCCTTCCTACAACCACGTCACTCAACAGCCAGAGTCATCATTAAAAAGGTATATGAGCTTTGCTCAGTCCCAAAACGACTCCTCATCTCACTCACAGCAAAAGCCCACAGTCCATGTAATGGCTTATAAACCCCACATGATCTGATCTATTTCTTCTCTAATCTCATCTCCTTTCTCCTTCCCTCTATCTGCTCCAGCCAGGCAAGTTTGCATCTTGAATATTTCCATTAGCTATAATCTCTCTGCCAGGAATGTTTTTCTTTCTAATGTTTGCAAAGTTCATTCTCTCATTTTTTTCAAGTTTTTGCTTAAACGTCATAAAAACATCATATTCGCAGTGAATCATGACTGTCATGTTTAAAAAATGTAACCTGCCTTAATCTCTGGCCTTCTGCTCTTGTTTTTCCAGAATATCTATAATTTACTAACTTACTATAACGTGGCCATTATGTTATTATTGGCCTGTCACCCCAAGCCATGTTTGGTTTGTAGTTGTTTAGCCGCTAAGTCACGTCTGACTCTTTTGCAACCTCAGGGACTGTAACCAGCCAAGCTCCTCTTTCCATGGAATTTCCCAGGCAAGAACACTGGAGTGGGTTGCCATTTCCTTCTTCTGGGGATCTTCCTGAACCCGGGATTGAACTTGTGTCTCTTGCATTAGCAGGCAGACACATAACCACTGAGCCACCTGAGAAGCCCCACTGCAAGCCATACCATTATATATAGTATATGTTTATTTATTTTTAGTCTTAAGTAAATGTTTTTGAAAGAAAGAAGAAAAAAAGAAGGAAAGTAACCCCAAAAGTAAGATACAAAAAATTAGTGAATATAGAAATTGGTAAACGTGTTGGTCATGGAGAAGGAAATGGCAACCCACTCCAGTATACTTGCCTGAAAAATCCTATGGACAGAGGAGCCTAGTGGGCTACAGACCATGGGGTTGCAAAAGAGTTGGACATGACTTGGTGACTAAACAGCAGCAAACGTGTTGTTAAATCTATTTAATTACAGACTTTAAAAACAAATTCATAATGAGGATTAATAGGACAGGATAAAGGTAACAGACCTTATAGATAACATAACAATAACATGAAAATAATAGACTAGTGTTTTCTTTTTAGTCCCATGCATTATTATGTAATAGAATAGCTTTAAATATCTTTAAGACTAAAATATGTTTTAAAATATGTCTATCCACTTTTAAAAACATATTATTAGACAAAAAATAATATAAGCAAAAAAAGAAATTGACAAATCTATAAACACAGGGATTTTATAGATATATTCCATAGAAACTGAATACCAAACAGTAATGATTGTTGAAAATATAAAAGGTGAAATTATTAAAGTGTATTTTATAAACACATAACTCACATTCATGGAACAAAAAAGAAAAGAAAAGAAATCCTTTCAATAACAAAAGAATGCCTACATACAAGAGAATATCTTATATAAACTTTTTTCTCCCACTTCATTATAATAAAATGTCAAAATAGGACATACACACAGACAGACACATAAAATACTGAAAATACATTTCTGAATAATCCACTGCCCAAAGACTAAATTAGAATGAAATTTATGGAATGGAAGTGCATAAAAATGACTCAGATGGTAAAGCGTCTGCCTGCAATGTGGGAGACCTAGGTTTGATCCCTGGGTAGGGAAGATCCCCTGGAGAGGGAAATGGCAACCCATTCCAGTATTCTTGCCTGGAGAATTTCATGGACAGAGGAACCTGGCAGGTTGCAGTCTGTGGGGTGGCAAAGAGTCATGCATGACTGAGCGAATCTCTGTCTGTCTGTTAAAAATGAAAGCAATAGAGATTAAAATGTGTAAATGCCTCAAAAGCAGTACAAAGAAAAAAATGTTTAATTTTGATACACATAAAATAAATTAAGATTAAAAACCAATGAGCTAAGTGTCCAAATCAAGAAGCTAGAGACAGAACAAGAGGAAAAATTCTGAGGATAAAGAGATTATAGCAGTAAGAGTAGAAACTATTTTTTTAAGTAGGGAGACTAGACATCTTAAAAATAGATTGTTATTTTATTATTATAAAATAATATTAGTATTTTTATTATTTAAAATAGATTATTTTCTTATTTAAAAATAATAAAAATGAAAGAGACAAGATTGATCAATAATATTAATAATCTTTTTTTTAGGTTTTAGAAAGTTAAAGGAGACATAGTATAAACAGAGCAGGGATCTGAGGGTACTGGAAGAAAATATATGGAAAAATTTTGCCAATAAAATTGAAAATTATATTGAAAGAACAATTTTCAAGAAAATTATTATCAAATTGATTCAAGAGTAAATAGAAGGCCAGAATTAAACTATAATTATTAAAAATTTGAGACAGTAACAAAATTCTCTTAATTACAACAGGATGAGACCCTGGTAGATTTAAAGAATTTTACGAACCTCATATGAATTCAGAAGAAGGCAATGGCAACCCACTCCAGTACTCTTGCCTGGAAAATGCCATGGATGGAGTAGCCTGGTAGGCTGCAGTCCATGGGGTTGCGAAGAGTCAGACACGCCTGAGCGACTTCACTTTCATTTTTCATTTTCATGCATTGGAGCAGGAAACGGCAACCCACTCCAGTGTTCTTGCCCGGAGAATCCCAGGGACAGGGGAGCTTGGTGGGCTGCTGTCTATGGGGTCGCATAGAGTCAGACATGACTGAAGCGACTTAGCAGCAGTATAGCATATGAATTCAAATAATTTTTGTTATATTCACTATGTTATTCATCATCAGGATATTTTTTATCATCCCCCAAAAGCAACACTGTTTGCAGTCAGCCCCAATTTCCCTCTCTCCTCATCCCTTGACAATCACTACATGACACTTTAAAAAAATTATTATTATTATTATCATAAGTGAGAGTGTTCACACAGATAGACTTGAACACATCCAGTTTGGGAGGCAAAAGAAGTGTTTTCTTCACTGCACTCTACTTCAAGTTAACTTTAAGTAGTAATCAACATGAAAAGCTTTCCATTGAAAAGAATGATTTATTTATCAAGTGAATTTCTCTCCTAGTAGTAATTTAATTAAAATTTTTAATAAGCATATTTTGAAGTTCTGCTCTTGAAGAGTCAGTTAAATATGAATTCATAATGCCACCTTGTACTGTGCTGTATTTTTGAGATCGAAGAAATGTGAATGCTTTATATATCATAAGTTTATTGAGTTCAGTTCAGTTCAGTTCAGTCACTCAGTTGTGTCTGATTCTTTTCGACCCCCTGAACCACAGCACACCAGGCGTCCCTGTCCATTACCAACTGCTTTGGAGTCTACCCAAAACCATGTCCATTGAGTCAGTGATGCCATCCAACCATCTCATCCTTTGTCATCCCCTTCTCCTCCTGCCTTCAATCTTTCCCAGCATCAGGGTCTTTTCAAATGAGTCTGTTCTTTGCATCAGGTGGCCAAAGTATTGGAGTTTCAGCTTCAGTATCAGTCCTTTCAATGAACACCCAGGACTGATCTTTACGATGGACTGGTTGGATCTCCTTGCAGTCCAAGGGACTCTCAAGTGTCTTCTCCAACACCACAGTTGAAAAGCATCAATTCCTCAGCGCTCAGCCTTCTTCACAGTCCAACTCTCACATCCATACATGACCACAGGAAAAACCATAGCCTTGACTAAACGGACCTTAATCGGCAAAGTAATTTCTCTGCCTTTGGATATGCTATATACAAACCTCTTAAAATTGGCTAATGTATCTGGCAGCTGGTGATGGACAGGGAGCCCTGAGTGCTGCAGTTCATGGGGTTGCAGAGTCAGACACGACTGAGTGACTGAACTGAACTGAACTGGTGAGCAACATTCATACTACTTCAGCATAACCTAGTCTACTGCTTCTCTTAAGGCAGAAGTTTGAACCTCTGAGGAGTGTCCCAGTCTGCATCTGAACTCCACATTTACTGGATCTTCCAAAAGTATCACCTCCCCCAAGAAACCTCATCTGATTACTCCCACACACTGACCTTCCATTTTTGGAAGGTGCCTCTTTGGCACTTCCTCATTTTAGACACCAATGGAACATCGCATTATCACTGAACGGTGCTAACAAAAGCAATGAGAGAGATGGGATATTTTTTAACTTAGCAGATCTTTTACATTCAAGTATTTTAGCACTAGAGTCTCTGAAAAAACAATGCCTTCATTTCAGTGATGCTGTCATAACTCTAGTCACTTTGTTAATTCTTGTAAAACACCCTTAGGGGCATCTTCCCATGGAAGCACTGGCATCGTCCTGGTGAGATTCACATCCCCCCACAAAATTGCTTTCCTTTCTGATCTTGTCTTCATTTCATCTGACTACTCTGACAATAAGGTTTCCTTCAGAGTCTAACCTATTATTTACTCTAAAAAAATATTTTCATTTAAAGAAGTTGAGTATTTAAACTTTTTCACAAATTGAGCTTTAATTCTTCAACAAAAAGGCTTCAAAATACACTACATCCTGGAATGGGCTGCCATGCCCCCTCCAGGGGTTCTTCCAAACCCAGGGATTGAACCCAGGGCTACCTGCAATGTAAGAGGATTCTTTACCAGCTGAGCTATGCAGGAAGCCCATATTTAATGTATATGTACCTGTTTGGAAATAAACAAAATTTGGAAATAGAGCCTAAAACAATGCTCTATCAACTTAAAATTTCCTTGAAAACAATTTCTTTTTAAAGTTCAGCAAAATTTAGCAGTACAGTTTGTTATATGTGGGCTTGCTGAAAACTTCCATGGATAGAAGAGTCTTGGGGCCTACAGTCCATGGGGTTGCAAAGAGTCAGACACAACCGAATGAATGAGCAGCAGAGTCTGTTTTATATTTGTTCATTTTAATGACCATGAAGGCAAAGACCATTTGTTTTCAGTTAGATCTTGAATAGTTATCACAATGCCTAGCTTCTTTCTAAGCAAATCATTTTAATTATTTTCCAACTGGCTAAGCAATAGCTCTCAAAATATTTTTATATCTTATTGATTATGAATAATTCAATCACATTGAATTTGTCAACTCTGGCAAATTAACTTGAAACAGAGATGACATCTTTTATATAGTTTCCCATTAGTCTCAGGGTCACATGTCATGAGCTTTCATTCTTACCTAATAAGAGAATACAATTTGCACCTTTTTGTTTTCTTTTTTATGAACTTTGTTAATTACCATGAGAGACAACTTCCAGAAAGCCACTGAAGAAGTGAGAAAGTGCAAAGTTTGGGGATTTTTGTCAATGGAAATTTCATTAACTATACCTTTTGGAAATGTCAAAGCAATGATTGTTAGGTGCTGGGATGAAAATATCTCCAATCTACCAATCAGGTTCTATTAATATCTCAAAGGAAAAATTTTCAGAAAGGTCTTTTTCAGTAAAGAAAGATTACAGTTGGTGTCCTTTGCTGTTAATGTTCTCATTTTTATTCCATCCAAATAGACTAAGAATCTAAAATGAGTCATTTTCTCAACAATTAACTTCTCATCCAAATCTCAAGCATCAATTTCACAGCAGCCATTTTGCAGTAAGCAGTTAAATCATTCAATTTTTGCTTTGTAGTTAATTGATTGTAAGCATTTAGTCTTGAAAAAATTGCTATATAAGCAAACATTGTGATACACTCTTTTCAATAAATTTAACAACAAACTAATAATTCATGTAGACAGATTCTTACCCTTTATTAAAGTGCCTTTCCCTCAGCAAAGGGAAATAGATAATAAGACGTGAACTTAAAAAAACTGATAAACAGCTTTTTATACTTTTAAATAAAGTCATTTTAATGCTATTCACCATATTTGCCCTCTTAATAAACAAACTGGAACAAAAAGATGGCCTTATGATTTCCTTACTGATTTGTCATGGATAATGAAGTGGCTGCAGGTACATGCATAGGACATAATGTTTTGTCTGTCATGATTTGACTCCATCTGTGCACAGATCTCTCTAGATACATTTTTTCCCTAGATGGTGTGATGCTTTATAAAATTCACACGTTTGTTGATAAAAATGTGTTCACACGTTTTGGATTTTTTTATCATTAAGCATGGTGCAAATTAACATGTCTTCACAGACATATTTCAAAAGAAAGATATTTAACTGACTTGAGGAAGCTAATTTTTTCAACAAACAAGTTGTGTGCATTTTCATATACTTCGTTCTTTCCATGAACTTCCTTCCTGGGCTTCATAGACTTTCTATTTCCTTTCTATTTGTCATTCTGAAGACTGATGACTTTAGTACATTTTGTTTGGGGTGCAATATTCACATTACTCTTGTCCTAATAGCACTAGGTGTTTCCAGAATACAAAACTACTGTACTTTTCCAATCACTGTGTACACATTGTTTCTATGTTCCAGACTTTTGAGACAAAATGGAAGTTCACCAAAATGGAAATGTGATATTCTTATAATTTGCTTGTGAAGGCACAGTATGACAAAAAAAAAAAAAAAAAAAAAAAANATAGCACTAGGTGTTTCCAGAATACAAAACTACTGTACTTTTCCAATCACTGTGTACACATTGTTTCTATGTTCCAGACTTTTGAGACAAAATGGAAGTTCACCAAAATGGAAATGTGATATTCTTATAATTTGCTTGTGAAGGCACAGTATGACAAAAAAAAAAAAAAAACCTTAAAAGAGGATAGCAATGAGACATTTTCCAAATTTTTGAGAAAAATTTCTAGCACAGAAAGATGATTTTCCTGCAGCTGTACACATCTTTACTCACCAATATGTTCACATTCTCCAGTTTGAAGAGCACTATAGACAAGAGATGGACATGGAAGGACATGGATGAGGTAGGCCTTCCATGCTGTGTTTAACTAAAAGTCACACCTTCTGTCTCCTAACTCAGAACAATGCATTTCCATGTGTTAGGTAGTTAGAATAGGAAAAAGGAGTCCAGAATGGTGGTGGCTAAAAGACAAAGAAGGGAAAAGCCCACAAAAATAGAACAAAGGAAGGTCCGAAGACTGGAGTGAGAACCTCAGGTAAAACAAATAGCCCTCCTGCCTAGCCTAATTTACACAGGACACGCTCAGGGAGAGGAGAAAATACTATAAAAAGAGAAGCCAAAATTGAGCCTCTGGCTTCTATTCACATCTTTTGAGTCCACCCACACTCTTGCCTGGAAGATATATTTTCATTTGCTTGAGAAATAGAACAGAACTGTAACATGGAGCTGTAACACTGGTCTGTCTGCCGCTTCAAATTTTTGTTGCAGAAAGACAGAACAGAGGAAATTACAAACTCCCCCCAACACATGTCTATTGTACATTTCTATCCACAGTTGACTACATGGATATAATTATGCCAGAAGAGCACTTAAAACTACAGCAAAATAGGATTTACTCTCATCAGAGTAGCTTGTTGTAGCATTCCCCACTGCTGCAGGTGAGAGTTTACAGGAAGGAGGGACAGAATATGTTTGCAGAACTTAACTTCTGGGGGGAAAAAAAAAAACACCTAGACTTTACATGACAACAAGGAAACATTGGAGAAGGCAATGGCACCCCACTCCAGTACTCTTGCCTGGAAAATCCCATGGACTGAGGAGCCTGGTAGGCTGCAGGCCATGGGGTCGCTGAGTCAGACACGACTGAGCGACTTCACTTTCACTTTTCACTTTCATGCATTGGAGAAGAAAATGGCACCCCACTCCAGTGTTCTTGCCTGGAGAATCCCAGGGACGGGGGAGCCTGGTGGGCTGCCATCTATGGGGTCACACAGAGTCGGGCACAACTAAAGTGACTTAGCAGCAACATTTTTGTTTAATAAAAGTACACCGGCTCTCTCTACATCCCCTAATTTTGTATTTCATTTCTCCTTTTTCACTTTCCCACCTTGCCATTCACTTTTGCTACTTAAGTGGCATAAATTGATTATCTTGAAACTTGACTGCCAAAGGGTGGAAGTATTATCAATGAATGAACATCTGAGCAAACACAGGGCTTGTGTTCACTAATGTAAAACATGGTATCTAAGGAGATTTAAATCTATCTTGTGTGTTCCAACTTTGTCAATTAGTCATCTATCAAGGGTGGTCACACATAAAAATCTGGTTCAGAACTTCACAGAAAACTAGAGTAAGATGTTGCAAGAGACATGGGAGGTATATCTGAACTACAGATTGGCTTTTGTAAAATTTGTTGAAAAGTGCTTTTAGAATCACATGTGTGGAAGGGGAGAAAAGAAAGCAATTTAGGCAGAGGGGGAAAATGGGATGAAATATAGTTTCAACAATGGTCAAAACTAAATGCCTCAAAGAGCTCTGAAGGTGGAATGGTTCTTCAGATTTGTTCCAGATTGTTGTGAGAAAGTCAAGTCAAAGCAACAATTGATGGGATATAGGCTTTTTTTGTTGTTCACTAGCTAAGTCATGTCCAAGTCTTTGCAACCACATGGACTTTAGCTCACCAGGCACCCCTGTTCTTCACTATCTCCTAGAGTTTGCTTAGATTCATGTCCACTGAGTTGTTGATGCTACCTAACCATCTCATCTTCTGTAGCTCCCTGCTCCTTTTGCCTTCAATCATTCCCAGCACCAGGGTCTTCTCCAATGAGACAGCTCTTTCTATCAGGTGGCCAACGTACTGGAGCTTCATCTTCAGCATTAGTCCTTCCAAAGAATATTCAGGGTTGATTACCTTTAAGATAGACTGGTTTGATCTCCTTATTTGTCCAAAGGATGCTCAAGAGTCTTCTTCAGCACTACAGTAAAAAAGCATCAATTCAATGGCACTCAGCCTTCTTAATGGTCCAACTCTCACATCCATACATGGCTACTGGAAAAACTATAGCTTTGACTATACGAACCTTTGTCAGCCAAGTGATGTCTCTGCTTTTCAATATGCTGTCTAGGTTTGTCATAACTTTCCTTTCAAGGAGCAAATGTCTTCTAATTTTATGGCTATAGTCACCATCTGCAGTGATTTTGGAGCCCAAGAAGAGAAAATCTGTCACTGCTTCCACTTTTTCCCCTTCTATTTGCCATGAAGTGATGGGACAAGATGCCATGACCTTATATTTTGAATGTTGAGTTTTAAGCCAGCTTTTTCACTCCCCTCTTTCACCCTCTTCAAGAGGCTCTTTGGTTCCTCTTCTCTTTCTGCCATTAGAATGTTATCATCTGCATATTTGAGTAGAAAATGGAAATAAAAAACATTTTCTGTACCCATGAAAATCTAGCTTGTGATGAACAAATGAGACATGAACACTTAAGTGACTTGAAAACTGAACTGCTTTGAAAAATGCATATAATGTTAATAAGTATTATCATGATTACTTCTTTTGCATTGATTCATGCTAATTGTGTTAGGCAAATAGCCTCAATGTGGTACAAATTTGAAAAGACATCTAATTTTTACATTTATGATTATTTTATACTATTTAGCTATGACAGTCACCTTTATGCTTAAAAAATAAATAATATTCAGTAGAAAGAAAAGAATGCCATATTTTTATTTTAATATAACAAAATGATTCTTTAAAATAATAATGTTAGTGCCATTTGGGAAGCCCTGGCTGTAATTACATAAAGGTATAACTTGTTTTGTGAAAGTGTTAGCATTAATGCTTAAGAACAGTTTAGTTCTTGAATTCTACCTTTACCCTCTGGATTTCCATATTCATTTGACTAATACCCAAATGGGGAGAAGAGTATGGAAGAAATGTTGACTTGGCAAGTTTCCTATAAACCTACAAAATACAAGGCTGCTTAGTAAAAGCTGGTTTGGAGAGTGTGACTTAAGTCCAGACTCAACTGAATCTTCTTATTCTTATGGCCCAGCAGACCAGTAGACTCAGACTCTGTTTACTCAATAAACTGCACAAAAATGGAGCTGGATTCAGAAATATAATGGAAAATAGATTTATCAGAAACTATTGATAGAAAACTATGGTCAAGAGACCATGATTCACTTGAGCATTGCCCTTTAAGACAGAACCATCCTCACTTGTAAAACACAATCTAATGAAATTAAAAACTCTATCAAAATGAAGAACTATTAACTAGTGAAGAGAGAGACTAACAGCAATAAAGTTTTGATGTTTTTCTCTTCTCTGATGTCAAATGGAAAGTCTCTCCAGAAAGATATGTTCACACACACTTCCTAGAATAGGTTTTATGATGAGTTCTTTAGTAAATGGAGACACAATATCTTACAGTAAAGAATAGGTAATTAAAAGTGACATAAAACAAATGGATTATGTGGCAGATGAAGAAATGTTCCTCTACTCTTTGAGGTTCTTCTGGCTGATCTAAGAATTAAATTGACATGAGACAGATGAATAGGATAAAATTAAACAAAAATTTTATAATATGTATACATGAGAGAGACCCAGGACAACTGAGTAACTCACCAATATGGCTAAGTGCATGTGTGTTAAGTTGCTTCAGTCATGTCTGACCCTTTGTGACTCCATGGTTTGTAGCCCCCCCAGGCTGCTCTGTCCATGGAATTATCCAGGAAAGAATACTGGAGTGGGCTGTCATGCCTTCTTCCAGAGGATATTACTGACCTAGGGATTGAATCCACCTCTCTTATGTCTCCTACATTGACAGGCAGGTTCTTTACCCCGAGCACCACCTGGCAAGCCCAAAATACCTAAGACTTCACCTTAAATACCATCATCAGTTATATACAATAGAGGATGTTGAAGGCAGTGGTTTGGGACCTCAAAAGGAAAGAGGCAACTGACATGAGATGGAAAAACAAATGTCTAGTAAACATGTGTTTGTTAGTCATGCAGAGATAATGGGACACAGAGGAGAATTTTACAAATAGATCTGCTAGGTTCCTCTCTGTTTGCGCACATAGCTCATACTATAGTTGTCTATGGTGGTGTCTCCCTTCCTGGAATAGGTCCTCTGTCTACAATCTTTAGGTAGTTAGACAGAAAGTCAGGTTTTTTCAAGTCTTTTTGATGTTCATTGTTTTCAGCTTGAAATAATTTATATGCCAAAAAGACGTTTTGGAGTAGCAGATTTTTCCCACTTACAATAGCAAAATTCAGTGTGGCAAAGAAACCAAACATTTCCAAAGTAATCTATAGTTTCAATGGAGCCAGCATTTTTGTCAACTCTGAAAATGGCATGAAAAAATAAAAGAATAGTCAAAATACACTTTAAGAAATAAGAAAAATAAGGAATATTATTGCTCTATTAGCTACACTGTCTTAAGAGTGTGGCTATTGGCTCAGCAATAGGGAAATAAAGCAATGCAACCTAATAGAGAGTCCAGAAATAAACCCATGCTTATGTAAATATTTGTTAAATGTAGCATTCAAGATTAGCAAGGAAAAAACAGATTTTTTTTTTTTCAGGAAATGTTACTAGGTTACTTTTGAATACATGTAGAAAAAAATAATTTGATTTCTACCTTATCCTGTCCACAAAACAATTAATTTTAGATAAATTATTGAAAAAGCAAGAGAGCTCCAGAAGAATATCTACTTCCATTTTATTGACTATGCCAAAGCCTCTAGCTGTGTGGATCACTACAAACTGTGGAAAATTCTTAACAAGATGGGAATACCAGACCNAGGTTACTTTTGAATACATGTAGAAAAAAATAATTTGATTTCTACCTTATCCTGTCCACAAAACAATTAATTTTAGATAAATTATTGAAAAAGCAAGAGAGCTCCAGAAGAATATCTACTTCCATTTTATTGACTATGCCAAAGCCTCTAGCTGTGTGGATCACTACAAACTGTGGAAAATTCTTAACAAGATGGGAATACCAGACCACCTGACCGGTATGCAGGTCAAGAAGCAACAGTTAGAAGTGGACATGGAACAACAGACTGGTTCCAAATAAGGAAAGGAATACATCAAGGCTGTATATTGTCACCCTGCTGATTTAACTTATATGCAGAATACATCATGAGAAATGCTGNTAACTCCTTTGCACTGTGTACAGAGTGTGAAGAGCACAGACATTTCCCTAGGGACTATCTGCACTGCCATCTCCTAATGCCAGACTTTTTAGCTACTCTCGTATGATGTTGGAAGTGACCTCATGCCAAATACCAGGTTATGACTTCATAGTAGGACATGATCCTGATGTTCTCAAGAGATTCGATACCAATTTGCATGTTTTATGGCCCTCCAACCTTGTAGATCAATTCTGGATTTAGAGTGGATTAGGTCTGAAGTCTAATCTTGTCTTCCTGTTTCTCCTGGGAGGGAGCAGGAATAGGCTTTTTGTCCTCTTTCACTTCTTTCCTAGCTGACACGCATTTTGCCCACTTACTGGTCAGACATAGAGAAGTAGATAGAAGTTCTTCCTTATAACAGATCTAAATATATTATCCCTATGACACTTAAATTTATAGAGTTTTCAATTGCATTTCTAGTCATGTCCTCTTCTCACCACCTCTAGGCAGAATTAATTGTTATCACATCTCTCACAGCACCTTATTCAAATTTATATTTTATCATTTAGCACACTGTCATTGTAACTAGCTGCATGTTTGCCTTCCCCTGTGACACCCTCTAGGGCAGAGACTGAATCTTTCTGATCTCTTTGCTTTCCCAAAGCCTATCCCAGGGCCTGACGTAGAGCAGGTATTCAATGAGTGTCTGTTCAATCTGTGAACTGACTTAGTTGGAGTTGAGGCTTCATGTGAAGGAAAAATGAAAGGGAGATAAACTTAGAAAGTAAAGTTGTAATCAAAAAAAGAAAAAAAAAAGTGGTAATTTGTTTATGGAGTGCCTGATTTTAGACCTTAATCCTCTAACACGTATAAATTTCATTTCAGAGAATGAATGTTTCTGAAGATTTTCAGTGAGTGATAAATGCATTCTGAAAACTAAAAGTATCAATAGAGATCTGCTGTGAAACAGTGTATCTGTAGTTAACNTTTATGGAGTGCCTGATTTTAGACCTTAATCCTCTAACACGTATAAATTTCATTTCAGAGAATGAATGTTTCTGAAGATTTTCAGTGAGTGATAAATGCATTCTGAAAACTAAAAGTATCAATAGAGATCTGCTGTGAAACAGTGTATCTGTAGTTAACAATGTTTTATTGTTCACTTAAAAATTTAAGAGGACAGTTCGCATGTGAAGTGTTCTTACCACAGTTTAAAGAGAGAAACAGCTCAGAAAGAGAACACATTTGCAATAAAACCAGATCTGTTACCAAAATAATTAATAAAATAAACTTTCAGCACTGAAAAAAGAAACGCACAAGATGTCACCAAGTTATTAAAGTATTTTGATAGTTTAATAGCATATATTTGGATAATTATTTAAAACATTCTGATAAATTTTTATTTTCATTTAATTTATTGTGCCTTTTAAATATATTTAAATTTATTTTTTCACATGTCAGGGAGCATCAGCCTCAGAATATGAGGGAAAAACGTGCAAAGTCATCTGACCTCTGCCTCACTTGGATGTCCATTATCATAAGTAGATGCTTTAGATCGTTTTCTTTAAATAGATTTTTGAACATATTTACTATAAATTATTTTGATCTTTTCTAGAATTTTTTTATAAGAAGGCATACAAATTTATCAAAATAACCAGATAGGACATAGTTCAACAACACTACTATATATAAATAACATCAAAAATGTATTCATCATGCAACTATGACATTCCTTTATAGTAATAGTAACTCCATGAAAATCTATAAAGAATATAACAACCTACATTGGTATTACAGTCATCATTGCTTACATGAAAAGACACTGTCAACGTCTGTCATAGATTTCTTTACAATGAAAAAAAGCATCTTTTGTTTTTATGGCTGCAGTCACTGTCTGCAGTGATTTTGGGGCCCAAGAAAATAAAATCTATCACTATTTCCACCTTTTCCCCTTCTATTTTCTGTGAAGTGATGGGACCAGATGCCACAATCCTAGCTTTTTGAATGTTTAGTTTCAAGTCAGTTTTTTCACTCTCCTTTCACCTTTGCTTTTAGACGGTTTCCACTGAGGAGATAAATAGAGTAAAATTTATGCTTGTTTGAAGCAATCATGGATCTTGAAATATTTTAGTTTCCCAAATTGCATATCATTTTGCATCTTTTCATCTGCAGGTATAAATCTGGAAATCTCTGCACACACTGGGATATCACTGTGTAATATCAAAACTTATCAAGGCCTCTTTTATAGCAGAAGTTTAACTCGCTATGGCATCAATTTTGTCAAGAATATTCTGCCTTTTCCCACTGTGCTATCTTGCTTCAGAGAACTGATTCTGGAGGCAAGTTATCCAAATCAGATAAATTGCCTACATTTGTTTTTTTCCCAAACGAACAACCCCCACAAGGACAACAACAGAAAAATATCAGTAAGTATTCCAAGGCCAATTTCTCTTTTCACTGTACATGTAAAAATGTACAACATGTCCATTTAAAATAAATAGAATGTGTAACACACAAGATAGGCTGGTATTGTTTTAAAAGTTTACATAGGGCTACGACTCATGAAGTATCTATTTGCAACTGGCTGTTTCCGTTCATCTCATCATTAGATTTTGAGATTGAGCCACATCAGTACTCATCTATTTCATTAATTTTAATAACTATATATTATCAATTATAGAAATAGACAATGCTTTTAATCTATTTCTTAATGAAGGATTAATTCTATTTTTAAGTAGTATAAACAGAGATTCAACAAATTTATTTTTTAATTTATACACCCCAAAAGAAATTAAAGGAATTTAAGATGCTTTTACTTCAATCTATCCTATGTCACTTCTTAGACTATTTCAATTTGACTTTTGATTCCTCTATAACGTCTCTCAAGTTAGCTTTTTCAGAATGCTAGTGTGTATTTAATCTTAACAATATAATACAGTTGTCAATTTATTTTTCAATATTGTTTTATTCATCCCACTCATCTTTCTGGGCTTCCCAGGTGTCTCAGTGGTAAAGAATCCACCTGCTAGTGCAAGAGACATGTGTTTAATCCCTGGGTCAGAAAGATCCCCTGAAGAAATAAATGGCAACCCATTCTATTATTGTTCCCTAGGAGATCCTGTGGACAGAGGAGCCTTCTCCTTCCCCTCCATCTTCTTCCATCTTCTGTTGCAAGCCTAGTTTTATATTTAACTTTTTTGCCTATGTTTATATTGTACCCAAAATGTATTTGCTGAAGAAGGGTTTCCCACAGCAATTTAGTCTAATATACTAACTGGAGGAACTCTCTCAGTTTCCCTTTGAATTCATGAATATTTAAGGCTAGTAATTTTTTTAGTTGGCTGCCTTGGTTAAAAAAAAAATTGTTTTTTTAACTTAAAAGCATATCCTAATCTTTTAGCAACTTTAAGTATTTAAGACTCCTGTTATTAAGGACCAATCTTTTTGACTCTGAGAAGAGCTGTAACTCCTTAAAGAAACTTGAGATAACTTTATTTTACAATATCATCTTCAACATCAAAAGTTTTTTTGAATGAATAAATTGATATATAAATCAACATTTCATTTGTTTCCAAACAGCAAGGTCAGAGATTGATTTCTTAAAAATTCAGTTCCTCCTTTATCAAAGGGTAAGGTTTGGACTCTTGTTTTATTTTCCAATTTCCTATTTCCTCTCTTCTATCCACTTAAATACCTTTCTATTTTTGCTTTGTTTTAATATTTTTCAATTCTTATAAACTTATTATAGAAACTAGACTGTATACTCTAATGCCTTATATTTAAATTATTTTTCATTGAGTTCTTAGCTTTATACTTTTGGTTCTATCTAAAATTATAACCTTTGTTTCCTTATTTCACAGTATTTTGAGAGAGAAGGGAGAAAGTAAGAGAAAATGTGGACCCAGAATCTTCTAATTTTGAAAGAATTGTTCTGTCAGTACAGGCAAGAAATGCAAGTATTTTAAAACTTTTTGTTTGTTTTAGTTTTAAACCAGTAGTACATGAAGACTGATGTTTCCCAGGTGGCTCAGTGGTAAGGAATCCACCCACAATGCAGGAAATGTGGGTTCAATCCCTGCGTCAGGAAGATCCCCTGGAGAAGGAAATGGCAACCCATTCCAGTATTTTTGCCTGAGAAACCCCATAGACAGGGGAGCCTGGTGGGTGACAGTCCTTGGGGTCACAAAAGAGTTGGACATGACTTAGCAACTAAACAACAACAACATGAAGACTAAGTTGCTCAGAACTGTATATTTTATTTCTAGGAAACCTTTTNAGTATTTTTGCCTGAGAAACCCCATAGACAGGGGAGCCTGGTGGGTGACAGTCCTTGGGGTCACAAAAGAGTTGGACATGACTTAGCAACTAAACAACAACAACATGAAGACTAAGTTGCTCAGAACTGTATATTTTATTTCTAGGAAACCTTTTAAATCTGTCTTTCATATGATCAATTCCATTTATTTATTCAAATCATAAAAAAGAATGATAATTCCTAGTGTTTTCTGTTTCACGGTGGTGGTTTAGTTGCTAAGTCATGTCCAACCGTTGCAACCCTATGGACTGAGGCCCACCAGGCTCCTCTGTCCATGGGTTTCTCCAGGCAAGAATATTGGAGTGGGTTGCCATTTCCTTTTGCAGAGGATCTTCCTGACCCAGAAATTGAACCCAGGTCTCCTGCATTGCAGATAGGTTCTGACCCAACTGAGCTACAAAAGAAGACTTCTCTTTCATAGGCTATTCATACCGGATTCTATTCCATCTTTTCACCAAAAATTTTACAATTTACAACCAGGGCACATAAACTTTTATCAGGCATTTTATAACAGCATATCTCAGAGCCAGATGCTCTGGAGCTTAGAAGAGAACAGAATGTGCAAGAATGCTCACTGATTATATTAGTTGATGAGAAGTGTCAGAATTTTAAACGGGCCAATTAGCAAACCCCAATAAAGTTTTCAGAGGATGTGCATGGAAGTTAACCATGCTTGAATTCCTGCATAGAGTCACCTCACTTCAGTCAATGTATGTGACTAAAAATCACATGTCAATTGAATATTTATAAATTACAGAATAAGTTTTCAGACCTGAATGATCAGTGCAGCTATACTTTATCGTCATTCCTCATTGGTTTGCTATTGACAATAGCGAGGCTGACTGAAGTTTGGACTCTGCTGCTTCTTTGTTGAACAACAAACTATGCAATGCCCCAAGGGAGATTATAATTTAAATGTACACTTCAAATTGTTTTGTGAAGCTAATAATTATTGATTAGGAAAGAAAGGTACATTTACAACATGTTAAAATGTTGTAAGAAACAACAATTGTTAAAATGTTATAAGAAATTCCTCTGGAAAATGCGAGGTGAAGATAGTGGAAAGAATCCTTTGAGGGCAAGTTCTTTCATAATTATCTCACTGAATCTCACAGAGGGAACGATTCTTGTTTCCATATAACAAATTAGGATTAAAAGTCTCAGAGAAGTTAAGTGGCAGAGACACTTGAATCCTTCTCTCAGACTCCCAAGTCCAACTATTTCCTATTCTGCAGTGGCTCTTAGTTTGACCCATATCTGTAAGCTCATTTTTAGCGTTTCTAGAAGAGATTTTGAAAATATATAACCATGTTACCTCATGGAATAGTACAGAGTCATGTGGATCGAGGCAGGCACCAAACTCCTCAAATGTATAAAAATTGATATGTGTATTTTCTATTTATTATCATCATCTTTATTCAGAATTTGACTCTATTTTACTTTAAACTGAGTCAGTGCTGTCATTTTAAATAGTGAAGGAAGAAACACCTCCTTGCTAGTGCTGAATCATGAAAACTCCACTGTGTTACTTGTTCTCTGCTCAGTACATGTAGCTACCTCATGAGCCCTGCAGTTCACAGTCTTGCGGCTTTTTATTGCTAATTAACCCAGAAAACAAAATACCAAGTGGTATGGTCTCCAGTTGCTCCGCATCTTGTCCTTGACCCAATCTTAAACGCTAAAGTGAGAAAGAATCCCTGGGGTCTACAAAGGTCTCCTGAACAGGCATCCTACTGGTTTTTGTTGTTGTTGTTTTTCAATTTCCTCAGTATAGGAAGGCATAACTGGTCCTTGAGTTTGCCCAGTTTTGGTCAACTGAATTAAACAGCAGAAATTTCTTGAATTTTTCTGGTATCTAATGGCACCCTTGGCAAGTTTTTTGGATCAAATCCAGGCTTTCCTTTATTTTATAAACAGTGTTCTAGTGACGGTGTGTGGGGGTAAGGACTGAGGATGTGGGGAAGGAAGGCACAAAGAGTTAAATCTCCAGATAACCTTCAAACACCAATTAAGGTTTTTGTGAGTGATATGCACAAAGTTGGGTTTGTTTTGCTTTGCAATGTGTAAAATAAAGAAGATGGAATGGTTCAGGATGGGGAACACGTGTATCCCTCTGGTGGATTCATGTTGATGTATGGCAAAACCAATATAATATTGTAAAGTAATTAACCTCCAATTAAAATAAATAAATCTATATTTTTAAAAAAGAAAGAAGATGGAATGGAATCTTTGAGATAATTTAGGCAATACTTATATTTCAGACTAAAGTAGAAATAAAGACAATAGAGGAAATAATTTGATTAGGAAGACATAATATAGGAATGACCAACTAAATTGGGGTACTGAATGTGTGCACTGAAGATAAAGAAAAAGCAAGGAATATCTAGAATTTCATCCCTGGGAGCCAAAAAAAGGAAAAATAACACTGACCAAGAAAGGAAGCTAGAAAGAAAATCTCACCGGGGTACTAGGGAAGAATGAGCAGATGATTGTGTTGGATTCTAGCATCTCTTTCCGAGGTCAGACTTGAGTTTGGGAGGTGACTACAGCTGAGAATGAAATGGGGGCCACTAAATCCATGGCCTGAGGAGAACTCTGACCTGAGCATGCTGAGTAAGAAAGAGAGGACTAAGAGATAAGTCTTGGGATTTCAGAATGAAGTACAAAAAGGGAAAAAGAAATAGCCAAAGGAGTAGAAGAAGCAGCAAAGTGAAGACTCATAAAAGTCAGAAGTGGGAAGAATTTCCCAAAGGAACACACCATGTAAGGAACTGAATATTGCAGAAGCTCTAGAAATGTTTTCCAGGAGATTGCTTTTGAATTTAAAATTTAAAGACTTTTTTTTCAGAGTTATAAGTGTTATGATTATCTAAACAATCATACCAGTAAGTCAGTGATAGGAAAACTTCTCAAATTTCATTACTTCAACATTTTTGAATATGGGAGAGCTGGACAAACTATATACATTGTATTAAGTCAACCTTGGAGAAACACAAGAACTTCAACTAATGAAAAATATGCAAATTCACCTCATTACATTTTAGTGTTAAGTGAATACACTGAGTAATGTCCCATAAATGTACTATGCAAATTTGGAAAAGGTTTACAATTTGTTCCTAATGGTAATATGGAAAAATTAATTCTTAATTGCAATACCTAAGGCTCTAAGGACAAGAATTGGCTTCCCCATAGTTTTTAATAGAGGCATAAATAATCTTAATTTTGTGTACTTCTAACCTGTGAAATGGAATTCATTTATGTAAATAATCTATGTAATTTTAAAATAATATTTCCAGTAATTTGGGAGAATACATGGATATTAACCCAGGTAGAATGATCTATTGTCCCATCTTGACCCAATATTATACTGTGCTTCTCAACACAAACTACTCAGTACACATAAAATAAAATTAAAATTACCAATAACACCTAAGTGAAGACAAGGCTCAGGGATCCCTTATAGATACTTTTCCTTAAGCCCCAAACTCCCACCAAATAAGAAAGTCAGCTTTTTCTTCTTTTCTTTTTCCCTCTGCACTCACCCACTATCCCAAAGAGTGGAGAAAGATCTGTCCACATGGCAATAGAAATTATAATTTTATATTGCTATGAAAAATATGCATGCATGGAGCTTGTAATCACAGGTCATTTACATTAAAAACTTGAATATTGTTGAGCTTTTATAAAAGTTCTCTAATAAATTAAAGAGAACTCTGGAGGATGTGGGAGAATCAGTCAACTTGATTTACTACAGATTGTTTACCTAGACCAGGAGCAGGGGCGATACCTGCTCACGATATTTATAAGGTAATTTTAAAGAAGTGTGTTCAATCTGATACAAAAATCTCATGACTACATCATGTTTGGCTACTATTGATTCAATCAAAATATTTAGGATAGTAGAGCTATTTTCATATTTGAAAATAGCTAGTGAAATCTATTTTAATAAGATTTATAACAGTCACAGACTAAATTTATAGCATCCCATTGTAAATAAGGAGTTGCTATGTATATATACTTATTTTGATTAGATACACTTAAAAGTTCTTTGTTAAATTTTACATTTGAACCGGCAATTTTAAGTTTTCATTTACATGCTACACACGAAAGTAGTTGTAAAATCTCAGTCATCTTAAAAAACAAAGCTAAGTCATTTCTAGAATGATAAATCAGGATGTCCCCAAAAGACATCTAGAAATAATTAATGTGTTTTCTAAAACATGATTCTGTTTTATTTCACTTACATCAAATCTGTGGCAAAGAATATTTGAGAAAAAGATTTGTTATTAAATTTTTTTTTTCAAATCTATAACATATACCTTGCATTTACTTTAAAAATTTTAGGAAGCTGGAGTCTGTAACATAAAGATTATGTATTATTTAATTACACATGAAAAACAATTCATAAAATATCTGACTCTTAGAAAATACTTCAGGTATTTTACAAGGAACAATATAGTTAGAGTACCAAAAATATATACAACTGCAGAAGCAATTAAAATCAGTAATAAAAATCAAACATAAAGTCAGTGTACCATGCCAAAGGCCTTTTGAAATAAAAGAGCTTTAAACCTACAGAACATAAAAGGAGGCTAATTCAGTGGTTGTCCTCAATTGAAAAGAGAGGACGTTCCATAGCCCTAGGCTAGCAGACAGAAATTCTTGAGCATGTGCTGGTAAGTTTCAGAATGAAAATTATTTTGCCCTGAAAGTTCACAAGTTCTTTAATATTTCTCTTTTCAAGACACTCTAGTTAGAGAATAGTGTCACCAAAGAGATCGTAACAATAAGGGCCAATTACAAACATACAAGTATACTGTTTTTCTACTACAATATTAATCTCTTAACATTCTGGAGAACAAAGAAATTTTTTAAAAAATTATTCAGTTTGTACTTTTAACATCAGTCAAGGTCCTTGAGAAAGTTTAAAAGAAAAAAAGCACTTGCGGATAAAATGGGCAAATAGAAGACAGTTTTGAGCAAACCAAAACTACATCTTTCTAGGAAAAACAAAAGTAAATGAAAAGCCTTTTAATATGCATGACTTTCTGACTGGGTAGAAAAATGCATTTGTCAGGAATGAACCAAATGAAGATCTTCATGTATTTGCTGCCAAAATTTTAAAATACTGCTTTAAAACAGAGAGGACAGAGTCTACTTAATCTTTATAAAAATCAAACTGCCCGCTTCTNCTAGGAAAAACAAAAGTAAATGAAAAGCCTTTTAATATGCATGACTTTCTGACTGGGTAGAAAAATGCATTTGTCAGGAATGAACCAAATGAAGATCTTCATGTATTTGCTGCCAAAATTTTAAAATACTGCTTTAAAACAGAGAGGACAGAGTCTACTTAATCTTTATAAAAATCAAACTGCCCGCTTCTTTATACAAATGGCTAAATGTCTCTTTAGGACTCTGATCTCAGTGAGAATTCATTGGATCAAGTATAAAATTCTTATTCCCCTACAATTATGAACTCCAAGCCATANTGACATTCCCGGTTCCTATGCAATATTACTCTTTACAGCATCAGACCTTGCTTCTATCACCAGTCACATCCACAACTGGGTATTGTTTTTGCTTTGGCTCCATCCCTTCATTCTTTCTGGAGTTATTTCTCCACTGATCTCCAGTAGCATATTGGGCACCTACTGACCCACATCCAAGGAGTGGCAGCTGTGTGGGCGCAAAAGGGAGGAGTGCAGCTACTCCACGTTCATGGTCAGGAGAGGTGGCCGTGAGGAGATACCCATCGTCCAAGGTAAGGATGCTGGGATATACAGTCTCAAAATCTCCACATAAATATCAGACTAAGAACCGCACATAACAGAGATCTTCTAACAGTAAAACCGCACTGGTGACTCTATGGTGAAACAGTATGAACAATAGGCAAGTTTAAAATGAAGAAAGTACTCTGAAGCTCGTAATTTTCAATTAATACTATAAAATAAAGTGTTTATCACAGTTCTTTGATTTTTAAACAAATACATACATATTTTTAAAAACATCTTCCAAAACTACCAAATTCCAGGTCATATTTATTTGTTAGAAATGGCAGGGGCTAAATTCATGTCATTTTCCATTGATATGCAAAAATCACATTTTGTGTTAGCCTAGTAAATTATATATATTACAAAGTAGTTTATAGTCATCCAGAGATATCTAGTAGGATATTAAGGAGTAATTACAATCATGCATGAGAGTAAAAGGAAACACTTGAACTGGGAAGAAAAAACCTTCTGTCACTCTAGTTGTTTCCTAATGATTTTCCCGGAGTAAAGGCTTTAATGGAGATTTTTACTATTATTCTTAATTAGATGAGGCACCTCTAGGGAGCTGGTCTCTTGTGAATCGGATTCACTTACTGAGAACCATGAGAGTATTCACAAGGAAAAATAAAAACGGTAGTGGGAAAGTATATTCTGCAAAGAACCCTTGTTTCCAAAATGCTATGCTTATTCAGTTGAATGCATTTATTTATAATATTTATTTTGTGCTTTTTAAATTGAGTCTTTCCATGGCCAGCCAAGGGAACAAACTACTGGTTTGCCTTTTCAGGGAGTACCTCTTATTACCCAATATTCTCTCATCTTTCTCCCTTACCCCATTAAAATATATCTGTCTTTTATTTCTCTTCCAGATACACTTCTGTATCTGCGTTCTATTAGATAATTTGACCATCTGTTTTTTCTATTTCAACTAAAGTCATAGCTGACAATGTATGAGGCCTATTGGAGAATATTTTTTGCATTTCTTGACAAGGATCATAAATTCCTCAGCCAAAAGCAGCAGAGAAATTTTACACCTAATGAAAGGCCCTAGAAGTCTCTCAAGATTTCTTTGAACAAGATAGCTCTTCATTATCCTCAAATAGGACCACATAGGTACCCTAAGGCATCCTTAGTACTCTTGCAGATAATATGTGCTCGTAAGCATTCATTTACCAAATGAAGCATTGTTTAATTAAATGAAAGAGAGAGAAAAAAAGAGCCAAAGAATTGATCCCACTGAAAATGCATATGAGACAGAAAGACAAAGTCTGAGTCATGATCAGAGAAACAGAAAGGGAGCTAAGCTAGAACTGACTTGGAGAATCTAGTGGGGAAAGGATTTGAGAGGTAACTAGGATATTTTATAGTGTCAAATCCTACAACTCTAGAGATAAAGGCAACAAGGACTAGAAATGGCATTGATTGGTTATTAGGAGCTTATTATAATCTCCAAAAGAGCATTTGTTTACATATTTTCTTGCTTCCTTATTTTTTTAACTTATTTATATAATATGATAGGAGCATAAAACCAGATTGTAAAAACTTAAGGAATTTGAGAAAGTAGGAAAAATGGTAATGGTGAAGCCAGACTACTTTTAAGATGTTTGGCTTAAAGAAAGAAAAATGGATTAATGTGCAAAGTGTTGATAGTCTCGAGAGAAAGGATATTTCTGCAGATGGGAGAAAACTGAGTGTTCATACCCAAAAGAAACCAGTTGAGTGGGAAAGATGGAAGCAGAGAAAATAAGGAACTTCAAGCCAAACTAAGGAAGGTAGAAGGTAGAAATAGAAAATAAAGTTTAGAAATAAGGGCATGAACTATATAATTTAAAGAAATAAATATGGGGGAAATCATGAAATTAAAATTTAAGGACATGGGAAAAGGAAGAAGCAAACCTCTAAATCATAAAGCAAAAATTGAAATCATTCTCAAAATTTGGAATAATGGTAGGAGGCTGAGAAAAATTTAAAATCTTTAGAAGGAGATATCAATAAATAACGAAAACATATTTCCTTTGAAAAACTATAGAGTCCAACAAAAAATGAAAACAAGAACCTTAAAACCTAAAGAAATGAAATGTGAAAGTAAAGAAACAAGTGTGAAGGTGAAAATGTAATGAATCTAGCTATCAGATTTGTACATGTTGAAATTTTATTTATTCTTCTCGATGCTTTTAACTTTAAAGCATAAATTCAGTGGTCAGAAGCCACATACTTCAGAGATAAGATCGATAAAGATAAATATTGTCTCAGTAGCCACTATTTTTCTCCATGGTCTTTATATAATAACACTTGGACATGTTAAGTTGTGTAAAACTTCATAACCCCATGGACTGTAGCCCACCAGGCTCCTCTGTCCATGGAATTTTAAGTCTAACCACTTCAGCTGTAACTCTATGGGTGTATTATCTGTGTGTGTGTGTGTGTGTGTGTGTATGGTCTTACATTGTACTTTTAGCAAAAGACTGAAAGGGAAATACAAATTTTAAGCCAAATACATTAATCAAACATTGAGAAGTTGGCTGACAAGAAAGGAGAGTTACAGTAATCGTTCAGGATTGGGACATTTAGGAAAAGTTTTGTATTGATAATAATTGCTGAAAGGGGGAAGGAAAAGAAAGATGTAAGTTTTTGGCTCTGAGCTCTACTCAGGGCAAGGAGAAAAATACTAAGGAGTAAGTAAGTCCTTGAAAGGAATAAAGAAATTATATTATCCCTGCTGCTCAAACACAATGAAAGTCAGGACACAATGCATTGTGAAGTTTTTGGACAGTAGAAAGACAGAAGTATTCATTCTATCTTGGCACATGGACTATTTAGTACAGGGATGGCATGCCTGCTGCCCAATCTTGTTTACCAAACATGTCAAGAGGAATTTAGGAACCCATGAAGATCTGTAAATTAATGAGCAGGGCACAGAAACATTTGTTTCTAAGGCACAGCTAGGGAAAATGAATTTATCTACCAAACACACTCAAGATTGTAGCCTGGTTGAAATATATTGCTTTCACCTAAAATGTTATGATTATGAATGTTCTTATGGGCTTCATCAGGAACAATTTGGTCTCCTTTCTCCACTCTCCTTGATTTGAATCCCATCTGTTGGTTGACAGTTCCCATTTCCCTTCCTTATTTCTGGTCTTTCCTCTAGAGCTTTAGTTGTATTACAGGACAGATTTTCTCAGCTATCACCTCATATATAGCATGATTAGGTTTGTGCTCACCTTTTGCCATCCTAAATTCCCCATTTCTTTCTCCCTGGTCCAAATTTCCCAGTCTTCAGAAACCTTTGGGTACAAACATGCATGATTTGTTAATATTCAAATTTCAATTCATATCTGCAAAGACAGGACTTCATGTTGATTAAGAGTTTCTCCAAGTCCCTTAAACATCTCTCAGACTCTCTAGAAAGTGTCCCATGTCTCTGAAGCTCTCACAGTGCCATAGGGCTGTGCACAGCTGCAAAGAATGCTCCTTTTCGCTATTGTATACAATATCCCTCCTCCAGGAGAAACAGATAACATGTTTCATGGGATCCTTCAGTGAAAAGGGATCCTCCCAAATCAGTCTCTAGCCTCTTTGCTTTGATGACTCAGACTTAATCTTTGAACTGGACCAAAGAACATGTGCCACACCCTCCTCTCATTGCCCCAGTATCATGTGCTTTCCCTAGTCATCTTGGGCAGAAAGCTTTCTCCTCCAAGCAAATAAAACTCTCAGACACTTTCTTGAAGGAGATACAACAGTTAAGTCTCTGTGTGAGTCTTGTCCAGTTTAGGTACAGCTGGACTTGTCCTCCTATAAGGCAGGGACACCTAGGCTCTCATTCCCTCAAGATATAAAACTGGATTCCACTTTTGATACAGTCTCTTCTATTCCACATAGCCAAACCATCCAAGACTCATTTGTCCTTCAGTCTCTAGATGTCTGAGAATAATTTGATGGTGGTCAGAGCCAGCTCATACTGACTGACAAAAGCCAATTGTGATTGTCAGGAGTCTGGTGAGCCAGTTAATCTTGAATTGGCAGCTTGAATTCAGTCATTGTGAAAGTATTTACACCATGGAAAGTGGGCAGATTAGCAAATCAGGGCTTTTCCCCCTAGAGAGTCAACTATTAAATATTCCCAACTATTAAATATTCACCAGCACATCACTGGATAAATCCACTATTTTCATGCAGAACGGTACAATTCATTAATACTCAAACCTTCAGAGTAATCTGTCAGCTGTTCTTCTTGTCTTTTTTTTTTTTCCCATCTCACATCCACTCATCCAAATCAAATCACTGAATATTTTAAGATTTATATTAGTTCCTATTGCCAAGGGGCTCAAACATAAATATGAAGTCTTTCAGTATGTTGCTGTATATCTTTAAAAATGGGTTACAAGAGAGAACCCATGTAACGTACTTAGCACAATGCTTTGGGCCATAGCAGCCATTCAGTAAATACTGTTTGTCAGTATTATTTTTATTAGCACTAATTTGCTATGCATTAAGTTCATCTTCACTTGCATTTTTAAAAACTTCCATATTATTCTTTGATACACTGAAGTCTTTATATCTACAAGTTTATTCTCCAGCTGAAGTGTCCTATTCTCCTTTCCCTTAACAAAAATTTTCAGATACAGAGCAATCCTTAGCTTTCTCAAGAGTATATTCTGAATAATACCAGATCACAATTATCTGTCCAGTTTCTGAATCCCTTTAGTACTTTTTTTTTAACTAAGCCATTAGTAATTGTAGATAGAGTACCAATATTGCTCTGGGATTTTATTTTTTTTTTGTACATATATTGTTTTTCATGATAAAGTATGAGTTTCTTAAGAAATTTAATATCAACTTCTGAGGATGATTTTATATACATATGTACATGGCTGTGGCCTTCATTTGTTCTTAACCCCTTTCAATAAAATATCGTTCATGAGTGTGGAAGTGTACAGTAAGCCTGCTCAATCAAACACAGTCCATGACTCATGAGCCTTCTATGGTACAATCTATTTTTCACCTTGGGGAAAACAGAACTGTAAGGCAGAAACTGTTATCTCCTTCCAAGCTCTGACCCTTTTGGTACATCCTTATCTTCTTTTATCGCTAAGGCCAAATTAAAAATAATTAAAATACTAAACAGTTTTCATTTATTTTTATTACTTCATAATTCCATCCATTTATAACTCATTTAAAAGTTGCCCATAAATATCAAGATTATGTGGCAATAAAAGTAATTAAAAAACAGAAGTTAAAACAATGCAAATGGCAAATACTTCCCAAACTTAATATGAACACTGTCAGCAAAAAGGAAGCCCAAACTCAGAAGGAATGAGATGCAACTCACATTGGAATTTCAATGTCATAAATATGCATCAGAGTCCATTCCCAACAAAGACAATGAGGGAATTTGCTTTCCACGGGCTAACAATCTCCATGTGACCAAATAGGCCCTGATCCATCAAAGGAGGAAAGCTAAGCACACTCATTAGCTCCATGTCTATTTTGACTGCAGTTATTTCCCTGAGATCTTTTCAGGACTGAATAATAAATCCATCAATATGTTCTCTATTCAAACCCAGATGAGAAGAGGTTTATGGAAATTGCAGGGTCCAAGATGAAGGTGATGACACAACCTATCCAATTCTAAACTTAAAAGATACAATTTAGCTTGTTAACGTAGAGAAGAGAAAAAGTTATTTTTTTTTCCAAAATATATATCATATATACTGTATTTATATGTAACAGTGGCAGGGATGTAAGAATATTCTTATGTGTGAGCATGCATTTATTTCATTGATGGACTATTTGATGTGCCATTAATTCTGTCTTTGAGCTATAAGCAACTAGGCATAAAGATCAGTAAGTTAATGTCAGCCTTGTTTGAAAAACACAATGACTCCATCACCCTTCAAATCATTCTCTTTGGATCAGAATTACTCTTAGGGGTTAAAATATTATTTCCAAAAAGCACTTGAAAATATCCATAGATATACCAAAATGAGGATGAGCATGGAGAAAGCCACAGTCTCCTAATACATTAATCACAAACAATAATTGGAACAGTGGTTTTTACCACCTCAAGGAAATCATAATGTATTTTTGCAGTCTTGACATCCTCGTGATTCTAATAATGCCTACAACCCTAGCTCATAACTATGCATGTATTTCCAGAAATAATATATATTATTATATATATACATAGGTAAAGTGTATATATATATATATATATATATTGCTACTCCATGCAGGATTTTAATTCCTGACCAGGGATGGAACCCATGCTCCCTGCACTGGAGTCAGAGCCTTAACCACCAGGGAAGTCTCTAGAAATTATATTTTTTATAAGCAATTTTTCATAATCATTGTTAACAGAAAGGAACGTTTTTTCTGAGTAACAACCTAGTTATTAATCACCAGCATGTGCTGCTGATTTCAATGATGTCAATGGAGAGGCAAAATCAGTAGTTAATTGCAGCAACTAACTTAACAAAGGGCTTTCCTGGTGGCTCAGATGGAGAAGAATTCACCTGCAATGAGCAGACCTGGGTTTGATCCCTGGGCTAGGAAGATCTCCTGGAGAAGGGAATGGCTACCCATTCCAGTATTCTTCCCTAGAGAATTCCATGGACAGAAGACCCTGGTGGGTTACAGTCCATGGAGTCACAGGGTTGAACACACTTTCAGATTCAATAAAAATGACTAGTTTTTAAAAGATTAGTGGAAAATGAAAGATGCCTGTTGACTTGCATTTACGTTTGCCGATGTAACAGGAGGACATTAATAAACACAATTTTTTAGTTAACTAAATCAAATTCTATTACTTAAATTTCTAAGTTGAAGACTCTTCCTTCTAGGGAAGAAGTCAAAAGTGTTCTTTCAGGGAAGCTCCATTACAAAGCTAGCAGTTCCCTGCTTTCAGTCACAAAATGTCGCAGACTAAGAATGACAGGGCAATTGAATTTTCATGGACTGGATTAGGGCTTATTCTAAAGGAGAGAGAGTTTACTACCAATGTTGCAATCTATGATAATGAAATGAAATATTTAAATTAAATTTCAAGTTCAGCACAGCTTCCCTGCAAGATGGCCCTGGAAGCTGTCTCTGAATTTCTCAATACAGTACATCACCCCCTACATAAATTGCACATTTATGCAAATGAAGCTGCAAAAATGCAAGAAGATGGAGTGCAAATTTCTTTTTTACCCATTTGAAGCACTGATTCAAACCACCATAAGAAGAAAGTGCAGTATTTATTTCAACATCAACTTTTGGAAAAGATTGCCTCTATTAAATTTTTTTAAAGGAAAGAAGAAATGAAGAAAAAAAACAATCAAGTGAACCTTCTTCTTAAAAGTAGCTGTTTTCCATGTACCTCATTCAAATGTAGAAACTGAAGGCAGAAGCCTATTTTCAGAGAAAAAGGTAAAATTTCATTTTAACATCCTTAGATGCAATCTATATCTATTTCTTCTTTTCTGCTCTATTTATTCGTAGACTCTTCACAACTTCACTCAAAATGTTACCAAATCACTAACCCTACAAACAGAATTTTTCAAAGCCTTACAACCGCACTGAGAAAGCAATTCTAAAAATTCAATACAATGATGAGAAGATACATAAAACTCTAGTAACTACTGATAGCACTGGAGGGCAAGACAGAATTAAGGTTTTACTTCATCTACTGATAGCTTGAACTTATAGGGGTGGAGAAAAAAACAAAGCTTTTATTACCAAAATGAATGAAAGGTAAAGCAATTTAAATTTAGGGACAGATAAAAGTTATAAAAGAATCAGTTTTCAAAAGCCAGGGAAAGGTGAAGAACTTTTGAATCTGTCTGCACCACCACACAAAGTTTGGGTCCACAGTACTGCTCTTGTCATTCCAGTTACCACTACTTTTGATTATCTGTTTCCCATTTAACCCAGACAATCAAGAGTTCACTCAATGAGCATTTATTAGCTGCCTATCCTGCTGATATCATATTCCATGATCTATAAGCGAGATAGCGTTTAGGACAAACATATGCAAGTCCAAATAGTATGCAATATTTGCTTTATGCACAGGGCACCTTGAAAATCCCCGCTGTTACTCATCTTAGCCATTAGAGGAATAGTGTGACTGATTTAACACTATCTATACGACAATGCTATATCTTTACCAAGTAGAAATTTCTTGGCTTGGGAGAAAAAAGTCGATAATTCTTTCAATATCATTTGTTCATTTGTATATTTTTTGTAACTTGTTCAAATACAGAAGTGAGCATGTTTGCTTTTTTTATTATTTAATACCATAATTTCCAATATTTCTACCACTGGTATAATTTCCAATACTTCTATAACTAGTATGGTTCAGTTTCAGTAACTGGGCTTCCCTGGTGGCTGAGCTGTGAAGAGTTTGCCTGCCAAGCAGGAGATGTGAGTTTGATCCCTGGGGTAGGGAAGAGTCCTCTGGTTGAGAGAAGGAAATGGCAACCCATTCCAGTATTCTTACCTGGAAAATCCTGTGGACAGAGGAGCCTGGCAGGCTACAGTCCATGGTGTCGCAAGGGTCAGACATGACTTAGTGACTAAACAACAACAAAATATTAATACAATTAATACTAAGCTTTGGCATTCAACCATTGTTCTTTTTTCCAACTACTGTTATTTTTTTAAATCACCACTATTGATTCCACTTGAATTCCACTAGCTACATTCAACTAATCAGAATTCTATCACCTAAAAATATTTTATGTATTTATATTCAAGCTTATGACTTTTGCATATATATGCACATATATAATTTTTAAGTAATAGATATTTTAAAAAGTAACTTACAAATATATATACATATTTATGACACATAAATATACATGTGTCTTAAACAAATAAGACATTTACTTATCTTTCACTATAGTATAAATACTTTTCTATGACAATACAATAATGGTATAAACTATTCTGACTGCAAAATAGTTTATTGTAAAAATTTTCAGTAATGAATTAGAAAATGTATTTGACTAATTTAACTAATTCATTGCTAAATATACAAGTTCATTCAAGAACAAATATTCAGTTTTTACTATAGATCATCACTATTCCAAGAATTTGAAATACAGCAAAGAACAAAGACAAAATTTTTGCCCTCCTGAAACTTACATCCTGGTTCTGTTTCTACTCCAATAAAATGTCATACTTAATTGCAAAAACTTTCAAGCTGCAGAGAAATTCAACAATTACTTCTGTGTGTAAAGTAAACAGAGAGATTGCATTGTGGTTTGGGATTACCAAGAGGTCCCTTGAGGGACAGGATGTTTCTGCCACCATATATTCTATTTCTTCAGTATCTATTCCCAAGATATACATTCCCAGTATCTATTCTCTTTAAGAATCAAAGAAGGAGGTGGACAAGGAGGAGGATGCTCTATAAATGCACCTTCAAGAGATCTTGCCTCCTTTCCCTCCTCCCCCCATTCCAATGAGACTATTTTCCTTGGCTCTTCCTATGTAAAAAAATCTGGATCACTGACTGAACAGTGGTGATTTGAAGAACTAATCTCTATTTCAAGATTTGCTCCTTCCCTATAATTGGCTGCAGGACACTTTTGTTTCAGATGAAGTCTCACCTACTGGGTTGTGGTCAGCACAACCTGCTCACAATCAAGTAACCAACATTATCTATAGTATCCCTCCAGCTCTCTGTACTTGTATGTGTGTGTAAGTTCCTTAGATGGCAGATGCTGTCATATAGACATGTTTTAAGATCTGAAACCAATATATGCTAAGCCCCTCCCCTTCAGATAAGAAAAAGAGACCCAAAGAGGTTAAAATTAGTCATTAAAAGGATGAACATGTCTGAAAACTCTAACTTGAAAAGATACATGCATCCCAATGTTCATAGCAGCACAATTTACAAAAACCAGGACATGGAAGCAACCTAAATGTCCATCGACAGAGGAATAGATAAAGAAGATGTGGTACATATATACAATGGAATATCACTCAACTATAAAAAAAAAATGAAATAACGCCATTTGCAGCAACATGGCTGGACCTAGGGACTAAGTGAAGTAAGTCAGACAGAGAAAGATAAATATATGATATCACTTATAGGTGGAATGCATATAACTAAAAATGATACAAATGAACTTTTTATAGATGCACAGATATGGAAAACAAACTTATGGGTACCAAAGGGGGGAGGGGAAGGAAGGATAAATTAGGAGTTTGGGAATGACAGATGCACACTACTATATATAAAATAGACAAATATCAAGGACCTATATCATAAGCTACATTGGATAGCTAATAATAAACTATAATGGAAAATAGCCTGGGAAAAGCATATATAACATATAAATGTATATATATGTACTTACAATTTATATGTATGTGTGTATATGTATATATATGCTTTCCTGTACACCTGAAACTAACCAACATTGAAAATCAACTATACTTCAAATATATATAATTTTTAAAAAGACGCCCAAACCTGGATGGTTTTTCTGCTGAATGGACCATGTTTCTGTAATCCATGGGCCCCATAGCTGACTCTGAAACTCCTTGTACCATGTCTAGCCTTGTTATGCCACTCTTCTGAGTATCAGAACAGCGCAGGAAACAGTGCCAGACACTCAGCTGAATACCAGTGAGGGTGAGCACAGTAAACATAGCTCAGTAAGAGAAGGCTTTCTTCTCTCCAGCTCAGCAACCCCTTCCACACAGGCAAACACAGACCTCAAGAAGCAATGCTACCATCAGCGAACACCAAGTAGACAGAGATGTCAGCAGACATCAGGAAACCACCCGACACAAAGGTGGCACACTGTGGCCGTGGTTTGTCCTTAGTTTCTCCTCCTGCAAGGTCCTAGGAACCAAGTGTGGTACTTCAGATGATGCTTTAGGAACAGAGAAACTGCTCTGTTGGCTGTGAACGCTGCACCTTTCAGGAGTGGTGTAGAGAGTCCCCAGCTTGCCAGTTCGGTGATACAATCCCAAGCACTGGTCTAAGATTATACCTGAGCACACTTCTGATTAAAGGGGCCACATCTAGACTTTGGACACTGGTGAGAGTGAAGACATATTGAGGCTGAATTATGGGTGAGCCCCCTCGGGATTCAGAATGCTCCGAGAGCTGTCCTTGGGGCAAAGAGAAGACATAAGTCTGAGTGGTAACATGGTAGAGCAGTCATATTAACTTTTATTTTAAAAAGAATTGTGACTTCTGCTCATTATCCAAGCTGATGAAATAGTGCATTTAGGTTACATGAAATGGCTCTTATTGAAGAACATATATNTTATGGGTGAGCCCCCTCGGGATTCAGAATGCTCCGAGAGCTGTCCTTGGGGCAAAGAGAAGACATAAGTCTGAGTGGTAACATGGTAGAGCAGTCATATTAACTTTTATTTTAAAAAGAATTGTGACTTCTGCTCATTATCCAAGCTGATGAAATAGTGCATTTAGGTTACATGAAATGGCTCTTATTGAAGAACATATATTTTTTTTCATGTGCTCTCAAAAAAGCATTTCACAATGCTGCAGAGAATTAAACAAACAAGCATGCATATACATACACACTGTATATGTATATGCCTATATATATATATAATTATATTTATAAATAATGCTTTCTATAACTTAAACTTAAGTTAAGAACATAGAATATATACAAGTATTTACATTCAGAATTNAATAAACAAAACATTTAGAAATTCAGCAATTAATGACTTCTAAAAACTGTGCTAATAATGATGATAACTGAAATTACTTCATTGTAGGCTATATTCTCTCCATTATTATGTTAAGTTATAATTACCTTGTTTTTTCCTCCAGTCATTTTTTCTTTTAAAAGTGTAGATTAAAAAAGTGCTTTTTCAGACTGCATTTCACAGCGTTCTTTGGGATCTAATCCTAACACCGTAAACTACAGCAGAATCAGGAAATGGAGGCTAAAGGGACCCTACTTAAGAGAGTTTGCTAAAGAAATGACTAATGGATTTCAGCATGGAACAGTTGCCTTTTAAGTTTATTCTAAAGCATTAGCCCTGAAGGCTATGGTATTGGGAAGTTTAAGTTCAATCTACTTTCATTGTGAATTGAGTGCAAAGGTCATAATTAAAGCCCATCTTCCTGTTCCCAAATTTTAGCTTCTCTAAATTATCTTTGGTTAACTAACACACTCTCAAAGGGATGAGATATAATATCTAAAAAAATAAGATTGCCTTTACCTTAGAAATTAAGTAACTTCAATATTTTAAGGTCACAATACATCACTCCTTACCCAAGTCAACTCTCCTCCTGGCCTTCCCCATGACATAATTTTAAATTTCAGACTCTCACATGGCTTAAATTTTCAGACAGCAGCAGGATCGACGGAGAAGCAGTTGTTGTACTTAAAAGGGTACCTATGTGTACAGTCATTGACTAGTAGACAAATTAATAAAACTTAGTTCAGTAGATCAGCTAGTTTTTAATTCAAGAGAGAAAGAGGGCTATTGCAGGAGAAGGAAAACTTAAAAGTCCAAAAGTATAAGTTTCTGTCCACAGACGAAGGGAGGAGTAGGAGACTCAGCACCTGGGGAAGAGAGAGAGAGGGCAGCAGAAACACTCATGCAAACTGATCACTCATAGCTGACTGGAGGAAAGCCTTCTGAAACTCCACCACAAAGATGATGGTACCTCTCTGAAGCAGTCAGGATGCCAGCAAGCTGTGCCATGTAGAGGAGAAAACAATTCAGAGCTGTGAATTATCTTGTTCCAGATCTCAGCCAATGCAAATCACAAGATGCTCCCTAAAATATTAACATGATTTACTTGGACCTTTGAGCAAAATAAAAATGAATGCCAAGGAACATTGTCATAAAGTCAATCAATGCTGAATAATGGCTATTGTTGAAGGGGGAAAAAAGCCTCAAAATTGTTTTGAAACCACAAATATCCCATCAAAGTTTACAATATAGTGCATGTATTACCAAGATAATTTTCTTCCCATTAGAATAATAGAATCAGACAAAACCAAAATGTTAGCGGAAAATACAAATAAATTATACAGTTTAATTATTACTTACTTTAAGACTTTGGGTAGCAGAGGTAAACTAATACTTCTAGTCTTTTGAAAGCAGCTTTCTCCTACACTTTGGCAGCCCCTCCAGGAAATTTCTTGTCAATCTTTGTGCCACAGTTTACATTTCCAGCTGGCTTTCCAGTTTCTTGAAACTACTTGGAAGAAACCATTACAGCTTCTCAGATAGAAAATTTTAATTGGTATAAACAAAATTATCATATGATTTCAACACTTCCCCTTTCTACAGTGCTTTTTTCTGAAACTATTTAACTAATTATCCTTCTAAGGATCTGGCCCAAATACAATCACAGCTTCTTTGTTGAAATGATTTCTCACCTTTAAAAAAATAAGTTGGCAGAAGTGGCTTGGTTTTTACTGTATCTTATTTGTAGTGATTTTTTTTCCCCATAGATAATAGTTTTAGAGTCAAACCCAGTCTTATGATCTATGAGATGCATTTTCATTCTGCGTTGGGTCTTGCAAATTATGTACCTGGGTCAAGGTAACACCTTCATTAAACAAATCCTTGCCAGAAGACCCAGCTTAGGTCCTCAGAATTCCTACCAGGTTGGGTCTGATACTGAAAATATGAAAAGAGTCATTTTTCAAAATACTATTACAGATTTTCTTCTTAGCTTGAGCCAATTTATAAAAGGACCAGGTAAGCAATGGGAGAAGAAAAGTTATATAAGCAGGAAGGGAGAGGAAAACTCTTGGAAGATGTTCTGCAGCTTTCTAAGATTGACAAAGAATTTAGGGGGATTCTAGATGACAGAACAAAACTCTAAATATCACTCTCTATTAACATATACCATAATCAAAGTCAGTTTGCACTGAAAAAGCAAATAAACAATTTTAGCTTGATGATCATAGCTTAAAAATTAGAAGGGACTTTAGAAATCATTTAGTTCAATCTTTTCATATTTCTGTGTCAACAGGAGTATGAAGATGACAAAGTCTCCAGGCTCACATATAGTTAGGAGTTCAGCAATGATGAAAATCTAGATATTCTGGTTCCCTATCCAGAGAGCTTCAAGCACACAATTTAACCTCTGAAAAATGAATGCAAATGTCCTTCATAAAGCTGGTCCAACACAGGCACAGTTGTATTGTCTCTAAAAATGGGCCCAAGATGTCAACTACACTTTTACAAAGTCTCCTCCCATATAAAGTACTCAAGAATTTGTTGTCTGGATTCTGTGAACACCAAAGCCAGATTTTGCATGGCTGGCTTTGAGAGTTGTATCACTGTAGATTTACACTATTATAGTGAGGGTGAAATGGGGTGGTGGGGACAGTTTTAAATCATATTGTTCAAAGCACTTTTCATACAAAGTGTACACTGCAACTCTCTCTCTTGTGTTTTTGACTTGTTTAAGTATTGCCAGTTNAGTTGTATCACTGTAGATTTACACTATTATAGTGAGGGTGAAATGGGGTGGTGGGGACAGTTTTAAATCATATTGTTCAAAGCACTTTTCATACAAAGTGTACACTGCAACTCTCTCTCTTGTGTTTTTGACTTGTTTAAGTATTGCCAGTTCTGAATAGTTGTTCTGTCTTTATTTGCAAGCAAATGTGACATGCGATGCCCCCCCAAACAAGTTTTTCTTTTTTGGCACTTTTCATATTTATTATTGATTTTTATGGGGGGAGGGTGGTGGCTGGACATGAAATTTAAGAATAAAAAAAGAGTTCAGTTCTGGTTTTGTCATGAAGTTAGAGCTCCCTCCAGTGATCTATCGAGTTGACCAAACTTCAAAATATCTTTCCTTTTCAACTGTTTCTCAGTGAATACAAATAAAGCTAAGCTTTAGCCTTTTTAATGTAGATTTTTCCCTGTAAAAATTAAACTCAGCTGGTAAATATATTAATATTGATTTCTGCTCAAATCTTGTTAAATATCCATAATACAAATTTTTCCTCTAATAGAACATTTAGAGGGTAGGATCAGTAAAATAAGACATGGTCAAAGAATTTTCATATTGGCAGAGAGGCTGTTCCTGTATTGTTATTATTTATAAACTTTTATGACTCTGCAGGTGAGATTGAACTTTCACAGTCATTAACAAACAAAGAAACCAGATAGGATAAGTGCCCTACCATTCACACTAGAGTTATTTATATTTCAGAGGCTTTTAAAATGAACTGAAATAACTTTTTAGATTTATCACAGCCACCTTTAGCATTCCTCTCATAAACTGCATTCAATTTACTGGCTTTTACAAGCCAAGCATAATAGTGTTCATATCAGCAATGCCATATAACTTGATCAACTAGAGGTAGTACCCAAAGGGATACATGAATAATTCATGAAACTAACTGAGGGCCAAGTGGATATTAAATCACCTTTGACTGTGAAAACTAGTTATGATTTTTGTGATTTATTTAGTTAGTTACTTACTTGACAATTTAGTTCCTCTGAATACCAGATAAGGTCCTTCTTTGCTCAGGATCAGGGAATCACAGCCACAGTAATTGACAGGATGCTCTCTCAACCACTTGCCAATTCCATGTCTCCTCCTCTCCCTCTTTTTGTTCCTACTTCATCTTATCTATTCTTTCTCTATCTGCTTCTCTCTCTCTCACTACACATGCATATATATATGTATGTAAGCAGCAACGGAAATAGAGATGATAGAGTTTTCTTTATGAAGGGATTTTAGAAAATTTAAAAACAAGAAATTACATCAGTTCAGTTCAGTTCAGTCGCTGAGTCATGTCCGACTCATTGCAACCCCCTGAATTGCAGCACGCCAGGCCTCCCTGTCCATCACCAACTCCCAGAGTTCACTCAGACNTTAATAATGTCGCATTATATTAATCTAGCACATTATACCTTACAACGTTTCTTCACTTAGTATACTATTCCAGACAACTAGAAAATGCTCTCTTGAAAGGTCAAGTGCTACATACTACATGTGGTAAGATGTAAGGAAACAAGAGAGACCTCAGAGTGGCCTTTTACATTTTATGCCACCATTAGTTCTGGGTTATTGTATAGCAGAGCTCTATATTCACTAAAATGTTTATGAAGTTTAAAGGAGATGTCAAATTTAGCACTTGACATAGGAAAGTAACTAAGGTGTAGGTAGTTAAGGCAAACTGCCTTGCCGAGAAAAATTTGCTGCCCCCTCTATAGCAAACACAGGCATTCTGTCAGCATTATCCACTACCAGAAAGTCCATTAGGAGGAATAAATCTAATAGTCCTGGCGGTTAGCCTGAACAGCAAGATTTCCTTGGTAGAAGCCCACCTACCTAAGTCAAAATGTTATGTGAGAAGATTCCAGGAACATTCAACCATTTTGTTAACCTGGATTGCTTGCAACGTTCAAACAGTTTTTCTAGAGGTAGGCTATTTTAGTAAGAAAGTAAGTGAAGACACTGAGAACAAAGTTCACTCTGCAGAGAAACAGAGCAATCCCAGTTACTCACAGATGTCAGTTTCCATGAGCAGTAGAGCAGCTTCTATGATAGATGTGAATCAAGCCTTTCACTCTCATTCCATGGATCTCAGATTTTAGGTAGCACGAGAAGCACCTGGAGATCTTGTTAAAGTGCAGATTCCCAAGACTGCCCCCAAATCTTCTGCTTGCAAACTACAGGTATCTTTCTTTTATTCAGGAACTTAAGGTGATGCTGATGTCGACTGCCTGGGTACCACACTTGGAGAAACAACTATGCAAACCAAGTCAGTGAAACACGTATAGAAGGCAGGAGTGAGGAGGATGACCACTGTATTGTTTCTGCGCCATAGAAAAAGAACTGAAGCAAAAGCCATAACAAACAGGCTTTCTTCCTGCCTCTGAAAAAGAGTTCCTTCAGCTTCTGAGGGAGCATCACTGACCTCAGCTTTTAAGATCTACTCTATAGAATCACAAGGTTAAAGTTTCTTTTTTCTTTTTTTTTTAAATATCTGTATGTAAGAGTGTTTCTCAAAAATAGAACACCAAAGCAAAATGCATATTTTATTAAAGAGCAAACTGCTCAGGGAATTTGGAAGCATCATTCACAATGTACAGATACATATTTTAATTAGAAATGCAATGAATTCTCTCTTTTACTTGATGTTGAAAATGACTGTGATAAACTCCTCTAAATTAGTAGTCCTTAGTATGAGAATCTCTAGGTCCATCCATGTTGCTGCAAATGGCATTATTTCATTCTTTTTCTATTCTATTTAGGTACCACACCTTTTTTATTCATTCCTCTGCCAATGGACATTTAAGTTGCTTCCACACTTGGCTATTGTAGATAGTGCTGCAATGAACATTGGACTGAACATGAACATTAGATCATGTTTTTCTCCAGATATATGCCCAGGGGTGGGACTGCAGCATCATATGCTAGCTCTATTTTTAGTTTTTAAAGGAACCTCCATACTAGTCTCCATAGTGGCTATACCAATTTACATTCCCACTAAATAGTGCTGGAGGGATCCCCGCTCTCCACACCCTCTCCAGCATTTATTGTTTGTGGATTTTTTGCTGATAGCCATTCTGGCTTGTGGGAGGTGATATCCAATTGCAGTTTTGATTTGCATTTCCCTAAATAATTAGTAATGTTGAACATCCTTTCGTGTGCCTCTTGGCCATCTATATGTCTTTAGAGGAATATCTATTTAGATCTTATGCCCATGTGTTGATTGGGTTGTTTGTTTTGATGCTGTTATGCATCATGAGCTGTTTGTAAATTTTGGAGTCTAATCCTTTACTGGTCAGACCACTTGCAAACATTTTCTCCCAATCTGTGGTTTGTCTTTTTGTTCTGTTTATTGTTTCCTTTAAACAATAAACAAAGGTTTGAATTTAAGTAGGTGTCATTTGTTTATTCTTGTTTTTATTTCCATTATTCTGGGAAAGGGATGGAAAAAGATATCGATGCAATTTATATCTGAGAGTGTTCTACCTATGTCTTCTCCTAGTGAAGTAAGTCAGACAGAGAAGGAGAAATAGTGTATGACATCCCTTATATGTGGAATCTTAAAAAAAAAAAAAAAAGATACAAATGAACATGCTTACAAAACAGAAAGAGACTCACAGACTTAGAGAACAAACTTAGGGCTGCCAGTGGGGAGGGATAGTTAGGGAGTTTGAGATGGACATAAACACACTTCTGTGTTTAAAATGGATAACCAACAAGAGCCTATTGTGTAGCTCATGGAATTCTGTGTGATGTTATGTGGCAGCCTGGATGGGAGGGGAGTTTGGGGGAGAATGTATACATGTATATGTGTGGCTGAGTCCTTCGCTGTTCACCTGAAACCATCACAACATTGCTAATCAGCTCTACCCCAATGCATAAGGAGTGAAACAAACACATATGCTTAACAAATTTTAGAAGAAGAAGGAGAAGCCCTCTCAATGACCAGTCCGAAAAGATAGAGGCTGATGTATTTTTAGTGGTCAAGAGTTAGTGTAATATAAAACTGAAATGGAGGAAAGAGGTAGAGAACTTATTTTAAGATGTTTTTTCTGATTTTTAAAATGTCTAAGGTCTCTGAATTTCTTTCACTGAAGACAATAAAGTGCTCTTAAAGTGAAAGTCGCTCAGTTGTGTCTGACTCTTTGCGACTCCATGGAATTCTCCAGACCAGAATGTGGGAGTGGGTAGCTGTTTCCTTCTCCAGAGGATCTTCCCAATCCAGGGATCGAACCCAGGTCTCCCACACTGCAGGTAGATTCTTTATTAGCTGAGCCACCAGGGAAGCCCAAAGTGCTCTTGGGTATCCACAAAAAAATAAAATACTAGTCCTAAAACAGCAATCATTTGGAGAAGATGCATAAATGTTAAAATTCATATCAATTATAAAATAAAACAGCTGTGCAAAGCTGAACTTACTCTATCAATCTGATAAAGCAATGCTGCTATGTTTACCCTAATTTTTCTAAGTGGTTTACATTGAGTTTTGAAAATTGAGTCTGTGTTCTTTATCAAGATAAACCAAAATAATAAGGGCAGGCACCCTGGCATAAGTAGAGATGAGAGCTTTGGACTGAGACTAAAAAATGCAATGTTGGCTAAATCAAAACTTTGAGTCTTCTTAATACCCCAATCCCATCATCCATAAAATGGGGATTAATAGTGTTTTCCTCCCCTCAAGGGTTTCCTAAAAGGGATAACTAACAAAGTAAATGGTTGTAAATTATTTTGTAAGCCTGCTGTTTTGCTGCCAAATAGGAAAATTTCGATTTAAAAGCTGGGATTTTCAGAAGCTCTGAAATATTACAAAGCAAGTCACATTTCATGGCTAATTTAAAACATCAGGGGTTCGCATAAGTTGTTTATAATGATATTTTCCAAGTCCCATGTTACTTGATGATTTATACAGCTTCAGCTTTTACAGCTGAACCTAGCCATACCTCTCTGGCCATGATTCTCTTTTATCAATACGACCAGCTCACATAACTGTCTATATCTTCAGGGGATTAAGCACCACTTTTTTATCTGGACCTGAGAAGAGTAAATTCAGAGATGAGAAAAAATTTCTGGTTGCATGTCCAATGTGTTATTTATTTAGATCAGAAAAAGAGCTGTTATATACAGGTTTAGGAGGACTTTCTAAAGCACTGATAAAATCTCTGTATGCCAAATGGAATGGCACGTCAATTATTTTAAAACCTTAAAGCTCTTATAAGTGGAACTAAACATTCAGCAAAAGAGGTAAATTCTACTTCAGGATCTGGGGCTGAAAAAATGAAATCCAAGCAAAACAAAACAATGAAAAAAGTGGGGGTGGGGGGGGTGGGGGCGGGAAACTGACTGCACCAAGTCTCTGAGGCACAACATTAAGGTAAATAACATGTGTCTGCTTAAAAGGAACTGGGAGTTATCAGAACATTGGATGGAGATGGTATAAATGATACTCAGTGTGTGACAAAAGTAATTTATCCTGAGAATTGGCTGGTATATTAGATAAAAATATGAAGTCCTAGACTTCACTCTAGCTCTTTTAAACCAGAATGTTGGGAAGAAGACACTAGAAATCAGAATTTTTAGCGAGTGTTGAGATTCTTACAACATAAGGTATTGGTGGTGGATCGGCAGTAGACAGCATCACCTAGAGAGTTATTAGAAATGCAGAATATCAGGCTGCACTCCAGACCTGTTGAATCCAAACTGGTAATCTAACAGAAGCCCTGGCTATCTTTCTCTGATAGCTCAGTTGGTAAAGAAGCTACCTGCAATGCAGGAAACCCTGGTTCAATTCCTGGGTCAGGAAGATCTCCTGGCGAAGGGATAGGCTACCCACTCTAGTATTCTTGGGCTTCCCTTGTGGCTTGGCTGGTAAGGAATCTGCCTGCAATTCAGGAGACCTGGGTTTGACCCCTGGATTGGGAAGATCCCCTGGAGAAGAAAGCTTATGCACTCCAATATTCTGGCCTGGAGAATTCCATGGACTGTATAGCCCATGGGGCCACAAAGAGCCAGACACAACTGAGCGACTTTCACTTTCAGTTTCCAGATTTTGTTGTTGTTGTTAAGTCACTAAGTTTGTCTGACTCTTTGAGACCCCATGAACTGCAGCACATCAGGCTTACCTGTCCTTCACTATCTCCTGGAGTTTGTTCAAATTTATGTTATTTGGGTCAGTGATGGCATTCAACCATCTCATCCTCTGTCATCCCTTTCTCCTCCTACCTTCAGTCTTTCCCAGCATCAAGGTCTTTTCCAATGAGCAGGCTCTTCACTTCAGGTGGCCTAAATATGGAAGCTTCAGCTTCAGCATCAGACCTTCCAATGAATATTTAGGGTTGATTTCCTTTAGGATTAACTGGTTTGATCTCCTTGCAGTCCAAGGGACTCTCAAGAGTCTTCTCCAACACCAATAGTTCAAAAGCATCAGTTCTTCAGTGCTCAGCCTTCTTTATGATCCAACTCACATCCATACATGACTACTAGAAAAAACACAGCTTTGACTACATTGACCTTTGCCAGCAAAGTGTTATTTTACATGCACTTAAGTGTGAGAATCACTGCCTCAGAGGATTCTTATGTTCTAACAAGTTTGAAAAACAAGTACTATATTGGAAGGAGTCAGAGGATTTGATTTGGGGTCAAGCCCTAGCACTGCCACTAAACAACCCTGAGCTCCTTCTGTGAGAAGCCTGGGAGTAGGGTACAATGTGTGAGTTCTGTAGCACTGAACAAATCATCACTTGATCTGTGATAAGCATCAAAGCTGAAGAGTTCCCAGAGGTTCTTATCTGAAGAAAAGGGAGAGAAAAGGCTAGCTAGGCAAAGATTATTATTAAGCAGTTAGTTCTCAACAACCACAGGGTAGGCAAGTGCCAGGCAATTAAAAACTGCCAGCTTGATTAGAAAAAGATACACACACACACATGTAAACCTGGTGAAATCTGAATGAGGTCAGTGAATTGGATCAGTGTCAATTTCCTGCTTGTGATGTTGTGCTACAGTTATGCAAGGTGTTGCTGTTATATAGATGAAGGATATACCAGATTGCTCGGTATTATTTCTTGCAATTGTATGTGGACCTACAATTACATTACAGAGTTAGGGGAAAACAAAACAAAACTTCATGCCCAATAGAGATCCACATTTTGTGTCTGAGAAATCTAAGGTCAGGAAAATCAACTAACTTTGCCTTTACTAACAAAATAGGTAAACTCAGAAAACAGTAGCTTATGGTAAATGCTACATCAGAGAAAAATTTCACAGACTGGACTGTATTTCTGTGTCTTCTATCTTGCATTATGGAGTGTTAAGTGTCATTGCTTTTAGGGTATTCATTAATGCAGGCACTACTGAATCCAAGTACTGTATTAATTCAGCATAAATCAAAGCAGGCAGAAAAGAAAGGGAAAAAACAAATCTTTCCATCATAAGAACTACTAGGTCTAATATCAGGGAACAAGAAAACAGGTGTTTTAAAAGAAAAAAAATTAAGCCACTGTTGAGTTTTAATCTTTTTCTTTCTTTTACACATTGAAGAAGAAATATTTTGTAACTTAAGAGGGACATGCACTATAAACCTACTCCAAATTGTAAATCAAAGTCAACAGAAAGTCTTTATCTCAGAAACACAATTTTACAAATTTTAAAAAGTATTTCCAGTGATATCTATTAGTCTTAGAGAAAGAGAGAGAGAGAGGTAGGAAGGACAAAAGAAAAGAAGGACCAACTAAAGATATGAAAAGAAGTAAAGAATATACTAAGAGGTAAACACGGATTCTATTTTTTTGAATGAGCACACAAATTCATAGAGCAAGCAGACAATAGGGATTTTTTTTTAATGCTCTTCTCTCAAAATGAAAGCACGTGTTCTTTAACCTATCAAATGGTTAAATATCTTCTGAACAGTAGTAAGTTTTTCTAAAAATATGGCAGTACTGACCTATCATATACGTGCCATACACTTAGTAGGAAATGAATTAATATTACCTGTCTGGAACACACTTAGGTAATACACCTCTGAAAAGTTCAAATACTTTTGTATAAGGATATTTACCGTGTTATCATCTTTAACAGAAATTAGCAATACTATTAATTAGAAATCATATTAATATATAACAATTATGCTTTAAATTATAAAATATCAGCATAATAGATGAAAGTCTATTTAAATAATGTATTTTAAAATGTTCATTGACCAAGAACCTGATCATCATATTACAGACTGTTTCTTGAAATGCTAATGATGATTATTTTGACTGTAAATTATTATTCTTTTTCTACAATTGACTTTCTGAATTTCCTAAAATAAGCATGTATTTAAAATTAAGAATGGATGGCTCTAAGTTCATCACTGGAAAAGAAAGAAGGATCTTTCTGGGATGATATGGTTTTCATATCATGGTTTTAATTTTTCCTATTAAGTTAGGTGACTGGGAGAAGGAAAATGAATGTAAAGAAAGGGGCAAGGATGGAAGAAAGGGCTAGCAGTCCATCTCCAGCCAGGACTACCCAAGACGATGAGGTAAGACTGGTAAAGAGACCAGGGCTACCAGTTGCCTGAGCTCTGCCTGCCCAGTGCCTTTGTGGTCACCTTTGGTGACCACGAGGATTTTTTTTTAAGATTCATCCATTTAGTGCTTTTCTTCTTCTTCTTCTTCTTCTTCTTTTTCCCATTTAAATTTCCTATTAAAAGTTAGTTTAAAAGTTTCACCTTGTTTTCCCCATCTAAGTCAAATTAGAAAAAAATCAGTATTATACATGCAGTAAGCCAGTGAGAGGGGCTTCCCAGGTAGTTCAGTAGTAAAGAATGTGTTTTCCAAGGCAGTAGATTCAGGTTCGATCCCCAGGTCGGGAAGATACTCTGGAGGAGGAAATGGCAACCCGCTCCAGTATTCTTGCCAAGATAATCCCACAGACAGGGGAGTCTGTAGGGCTACGGTCCATAGGGTCGCAAAGAGTTGAACACAACTGAGCATGCACGAACGCCAGTGAAATGGTGCTTTCAACTTACATCCCTGCTTGGATCCAGAAGGGAAATTTAGAGGAGGAAAGACTGGAAGAAGTTAGCTAGCTGCAACTGCAGATTTTTGAGCTTGGTTTCTCTTTTTGAACGTGGTTTCTATTTTGCATACAAAATAAGCTATGCTTTGAGGCAGTAATTGGCACTGCCATAATACTGCAACAAACCATGTTTTTAAACTTAAAGTCAAAGGAATTCCTAAGCATAAATGGAGTGTGAGCACCAAACGCCTCTTTACACACTGCGTTTTTATAAGGCAAGTGTTTGGAGTCTGCGTATGCGCATAAATGCAGGAGTGTAAGGATATCTATGTGTGCTCAGCAGTGAGATTTCCTCCCTCTACATATGCATAAAATGGAACTCTAGCTCTAATAAAACTTTGCACCTCTTCTCCAACATAAAAATCCTCTATTAGTAAGTAGACTAGTCAGCTCAGGGAGAAGAAAAGCAGAAACTGAGGCAGTAGTTTACAAATTAGCCAAACCAAGAGTAACAATCAGGGCTCCTGCCTTCCTCCTCCACACCAAAAGGCAACCTCTGACACTGTTCTTGTTACTTTGAGTCCTGCAGGGAAAGGGTGCACACATGGATTTCCATAGGCAAGAGCTTCCCTGGTGGCTCAGATGGTAAAGAGCCTGCCTGCAATGTGAGAGACCTGGGTTCGATACCTGGGTTGGGAAGATCCCCTGAAGAAGGAAATGGCAACCCATTCCAGTATTCTTCCCTGGAGAACTCCATGGACTGAGGAGCATGGTTGATTACAGTCCACGGGGTCACAGAGAGTCAGACACAACTGAGCAACTAACACTACATGAGCACAATAGACTGTCAATAACTATTGAATAAAACCCAAAACAGTGAAAAATTTGGAAGGAGTAAAACAGGGAGGGGAGACATCTGATAAGTCATAATCACTTCTGTTTCTATATAAACATTCTCTATCAGTTCAGTTAAGTCGCTCAGTCCTGTCCGACTCTTTGCAACCCCATGAATCACAGCACGCCAGGCCTCCCTGTCCATCACCAACTACCAGAGTTCACTCAGACTCATGTCCATCAAGTCAGTGATGCCATCCAGCCATCTCGTCCTCTGTCGTCCCCTTCTCCTCCTGCCCCAATCCCTCCCAGCATCAGTCTTTTCCAATGAGTCAACTCTTCTCATGAGGTGGCCAAAATACTGGAGTTTCAGCTTTAGCATCATTCCTTCCAAAGAAATCCCAGGGCTGATCTCCTACAGGTGTTCTATTTTTACTTCTGATGAAAGGAAGTAAATAGAGGCATGCAATAGTAGCCAAATCTCATCTGAGAACACTGCATATGTCCAAATGTAATCTTTTCAAAGGCTCAGGCCATTTGGGTGTAACTCAAGTTGTATACTGGATCAAACAAGTTAACATATACAATAAGTAGAGTTTCATAAATTAGCAAAGGAATATTGGACATCTAAGGGTCTCCTTGTCCAGCTTGCCATTTGCTTTTCATCAGTTTTCTATCTTCACATCTTAAGATATCCACCATCATATAAAACATATAAATTTGATATGCAAATGGCTTCCCTTTGCTAGGAAGGCCAACAGCTGTGTATTTCTAGACTTACGGAGCCTTAGAGTCTATGTTACAGAACACACGTAGATGTGTCTATTACTGAAGCAAAAAAACCTTCTCTATTTTCCCGTTAAAATGAGTTGGCTTTTGTTTCTTAGGAAGGGATTTTTTTTTAGCTTTAAAATATACTTTACATCTTTTCTGATTTAGCAGAACAATCATCCATTGAGTCCTAAGTCCATATTCAAAATCGATAAGGTTGACCTAAGGTGACCATATAATTTATTGAACAAACAGGGACTTTTATAAAGATGCTTTTAACATGGACCATTTTTAAAGGTTTTATTGAATTTATTCCAATATTGTTTCTGTTTTATGCTTTGGTTTTTTTGGCCATGAGGCATGTGGGATGTTAGCTCCCTGACCAAGGATCAAAACTGTACCCCCTGCATTGGAAGAAGAAGTCTTAACCACTGGACCACCAAGGAAGCCCCATACTGAGGCATTTTTGATACTGAAAAGGACCACTAAATAGACAGGCAAGCCTGGATGCCAGATATCTTTAGCCTTGTCCCAAAATAAATATTAATAGCTGCTTCTTAGTGCATTTATAATATTGCAATCATTGTAGATACCACATAAAATATACTGTATTTTTCTCAGAATATAAAAACTAAAGTTCAAAGATACAACAAAAGCAGAATGACAGCAATGTAAATTCTTATAAGGTGATAACAGAAAAATGCTCCATTCTCTACCCACTCTGTCTGGCTCTGCCCCTTCTGCCTCAGAGACCCCTCTGCCTGTGTTTTCTGCCCCTGTCTTGTTTCCGCCAGCCTGCAGGCTACACATAAGACAGCCTTAAGCAAGTGACCATACCAGCAAAGTCCTCACTAGGTGGTTATTTCAAATAGCAATTGGGTGCAAGATTTGTTACAGAGCCATGGTAGAGAACATGATTCACCCAGAAAAAAAAATGAGATTCTTCCTTTCATCTGTTTGCAGTTTCAGCACTAGAGAAAGCAAATCTCAGAATACTTTGTCAGTCTTTACTTCTTTCCCTTGATGTCTGCTCACTCTACCAATACATACACTTAGAGCATTGGCATTTCTGCTGTGATATTTTTCTCCTCTGCCATTCCTAGAAGATTCTACCTCTAAAACTGGCTGATCATAGTTGCATTCCTAAAAGTCACAACATGAAAAGAAGCTCATTCATTTTCTGCCTTTTTCATTTTGATATCTGACTTTTCCATGGACATCCCAAATACATACAGAGGCATCAATCTGGGTGATTTTCAGAAAGATAAATTAATCTGGAGAAAAGAAGTTACCATCTATTCTGAACTTGCCACACTTGTGGTAACGGAAGGGGAAAATAAATAAGCTTCTACTTCCAGAGCAAAAGAAAGGACTAAAATGAGAAAGGGAATCAGAATCACATTCTACATAAAATCCTCTCTCCATTTGTCACCAAATAATTCTAACAAAGGTGTTTCTCCAAGTCAAAATATTGATTCGTCTTTTAGGTAAAAATCTCACTTAGGTATCATATAAACAAGTATGCGGCTCAATGACTTTTAACAAAATTAACACCGCTGTGTAACCAAGTCACAGATCAAGAAATAGGACAATAGCAGCACCCCAAGCTATCTGTGACCCCACCTAATTTTTATACTTTTTCCCCAAAGGTAACAATTACTCTAATCTCCATCACTGTTGAATGGTTCATTCTGCCATCACATTTTTTTATTAATATTAATTAGGTAAGGCATCCGGTCCTATCACTTCATGGGAAATAGATGGGGAAATAGTGGAAACAGTGTCAGACTTTATTTTTATGGGCTCCAAAATCACTGCAGATGGTGACTGCAGCCATGAAATTAAAAGACTCTTGCTCCTTGGAAGAAAAGTTATGACCAACTTAGATAGCATATTCAAAAGCAGAGACATTACTTTGCCGACTAAGGTCCATCTAGTCAAGGCTATGGTTTTTCCAGTGGTCATGTATGGATGTGAGAGTTGGACTGTGAAGAAGGCTGATGCCGAAGAATTGATGCTTTTGAACTGTGGTGTTGGAGAAGACTCTTGAGAGTCCCTTGGACTGCAAGGAGATCCAACCAGTCCATTCTGAAGGAGATCAG